>JADKLZ010000167.1:15101528-15112678 GCA_021533235.1 Biomphalaria straminea
ATTTAACAGCTAAAAGTATAAATGTGATTGGAATGTCTTTCTCAAGATGTTTGGAAGCTTATTTTGATATATAATATCCATCAGCCTACGATCAAATAGGCTCATAATATAGCCTTTATCCCTTATATGGGTATGAATTGCCGGGGGAGGTTAAAACAACAGCTTTACATACATGGTTTCCGAGAATCTCTAAAACTGCCCTCTACTTTGGAAAAGCGGAACAAAAATACAGGAGCTTATCTAAAATTGGACATGCGCAGTCCCGAAACGTCGTTTTTAGCTCCAAACATAAAAACAAATGAATTATAAACAAAAAAGCGACCTGTTTACTGAACAAGAATCGGATGAGGTGTGTCTTATACAAGACTCTACTATATATCAACACTATAAAAGTATAGAAAAATAATCATTAGCCAATGATTAGCCTAGTCCTAGATTTAGATTAGATTGGCTCATTCAGTCATTGGCCTAGATCAGTGTTCTTCAACGGGGGCGATATCGCCCCCTTAGGGGCGTTTTCTAGATTTTGGGGGGCGCTGGGAGCCAAAGGGGCGGTAGGGGGGCGCTGGGCACAAAAAGGGGCGGTAAGGGGGCGCTGAGTATAAAGGGGGAAAGAAGAAACTAAAGGTGCACTGAAACAAAACAAATAAAACATTTCTTGAAAATTAAAGCTAGCAAACTAAATAAACACAAAGTATAGGCCTAATTAGCTTGCTTCTGATTTAACTTTAGAATCTAAGTTTGGGAATCCCATTTTCTATTTTAAAATTCTTACTCTTCTGCTGAAATCGAAGGGTATTTAGTTTACTTAGATTTTGAGCGCATAAACGTTCATTTGTTAAACAAAGTGGATAATACGTCTTTTAGATTAAAGTCTCTTATAACAACATATGTTAATATTTGATATGTAAATGTTAATTAAGAAAAACGTTAAAGCTAACATTCAAATAGAATAATTTTTTTTCAACAAAAACATTGACAGAGTGTTATGAAATGGAATATTGCAAAGAGTTTTAGTGAATTGCCACTAGATAAAAAATAAATAATGAAAAAGATGTTAGATGTTAGGCTCTTAGATTGTTGTCAGAGGCGGCCTTACCAGTGCGTGGGGCCATAGGAGAATGTCAAATGCGGGGCCCTGCTCTGGAAGGGTAGACTAGATATTGTGGATATATCGTAACATGTCAAGCTAACAGGATCGTCCGCCACTCACACTGAAGTCCTTTTTAAATACTAAACATACCACCTTACGTAAGTACTGTACTATTGACCTTTAAACTACATAAACTGGAAATTTTCTCCAGCTTAACTTCTGAATCTAATAACTTCACAAAATGCTATGTAAACGGCATCTTTGTGGCTAACATCAATCGTGCAATCAAGGATGATGGGAAAATAAACCATCAGTTCCATAATCTCGTTTTGAATCCTATATCTGAGGTACTGGTTGTGAGCCTTGGCGTTTTAATTCGTCGAAGTTCTTATATGGTTAGGTCAATTTTGTCAAGCATCTCAACCAAGCCTCAAAACTGGTTGTTGTTTGGTACATAAAGATTCTCTGTTTTTTTTTGTTTTTGTTTTTTGTCCTTTTCTTATGCCTAGGTGAACTGTTTAATAGTGATAGCCGCTTAGAATGTACAGGTCATAAGATGATGTCTTAATCGAAACTGAACAGTATTTCGAAAACAAAAATGTCATGTTAATTAACTCTTTCTATCCTAACTGACGATACCAATGTTGATTCCACCAGAATGTGGTAAATAATTACGGAGAGAAAGAGTTAAGACCTTATAAAGTAATTGGCATCATAAAAATGCCCAGTAATATTGAGCAACATATTGTAGTTTATGAGAACTTTTCTGGTTTTCGACCACCTGCGGACAATGGTTATGCTAGCCTTGAGTGTGGCACAATATGTAGGTCACAGTTAGGGCTGTGCAGCCGTGGGAAATACTGCATTTATCACTGATCTTCAGACTAGAAGATAAGTCTAATATAAATCTATTTAAAGAGTTTTACAATCTCACGTAACTTGCTTGTTAAAAAATGAAATACTGCCTAAAGACACCGACATCTGCAATTCACATAACAATGCGCTATGAAGAAATTACGATTCGCTTCTAGGATGTAAATAAATAAATTAAAAAAAAAATAAATATAAATAACAATTATTAAACATCTGTTACCGATGTTCAAATTGAGTTGCAGGTGTGCCTCAAAACCCAAACTCAAAAATAGGTTTACAAAATTATGTCTTCAATAAAAAGAATGCTAACATAGGAGGCACAACAGAGATGTGGCTGCATTTGAATGTTTCAGTAAAATCCCAAAACTTTGGTCGAAAATGGAATTATGTTTTAGCTTTTCCATCAACATACATGGTTAACCTAGATTTAGTGCATAACAAACTTAATGAATAAGCAAAGAAATAGGCTGGATATAGCCACTAGATGAGACCTTCGCCTTGCTTTGACTAATTTAAAGCTTGTTATTTCTAATATTGTCAGACTGCAGGAGGCACGGGGTTCCCATTAGCTTAATTTCACTTTGTAGTAAGTTCAGCAATAATAATGTTTAATTAAAAATATAAACACATTTACAATTAAACCGAAAAACAGTTGGTCCTAATATTCAACAATTTAAAAGAAGACTATTCTTAGGATTTGAAAGTCATGACAATGACATTAATTTTTGTGTGTAATCACTGCAAATTATTTAACATAATTTTGTTATAATGATAATATTGGCAATGCCTTCGATTCCGAAGATTAAGACTAAGTGCAGTGTTTCACATAACTACGCAAACCTAGTTGTGACTTGCATAATTTTTCGAATTTCGTCTGTTAGCGGTAAATTTAAGTTTTCTTTCCATCTTTTGCACCTGTCTTCAATAATGACGTTTCTTTGAGTCTCAAATATTTGTCCCGCAGCTTTTGTGACAACTCTCCAGCTGCCTCTTTCAGAGGACATCTGCTGCTAGGGAAGGCTGTTAGGTACTTTCCTCTATGCCAGTGAGGGTGAAATGGCGCCTGAGTGGATCTTTATAGCGCTAATGAGGTGGGCACCTCTGTAACACCTCCTACTCTAAGCTCGCCAAAGAAGATCGCCTTTGGCATGCTGTCGTCTCCCGTGCAGGATACGTGTTATTGATTGCATAAAAATTAATAAATTGATAATATTTTTGTTCATATTTGCCTTCTCACGATTCACGTGTTTTTCTTAGAGGGGGGCGCTGGCGGAATTTTTTATTGAAAAAAATAAGAAAAGGGGGCGGTAGGCCAAAAAAGGTTGAAGACCACTGGCCTAGATCTAGGACTAGAACTACGAGACGGAGAAGTACTGAAGTAGAAATAGATCTACTAGAATCTTAATGAGTTAATCTATTTTAAATCTATTAAGTCTATTTATTATAATTACCTAGTCTAAGTCTAAGTCTCACTAAGTCTAACTAGTCTAAGTAAAGAGTAAAAAAAAGGTTACTCAAGTTACTCAGTAAGACTAAGTCTTAGTCATCTTAGACTCTTGAGTCTTGAGTTAGACTAACTTTCACTAACACTAAGACTTAGTTAAACTTAGTAGTGACTAAGACTAAAAGTGTCTAAAGTATAGATTTATATCTAATCTAATATAGAGTAAGGGACGGATGTCGGCCACGCTAAGCCGATCTCTGGCCATTTTTAAGTTTCAAAATTCATAACTCTGTAATGGTCTAACCTATAAAAAAACTGAGGGTCTCAATAAATTCGTCATTCTTTTGTCTATAAAAATAGCTTCTTTGCAATGTATCACTACGCATAGTTAAAATTAGATCTAATGTGAAAAGGGGTAGGGTCGTTTTTCTGATCTGAAAAGTTATCGGCCAGTTTTTTGTCTCTGTAAAAGTTGTGGGCCGGTTTGGAGATTTATCGGCCACATCAAAGGAAATATATGTAAAACATGTTATTATTAAGACATTTCATCCTTAATTTTATTTTTTTGTACATTAGCGCAACGACACAAGCCATATTGTCACTTTTCCCACGCTCCACGCTTTCATTCTCGGCTTGTAACTGACGTCACACCTTGGCCATTACTTTGGGCCTAGCTAGGGAAAAAAAATCGCCTCTGTTATGGGGGAGAAGAGGAGGAGTATACTCTCTCTACTGTACCTTATTGTCTCTACAGGGCACTTTTTTTCCCCCGTAGCACAGCTCTCACTAGCGCAGTGTGTGCCTGTCTCACCTTGCCTTAGCCTTTTTGGTACCAGTCGATCGATAATCGCTAGTCTCCTGCTCTCACCTGTTGTTTTTTTTTCCTTAGAGCATCTCCACTCTTATGGTATGCTTAGGAGACATGGAATAAAGGGGAGTGGGGGGGAGGCTTCATACTCTCTTTTGATTTTAACAATCTCTTAGACCACACATAGCATAGTGTGTATTTATCTACTTATCACACGCCCAGTGCACGTTGATGTTTCACACAAAGGCCTTAAGCGCACCTGGTCAATCAATAATGTAGGCTCGATGTCTACAATGATTTTGCTATTGTGACTTATTTTTCAGCAGCCTATTGATCCTGGTTTTGACATGCACAGAAGTGCCATAACATTTGTACATATTAGTTGCATTTTAAATGGTTTAAAATAAATTGTTATACGTTTTGCATATACGCGATCTTAAGATTTTTTATAAATATGTTATAATTTTTTTTTAGTGAAACACGTAACAAACACATACAAGAATACATACATAACTTAAATATACATTTTGTACTATATTATTTTGACAAAATACAAAGTTATTTCATTAATTGTTAAAAAAAATAAAAAAATAATAATAATTTCCCCTCCTTTGCAGCATCAAGTTATTTCCCTTTGATGACTTGCTTCATATGTTTTCATGGTAAAACTTGTGGACCACCCCCTATTTACATGTTTAATTGGGAAAAGAGAGTCTGGGTTTTGAAAATTATTTGTTTCTATGTCTATTTAGAAGCATTATATCTGGGTTTTAAGTGGCTGATGGATCTAGGGGCTTAAAAATCGTCTTAGCTCCAGACCCTATCTCGTTCTTCCCATTGGGAGAAAAAAAGGTCAGTTTTACAGTAGTCTACTTTGAACCCAAATAAAATTACTTTCTCTCAATGAAAAAGGGAGCTGTACGTGTCAGAAGTGTGACAAAATAGTCCATGCGCAATATTTAAGAGGAAGTTGGGCAGTAAACATTCTAATAACGATGATTTAATAATAATAAAGTGCGGTGACCGATATGCAAGACGAAACCCGGGTGGCCGACATCCGTACGCTACTCTATATATTATATATATATAAAGTAGAATGTAAGGCATATATTATATCTTATATCGCGGTATGTATGTGTGTAATATTTTGTATGTATGAGTTATAGTTATGAGCCAACGAATAGAAATCAAAACTGTTTGACCAATCTTGATAAAACTTGGCAGAAATGTCCCTTGCCTTGGGTACTAACTTAGTCTGTAGTGTATGTAAGTATGTATGTAAAGTCTAAAGTTGACCAACTCTATATTACAATTACAGCTATACTGGCTATAGTATTGTTTAGTATCTCACTATCCAGGCTCTCTGCAAACTGCACCATACACCACCAACTTAAAGAATTTGACAAGTCAGGGCTCCAAAATTACGTAAAGGTTTAATGTCCAATAAATAACAGCCAATATTGTACAATTGGCAGCACGTAACATAAGACTGTACAAATATCTCTCTGATAGCACCGTATCGCCGTATCAACTCTTGCTCTGGTCTCTCCGTCTCGTTTCGGGCTTGCACTAGGTTCAACAGTTCAGGACTGACTTCACACATTAGGCTTGTTGTGTCGGACTCGATCACAGACCAAGATCAAGACGCCAGCTGTCTCAACTGTACTTGAAAGTACTCCGCACTGAACCGGCGTAATGCTCCGTACAGAACCACACCGCTGAACTGTGCTGTAGTCAACCGTGCTCTGAACCTTCTGTCGTGAACCCCTTTTCCGGACCGTCTTGACTGCGACACCTCCGCTCTTTATATAGGGTCCTTGCTGGCCTTCTCGAACCGGACAGAACGCCGCTCGACGTTTCTGGGTGGTCAGATGAATACAATTCTCGTGACGCTCCTGAGCTATGTTCACGCCGCCGATGTTTCGCGAACTGACCGTCGTAACTCGTCACGCTTGACCGCTCGTCTGGCCTGGGGCAATTTGTGTCGGCTGACTACACACACCACTACTCCCCCGTCTGTGCCACCACCAGGTTTATAACAGTATTTTATGGATCCAGGCTTTGTTTACAATGTTGACATGAGAAAAGATTGAAAGGATCTAAATCTAGATCTAATTTTAAGAACTACTCTTTACGCAGATATAGTTTTTTACTTTGACACATTAAAATACACAATATATTCTATTCATTTTATTATTTAATAAAATAAAGCTTCAGAGTTGTGTTTTATAAGCATTTTTACATGAATTAGTTTTTTATATCTATGAATGTCGATCTCCTGACGCACAATCTTACATTTCACGAAGTGTTACAAAGCATCATCTCTTTAAAGAGTCCAATGCATTGATATCTAAATATAATATTTAAAAAAAATTTCATTACTTTAAATGGATCAATTCACAAGAAATAGATCATATTATGAAGTGATTCTAGTCATAAATAAATTTAAACTAGGTTCTAGATATAGATAAGTAGGTCTATCATATTAAATGCATCAGTGTTGTATGCAAGAAGTAAGAACTGGAAAAAAAAAGGCCTTAGAAACAGAAAGTCACAGCTGTCTACTCAGGCTCTAGAAACAATACCACATGTTCCAATTATAATCACTATAGTCTATATATATGCAGTCAAACATTTTGAGGAGAGATATAGACATCACCTTCCTCTTGTGGAGAAAAAAAAATACAAAGATGAGCCCTTGACCCTCTGGATAAAGAGAGATGCTGTCTTCATTGATAGACATAGATGAACATTATATATGATGCTGTGTGATAGTTTGTTAACTTACCATCTAATGGTCCTTTTTTTTTTTTCTAAAGCAGGCCATTAATGGAAAGAGAACATTAGATCTTGATGGAGAGGAAAAGGATGAACAACTGCTTATGGTAAGTAACAATTTTCTTTAAAAATGGATGCATACAGATGATACAAATCTAATTTACAATAATGTTTAAAAACGTTTTAAATTAAATGTTAAAAATCTGCTTTGCCCCTTATCTGCTATTATTATTTTAAAAAGGAATATATTAATTTTTAAAAATCTATGGATTAATTATGTTTTAGAATGAATTATTATATATATATATATATATAATATGTATATATTAGAAAGAAGCCTAATCTTTTTATTTGATGCTAGAAATCAGAACTATTCAGAACTAAAAAAATATTCTAAACCCATTCTGGACTTTAACATGTTTTGATTACTCCCTTGCTTCTCAAATTCTTGTCATTGCTTTAAGAAATTGTATATAGATCTAAGTATAAATTATCTGGATAACATTTACTGTTATTTTGTTATGGATGAATTGGAACTTCCTATCACATTTGTCTTTCAACAAGCACATCAGTCTGACAAAGTCCAATCACATATCACATTTCTAGAATCTATATTAAGCCTTCATAATTATGAATATTTTGCAACTTATCACACATATTGAGATTTTTTTCTGTAACGTTTTTGTTCATTACATAAGAAATTTGTTGGATTGTGCTGGTTCTCAAATTGGTAGTCATGATATTTCAATGTCTTCTGATGTTTTAATCACAGATGGTCTGCTTTACTGCCACAAGGCTTTAAAAAATGTATGAAGCATTAACTTTTGATTTGTATTCATTATACAGTTTAAACTTTTTTTTTTTAAGATGAAAAATCATGTAGATGATGTTGATGACTCTGACGATTCAGATGCTTCTGATGATCAGACAGAAGATGAAAATGAAGACAGTAGCAGTCAAGATGAAGTCTACGTCGAAGAAGATGAAACTAGTGAAGATAGTGAAAGTGAAGATGAACAGCCTGAAAAAAAGGATGATGAACCAGAAAAGCATGTAGATGAATATGAATATGATTCATCTGATGAAGAGGCTAGTGATGAACATACATTTTGTATATAGATAGAAATTATGCTCAGTGTAATTTTGATTTATTTTCATTTCCTTGTAACATTTTGTTTCTATCATTCAGGATGTTCGTAACACTATTGGCAATATTCCCATTGAATGGTATAATGATTATTCACACATTGGCTATGATGTGGAAGGAAGAAAACTTTTAAAGCCAGAACATGGTGATGCTCTTGATGAATTTTTACAAAAAGCTGATGACCCTAATTACTGGTAACCTAACCTATTGACATTATTATTTTTAAAATATAATTTGCTATGTTAATTTAGCTAGTTCATCTTTTTTTAAACTATTGGTGACCTATCCTTTTCACCATAACTTATTAAGAATTTAATTTGCTATGTTTAGTTAGTCAATTCATCATCATCATCGTTCCTTTGTGCTCCTTGAGGAACATAGGGCCTTGACAAAAACACGCCACTCTCCACGGTCTCTTGCAAGTTTTTTGATGGCTTCCCAGCTCTTTCCGGTCCTCTCGGCTTCCTCCAGTATGCTACGTCGCCATGTTCGTTTTGGTCTTCCTCTACGTCTTGTTCCCTGGGGGTTCCACTCAAAGGCCTGCCTAGCTCTGTTGCTGGTATCTTTTATAAGGGTGTGACCAATCCATCTCTACTTCCTCTCCAAGATCTGCATCTTTATATAGTCAATTCATATTTAAAAAAAAACTTACATTATTTTCAGTTGGTTGAATGTGAGAGGTGGAACAAGTCTCTGTGCTTTTGTTTTTCCAATTATGATAATGGTTATAACCACTTGTGTTGTTGATTTATTACAAAGTATAGACTCCAGATCTTGATCTGGTGACAAAATGTCCAAACGTAATTGAGATCCAGTAAATCTATTTTATAAGCACAAATCCTATGCAGAAAATAGATTCATTTAATATGAAAAACTATTAATCCCATAGAATGCTTCAGGTATAAAAGCTCAATATAAAAGAATTAAAATAAAACATCCATGGTGAAAGCATCAAGAAAAATGAACTGGTTTTAAACACTTGTCTTCCCTTATTTATCCTTTTTTTTTACATCTAAATTTACACCTAGAAATATTCAGATTCTGCTTATTGCGCTAGGTTTATTTGTTAGCACCTTTATTTTAGCTTTGTCAGAAGCCTTCAGTGATTTTGAGTACAACTGTTGTTTGCGCCAACCATTAGCAAGGGGCAAGTCCATATTATTATTACTACTCGAAACCAAGCTATTTCTACCTGACTTGTTCCATGTGTGTGCTGTGTACTCTTCCTAGTGTTGTTTGCATGACTTTCTTTTGTTTGCAATATAGAATTATATTTCTGTAAAATGTAGTCTAAAAGTAGCTGGTCATATACAATATTTCTATATAACTTTTCAGGAGAACAGTGGTGAACAAAATGACTGGACAGAAAGTTGTACTTAGTGATGCAGACATTGAGACTATCCAGAGAATTCAATCTTCCAAACATCCTGCAGGATCTGATGGACTGTATGAAGTAGGTGTTATCCATTTCTGATAATATCAGACACTTAGTTAAGAATCCCATTGATATGTTCATTCTTTTGTTTATTCAACACTTTCTAGACATTAAGTAAAGGTTTAAATTGTCAGGGATGGAGGTAAATTTGTTTTATTGATTTCTATTTATCAAGTTATCTTTAAAATTCTTATCAGCTGTAGCAGCATAATTGACCTTTTTTTTTTAATTTAATAGTTTCAATTTGCTTTCTCACAAAAATTTAAATCTATTTGCATAGCAATAGTTATTTAGTCTTACTTTAGCCATTTTATCTTTCAACAGCCATGGGTAGACTTTTTCTCTAATGAAGTCATGAACATGCCAGTTACAGGACGACCTCCAGACAAAAGAAGTTTCATTCCTTCCAAATGGGAAAAACAAAGGGTGTGTATTGCATGGATACTTAAGTTTAATCTGAAAATTCATAAAAATGTGCTATAATTTTGTATATATGTGTAAAAATAATTAATTTTCTCTACTTAATATTTCTGTTCATTAATCAGGTCGGTCAAATGGTTCATGCACTTAAAATGGGCTGGATGAAGCCCAGAGGTGAGATCAGAAAAATGAAACTTGCTCAAGATCCAAATGCACCATCCCTTGATTTATGGAAAGAGGATGCAGAAGTATGTTCTTGTTTTTTTATTTTGTATTCATCAATTAATAGTGAATTTCTTTTACTAATTTAAAAAAAATATTGCTTGAATGTTTTAGCCTGAAATAACCAAAAGGTATAGAATGCATATTCCTGCACCGAAAGAGCCCCTTCCTGGACATGCTGAATCTTTCAATCCACCTGAGGAATATCTTTTTGATGCAGAAGAAGTAAGACATTGTTTGACATTGTATGTAAAAGAGATAAAATTCTTTTAATAGATCTTTCTGAATATTTGAAGCTATTTTTTTTTCCCGTTATATATAGTTGTTTTTATCCTTACAATATTTTATTGTAAACATTTTTAAATGATGGCACCATAAAATTACTTTGCATAGGAAGCTAAATGGAATGAGCAAGAGCCTGAAGATAGGCGCATGAATTTTAAGCCTCAGAAGTTTTCTTCTTATCGAACTGTTCCCAAATATGGACTGTTTATCAATGAAAGATTTTCAAGATTGTTGGACTTGTATTTGGCAGCAAGACAGAGAAAAATGAAAGTAAAATTATTTTTATTTTCATGTTTTAATTAGCATCCAGTATTTATTTTATTTTGTACATTTTAAAATTCATTTTGTAAACCTGTCAATCGTGTCTTTTTTTTTTCTAAGTTTTATTTTTTATTGACAGCAGTCTACTTTATAAGTATCTGTAAGTTGGATAGAATTAGTTTTGACTGTTGATATTGTATTAGAAAAGAAACAGTGCTGAGTGATAATATTTGTTATTTTTCAAGATGAATGTCAACCCTGAAGATTTAATACCAAAGAGACCAGATAAGAAAGACTTACAACCTTATCCTACAAAAGAAGGAATGGTATGTAGAGATTTTACTTAATATTTGTACAGCTTTGATAATGTGTTGTGCAACTTTT
>JADKLZ010000167.1:15125790-15143379 GCA_021533235.1 Biomphalaria straminea
AGAGAGAGAGAGAGAGAGAGAGAGAGAGAGAGAGAGAGAGAGAGAGATGTGATCTAATATGAACCACTGATATGGCCGAGAATCAAATATGGACCACTGGTCCATATTAGAATTTTTACGTGGTCCATATTATAAAAATGATAGGCTTAACAAAAAGTTGTCCCTAAAAGTTAATAACACAATTACTGTGTTGAACATTCTTTCACAAAGTCATTGTTTGTAAAATGTTTTACATGTTTCGGAAATTCCTTCAGAGTTGAAGATAGTTATTTCCTAGTCCAAACCTCTCGCAGGACGACGGGGGATGGGAGCGGGCAGGGTTTGAACCCGGGACCATCGATAAATCGAAACGACAGTCCAGCGTGCCAACCGATCGACCAGGCAGCCATTAGTGGCCCTAAAACATGAACAAATTTATTTGAGTCTTCTCGTGTAAGTCTGCTTCTCCACACAAGACATAAACGAGGAACAGATTTAAGAAAAAAAGTGCGAAAACAGAAAATCACCTAGCTCATAAAATATACTTTCGTTTTCTATGAACTGATGTATGCAAACCAAGTAAGGGCAGTCACTGTTACATATTACAGGAATGGTAGAGGGGGGAGGAGGAAGATAAAGAGTATTTGTTTACAAAAATATTAATGTGTTGTACAGGGAAAAAAAGGGATGCGAAAATAACATTTATGTTTATAGCGAAAGTCCTGATAGTCATAAATTAAAATTTCGACACAGCTGCTAATTATTCAATTTTCTCAAAGCCTTTTCTGTTTTTCGTTTTTTCTGTATTTAAAATTTAAAAAGGGCACTTTTTATGGGATGTTTCTATGGATTTTTTTTCCAAAAAGGAGTTTGAAATATTTAATTTGATCACTGTTATGGCTCTTTCTCCGTGGCCAATATTAAAACGAAATAAACAGGAGGTAATCCTCAACCACAAACGAAATGCCAAACCAAACAAACAATAGATGAAGTCGACAATCGTTTCAACTATAAAATACGTTTAATACTCAATGAGGGATCCGTCAATGTCCTTCTTTACTTGCCGTCTGTAGCCTCAATCAAAACACGTCTTGTTTTTTGTGTCGACTAGATCGTTCTACTTTTTAAGCTAACTTTTTCGTCATCTCCGTAACTAATTTAAACTTACCCCTTTATTATTCCCGAAACAAATCTAAGTTCTAATCATGTTATAACATCACATAACGTGTTGATTAATCAGGACTACTGTCCCTACAGTTGTATCTGATAAAGTATAGACTTTCAAATAGTGTAAAGCATTTAATCAGGACTACTTCGTCCTATTGTTTTGTTGTTTTCTGTATTGTGTCAAAAATTTTAATATAACATTATAACACAATAAAAACAATGAAGTAGATAAATCTAAAAAAAAATAATAACATTAAATATTTAGAAAGCAAAAGAAACATCGTAGTGTGTAACTATAAGAATCGTTAAAATTTAAAATGTTTGTGCTATGGCAATTTAAAGGTCAAACCAATTTGGGGAGCGGCTTTATAACAAGGATCTAGAATATTCTAGAAGATTCAAAATGAGAAAAAAAGGACTGTTGGGCAATGCAGTTATGAAAAATAATTCTAGCACTATTATGAACCCAATTTACACTATTATTCTCTTACTTTGGTGACAACACTCAAGATATTCCGTCTTCGGAGATCACAAAACATTATCGACATAATTTCATACTGTTTTGTGATCTCCGAAGACGGAATATACAAAGAAATAGCAAAAATGGGAATCATTTCATACGTATTTTTATTCCAAGTGCAAACGACAAGAGTTATATAATGCTACCATTCTTCTAGTCTCATTTGACTCGGATGATATTACTATATAATATTTCAGAGAGGCATATTTTAAAGAAGTCATAACAAGTCTGTCTTCAATACGAAATGTGGCTGTTTTTTGTATTTTTGCCATAGACAGCTACATGAGATTTGGCTGTTTTTTTTTATCACAACAACTACATTTTATAATTAAATCAAAACATTGTCACAGCAGGCTTCTTATTTCTCACTTTGTCTGTATCAGTTTGAGAGCGAAGGCTCCACGCTTGTACAGCAACTGTCGAATTTCTAGGAAAAAAGTTAGAGCTATTTTCGATATCCGTGTCCAGATTTTTCCCGCCCAGAAAATTCCAGATTCCACGAAGTTACTAGTTAAATAGAGGTTTGTAAAATATAAAACAGGTTCTGTGCATTTTTCTTAAATCAAAGTAAAGGTAGAGAATGGTTAAGTTTGAAGTTATGGTCGTCGACAGAAAAAAAAAAAAACAACCAATGCATAAAATCCGGAAATGTAAACCTTTTATCTTTATAAGATCGCCAGGTAGATGAAAGCCCAAACTTCCAAAGGAGGACAGAAAGGAATACACATAAAAAGTAAACTTTAAAAAACCCGACTTAAAATCTATTTGATTTAACCTGCCATTAAATCCTAGTCTGTACAATATATCTATCTACGTAGCATATTTTTTAGGTGCAAGAACTTTATTAAAATCAGTTCATCATTCTCACAGACATGCAATGGAACATATTTGTGAGAAGCATGCCTCTCACCGAGTCAGTGGCGATTGTATTTATCTCATTGGCCTACTTTGCCATGACTGTGATTGACAAGCGGAAATGCTTTTTCACTAGAAAAAAATCATGGATTTTGAGATCTCTAAAGTAAGTTTCACATTGATATATACAATCCCCACTGCTCACGAATGAGGACGTCATTTTCCTGCCCACGTTCCTCTTTCCTTGTGGATTCCCATTGTCTTGCATCATTGTTAGTTGGTTTTTCACAATGTGTAGCCTTTCCAGCTCCAAATTCGCTTAGGGCTTGGGCTAAGGGTTTCGCTTGGTTCTCTCCTACAAGTTGACAGTAGATATCTTTTCAGGACACCTAATTGCCAATATCCAATGTCTGCAAATGTACGTCTTTGTTTTTGTGACTCTCCATGTCTCAGAATCGTATAGGTCAGTATAGGAGAAACCTAGCCTTATTTTTATGAGTTCGTAGATCATAATCAGTTCCACCGTCCTTGCTAACCCTTCTTGGCAGATAGGGGAAATGGTCCGTATCGAGGATGTTCTTCCTTGTAGTATGGTTATTGATTCATTGCAGTAAACAAGTTATTATCATTTATGACTGGTCGTCCTCACCTCCGATAAGTGGATGTAGTAAAATGAGACCTCAAAGCAGTGGACAATTATGTTGACTACTGGGAAGACATAACTTTAAACTGCCTTGGTCGCATCATGTGGAGAGAGATGGTGACCGTGAAAGATATGGACAGCGAAAAAAAAACATTGGCCTCATCTCTGGAAGAAAAGCGTGTCAAATGAAAAATAGCTGGTGAATGCCACCTGTGATACATATGGACGGGAATGTCTCAAGCTTAGGGCTCCACAATGGCACGAACACGTGTTCTACGAAATGAACCATAGTCTTTATACGACCAGACTACTGGTAACCCTATATCTATAAAGATGTCTCATAATCATCTTCTATGTTTCCCAAGGAATTTAAGGCCTCTGTAAAAAAAAAAAAGCCACTCTTCACAATTTCTTCTAGTTTTTTTTAAAGGCTTCCCATCTCTTTCCGGTCCTCTCGGATTCATCTAGTACACTGCGTCGCCATGTTCTCTGTGGTCTTCCTCTACGTACCCTGGAGGTTCCAAATCTAAGGCCTGTCTAGCTCAGTTGGTGACGCATGTTTTTAGGGTTTGACCAATCCATCTCCACTATCTTCTGTCTAGCTCAGTTGTTGACGCATGTTTTTAGGGTTTGACCAATCCATCTCCACTATCTTCTGTCTAGCTCAGTTGTTGACGCATGTTTCTAGGGTTTGACCAATCCATCTCCACTATCTTCTGTCTAGCTCAGTTGTTGACGCATGTTTTTAGGGTTTGACCAATCCATCTCCACTATCTTTCCAAGATCTGCACCTCAATATTCCTCTGCCCGCCCATCTCCAACAGTTTGGTGCTTTCTACTTTGTCACGCCACTGTATAGATGCCTCTGCGTGTGTGTTTTAAGTCTCCCGCGGTAGTGTAAGTATATTGTTACGTGTTCAAATTTTGAACGGAATTTTATGTCTATTAAGGCCTGATACATTCTTGTTTCTTAAATTTCATAACTAGAATAGTGTTTCTCATAGTTATAGATGTTAACCTTCGACATTAGAAGCAACAAGCAAGCATACTACAACTTAATACAGACACCATACTTCACTGCTCCCTGCCCCTAAAAAAAAAACAGGTCACCACTAAGTTACACTTAATGCTCTTACAAAAATTAGTGGCCCGTGAGAAAAAAAGGAAAACAGAACCACTTTCAGGAAGATAGATCTAATTTATCCTCTAGAGCGTAAAAAAGGCTTCTAGATCCATGACAAGGCATGTTTTATGTAACCCACAGAATATAGGTCTTAACTAAAAGATGTGTCATGGCAATGGAATAGTACGTAACTGAAGTAATTGTCAGTAGAGTGAAGCTTTGGAAGTAACCCTTATTATAAAAATGTTCTGTAACGGATAGGCCTACTCTAGTCTAGACACAAGTGAAAGTCCAATTTGATTGCAATTAAAATGTATTAGATCATTCTATCAATTCGATTTCCTAGTTTAAATAGTTAGAGCTTAGCAAATCGATTTTTCATATCTTTGTAAAGAGGTGATAATCAATCATTGGAAAAACACTTATCGATAGCATAACGATAAAAAGCTTACATTTATTAACACCATTAACCTTAATTCTATAAAACTGCAGCGCCCATTCATTTTTCAATCTTTAATTATTCAACTTTTGGTGCATCATTGAATTTTTAGTCGAGAGTTTGATTCATGGCGGATAAAAAAATAGCAAGCTATTTTGTTATCGGAGAAGCGGGTTCGAATCCTGGTGAAGACTGGGATTTTTAATTTCGGGATCTTTAGGCGCTTCTGAGTCCACCCAGCTCTAATGGGTACCTGACATTAGTTGGGGAAAAATAAAGGCGGTTGGTTTTTGTGCAGGCCACATGACAACCTCGTCAACAGTGGGCCATAGAAACATCATCTGCCCTTATAGACCACAAGGTCTGAAAAGGGGGGACTTTATTTTGGTGTATCCGGTGTACAAAATAAAGGAAGTGTTGCTAAGTTTTTTTTAAAGGTATTATTCGTGTGCACTTTTTAGCACCAAAGAATCAAAGCGGTTCGTTCTAATACAAGTCAAAAGTTTATGTTACAGATATTAACCATTCGAAAGATGAAAAAAAGCGAGGTTCTAGAGAAAAAGAGAGAGAGAGAGAAAAGGATAAAGAGAGAGAGAGAGAGAGAGAAGGATAAAGAGAGAGAGAGAGAAAGTGAGATAGACAGACACATAAAGAGAGAGAGAGAGAGAGAGAGAGGGAGAATGAAAGAGAGATAGATAGGGCCGATTCAATTCAATGTAACAGATACTAGAAATTACGGGCTTAAAAACGTTCTAAGTGAATCTTTTCTGCCTGTTTATTTGAAGACATAAACAGTATAAAACCTTGGAACATATCAACTGGAGCCGGTGAGCATTGGTAGTAATAAGTATATATAAGTAAGATTAGATCATTGTGTACACATATTGAGTGATTTCTCTGCAACAATTCGCCCTCTACAGCCCCCACCCCGAATCTGCCAGTTTTACCGGACACACCGAAAAACTCTTTACCATTGTTTCTGCCATGTATGGATGATGAACATTTTGAATAGTCAAAATTTTTTACTGAGTCCAAAAAATGCTCCGGTATCGTGTTTATTTTTTTTTTTTAGTTAGCAAGACACAAAATGTATTTGTAGTCTTTCCATGTAACTTATGGACACCCATTCCCCTGTTTACACAAAATGCTACACACCCCTGGTATTGACAGTAAAACTAAAGATAAGACCATAATGTAACTCGTTGCTTTATGATTTTATAGCTAACAGTAAGGTAGATAAATCTCTGTGGATTATTCTCTTTATTATATTTGTCTACAACACTTACGAAGTCTTCCTATGGAATGGCTTTCGTTGTTCAATGGTTTCGTTTTATGTAATGTTGACTTGGCTGACAACATAGACGTTGTACAGATAGATCTTAGCCTTGTTCTACTTAATATTTGGTCAGAAATGTGGGACATAGTTTATCTTGAGTTTATTTCCCTATAGATCTAAAAATAATATTTACAAACTTTAGAGCTCAAGTCTATTGAAAATAATGGCTAGGGATGTTTACCTAGAAAATGAGATATTGCTTGACTTCGCACGCAAAAGAGGCATATTTCTTATTCGGTGGGCTAAGACTAATTTATATAACAAGTCGACCGCGTAACAAACGCGTACTGCTAGGTTATCATATAGAAACGTGAAGGATATTAGAATCTTTTTTTTTTGTGGCAAGGAATTTAAGGAAACTCTGTAATTTTTAAGATAATGACACACACAAGGGCTCAGATACAAAATTTAAAAAAAAGTAGTTAAAAATAGAAAATGTCATAGTACCAGTTGACCCTTCCACATTTTGTTCCGCGATGGACCAACAAGTAGTATAGTGACAATATAAATGTCTTCCAAGGTAAACGAGCCATTCCTGATAAAGACATTTTGGTTTAGGCGCTAGATAGTCTTGCTAAGAATGACCGGCTACCCACCCAAGTGAAGGAAAACTCGGTATGCTAACCTCTGCTGCCATGCAGTTCTACCCAAACAAAGGAAAATCTACGAGACTCAACACCGAGGAAGATATCAGGAAGCGAAGACCCAGCTTGTGGCAATCTGTAATACACCCTGGCAGACCCAGCTTGTGGCACTCTGTAATACACCCTGGCAGACCCAGCTTGTGGCACTCTGTAATACACACTGGCAGACCCTGCTTGTGGCACTCTGTAATACACCCTGGCAGACCCTGCTTGTGGCACTCTGTAATACACACTAGCAGACCCAGCTTGTGGAACTCTGTAATACACACTGGCAGACCCTGCAACGCTGCTGGTACAGAACTGCATTAGCTGTTGCCGTTCTTTTGGATTCACAAGCTGCGTGGAAAGGGAAGACTGTTGTGAGGGCGACAACGTTCCGATCTTAGCCAATGTCCAGGCTTGCATCACATCCTGCACGAGCTGAGAAAGACGTCTTATGACCGAAGGATGTCAGACATCCAAAAAAAAAAACCAAAAAAAAACCAGAGGGACCCCAGTCACCCCGTGAATGATACTCACTACCACCCCCTTTTTGTTTTCTAGCGGTTAGTAATGGGAACTTTGTTACATATTAAGGCCAGATTTTTAAATTCAAAGGTTATAACAATGTTTATATTTTGTCATCTTTACGTCATGATTGGCGAAGTAAGATTTTATTATTCTGATACATTTCAAAGGCAAATATTCATGCTATAAAGTGGAAGAAACAAAGTCAAATATTCATGCTATAAAGTTGAAGAAACAAAGTTAAAACGCGAATTTCTTTTTCTCCCCTTTTTCCACTATTTAAGATCAAAATGAGTTCACAGACACATTTGAACAAAATTATAGGTCAATATTAAATATCACATTTAACTGACTTCTCATATCGCATTAGAGAAGTCTAGATCTATCTTTGCTTTGGTTAGTGCCTCACTTTCAACCCTCCCCCCAATCCCTTATTCTGTTGAGCCGTTGGGGCACCAGACAAGATCTGTTGGCTGTCTTTCTTCATTCACCTCCGTCTTTTGCTTTGGATAAATGTCTTTCATTGACAGGCCTGTCTATTCTTTAAGCTATTTTCCCATTGCTGTATCTGCCTGCCTCTCTCAAATTGTCCTTATAGTCTAGACACTTTATGGCGTCCCGTCTATTTTACTTACATATATCCACAGTTGTCTCGTTACTCGCCACGTCCACACAATCCAAATATCACTGTCACGTGATCAGTCAGCCGATTATTTTAATTCCGTCCTTGGAACGCTCTCGCTCCTAGACTCCCCTAGTGCTCGTGCACCGCGGTGTCAGCAGCAGACGATTCAAGACTTAATACGATCACGTGACAAAATTCTACAGCTATTTCTGCTTGTCATTATTTGGGTCCACCCCTTTCCCCTTTGTTGATTCCTTCTCTTCCCTTACCTACCCGCTTTTAGTACATAAACCATCTCAGGTAGGTTATAGTACTGCAGTCAACCATCACTAAGCCAGACCGACATCTTCATGTTAAAAATAAAGGAAACGGGAGACGTATCCCTATAGTGTAATTCATGACTACTTTTAATTCATTGGCCTGCATTGTTTTTCAATTGTAAATTTGAATGCCTTTGTAGCATTTGTGTTTTGTAGAAAACAAATAAAATTTAAAAAAAATTAAAATTGAAATATCGTAACTTTTACTCATCTGTTATGTAAATGTGATTGAAAGAACTACCCAGAATTCCCGATGTTCACATTCTGTGCTATTTCAGTCATCTGCTCCTTGCTTACATTCAGGTTTTGGAGATCCAGTCTACATTCATTTATTCTATAAAATACAGTAACATACAAAATAAAGAAGAATAAATATGAAGAAATGTGGTTGCAATACGATGGAACCGAAAAAGGAAAAAAAAAAACTAATTGGAAAACAAAAGACTGGGAGAGAGCGTGAAATAATAATGGCGCTCAGTTGGTCACGTGACCTAAAGGTATCAGTTGATCTTCCTATCAACTCAATATTGTCATCTCTAGTGAGTTGCCCTCTGGGGCACTGGATTGAAAACACGTTTTTTAGTTGCGCCACTTTCATACGATGACCCTGTAAGACTTTCTCCATGTTGATATTATCCTATGCTACAAATGAAAGAGTTGAGAAAACTGAATTCTGCAGTGCTAAAAGGGCACACACATTTATTATATCTTTTAAGTAAACGTAGCTTATCAGGCCTCCCTATATTTCGAACAACGGATACACCGAAAAGATATTTACTTCTATATTTAGCCTCCGTAAATGATCATTTCCCATTGCTTGATTCCGTGGTAGAGTTTGATTGTATGATATTGCTAGTTTCATTTTAGATGTAGCCAGATTTAGCAATGTTGCATAAGACGTTAGCCTAAGTTACACTTTCATTTTAGATGTTGCCAGATTTAGCAATGTTGCATAAGACGTTAGCCTAAGTTACACTTTCATTTTAGATGTTGCCAGATTCAGCAATGTTGCATGAGAAGTTAGCCTAAGGTACACTTTCATTTTAGATGTTGCCAGATTCAGCAATGTTGCGTGAGAAGTTAGCCTAAGTTACACTTTCATTTTAGATGTAGCCAGATTTAGCAATGTTGCATGAGACGTTTGCCAAAGCTAATAACGTAAAAACAAGTCTTTTAGTCGAAACTTTGATTATGTAGATATTGTCTTTTTTCTTTCAAATGCTCGTTCGTTCAAGATTGATGTAATGGTATGGTTGGCTAATACACTCTTAGATGTGCATTAGACACTAAATTGAAACCGTTTCAAAGTTGAAAGCTCATTTAAAATGTCCTGAAAACAAATGGCCTATACAAGCCGTTGTGAAGACAGATCTTGAACTAGAAGCGAAAAAAATGTACTCTCAAAAGTACCATGCACTTCAAAGTAGAACTGTAGAATCAATGTCAATAAAGCCAACGTAACGATAAAAAAAATACTATGGACTACAACCGTATCTCTCTACATTGATTTATGAAGAGCTAAGTGCATGATCTTCAATCTGGACCACATAGAGGCGGCACACATTTAAACCACATATAGCCATATAAAGACTCCAGATACAGCAAGCAATAGAACGTACAACAAATGTATAGGTTTCAAAAGAGTCTTGAGCTTTATAGATTAAAGAATACTTCACAATATAAAAAAAATGTTTTTAAAATGATTCAAGACGTGAAAACAAAAGCATGTCCTGGCATTGTCCTAGAATCCATTTCTTTATCGTTCACATCGATCGAGTGACATATATGTGCATTTATTTAAACACTGTTTACTTCTGTTTTTAATGAATAGAAATTGATTGGTTACAGCGTCAGATTGCGCGTGACTGACAGCCTTACGAAAGAGAAAAAGAAAGCAAAATCCATATGAGGGGCAAGCCAGTTTTAGGGCTATTTGGCTAGATGACTTTGAAAAATGCTAACATTTTACTAGTATTTGTAAAATGATTATTTAGGAAGTCTCTAGTTCAACTATTTTCTAGCTTGTTAAAAAGTTAGTTATAAAACTATCTTTTTTTTCTCTGGCTGAGCTTTCTATCCAAACAATGATTTACTCTGGCATCAGAATTTTGTGAATACAAATCTTCCCAGGGATTATTTTTTTCTTTCCAAGATAAGAATCTACAAACACATAGAATAATAATTTTGCAATTTATTTTTCAGAATTGATCAATAGATAGATACTCAACAAGCTTAGAGTCGTTCAATAGCAGTGATATCTTTAATTAAATAATGTCTTAGGGGAAGAAGATACCATTAGGTAACCTCGTCGGCGTGGTACCCCAGAAACGCCACTGACTCTACCTAATATCGCCTTTCCTCTCCCTCCCTACCATAAAAAGTCATAGGTCGAAAACAAGAGGTATCAGCACTAACAACCCTATTCAGTGACGCGTCTACTCTAGATCTATATAAAGGTCAAAAGGGAAAGAACTATGTAATATATTCCGACATATGTTCTGTCCCTTTGCTCCTGTCATGTCATGGGTGACAGAACTCAAATAGGAACCATTTCACGACAGACCAATTGGCTAACTATATAGGCTATAAAAAAGAGAATTTAATGTTAATTTCTCTAGTTGTTTTTTTTTTAATAGAGTGTGACTGTTTAGGCCAGATACATTTATAAACAATTTGGATTATCTACGTTCACATTTTCTTTCTTTGAGGAGCTGAATATTTTTAAATTCCTGTGATGAAAATGTTTTTCCTAAAAATGACTAGGACAACACTGTGGGCAGTTTTAATTGTGATATTGAGCAGTATTGAATTAAGTGATTCTCAAACGGATGGTGATTTAAAGTCAGACACAACCAAGGTACCTCCGATTCAGGGGATGAGTGACCAGCTGGTGACCGTCAATGTAATTTCGAACATAGGTAGGCCTGGAGCGCTGCTGTTCTCTTTAGATGTCACGGCCGTGTTTCTGATGAACTACACACTGAGGTGCCTTAGTCTCGACACTGTCTACGCCCTGACGGCCATGACGATGTCGCCGAACGTTGCAAGAATTGACAACAGCAAATTTAATATCTCCTGCGCCTCGGCTGTCCCCTGGCTGAGTCCAAATTCTACCGCTAACTCTACAATGCCTCTTCTAGGGGATGTCACTCTCGAAGATGAAAACCAAGGGAAACAACCCAGATACGTTGGCTACGTTCAGGGGCGGATCAACGTTACCCTGGTAACCAATAACATCGGAAGGTCTTTTTTTTTGGTGCTAGCCGACAGAATAGCTGGGGTCGATCCCTCGAACCTAACTCAATCATATTCTGGTCCTCAGAATAACCATCAAGGTTTCATAACCCGCAGTGACATAAATGTGTCTTCGAATAACAATGGAGCTTCCAAAGGCGGCCCGGCTTCATCCGGCATGCCTCAGTTGCCTCCAAACACGGTTGGTAGAGCTATGATCATCGTCATGCAGCTGCCAAGACCGATTGACACCATTTTCCGCATCCTCCTGTACATATTCATCATTCTGGCCACCACTGGTATGGGAGTGAAGGTTGAGATATCTGTGATCAAGGCCGTCCTTAAGAAACCAGTCGCTCCTATCATCGGGCTAGTGTGCCAGTATGTTGGAATGCCTCTTGTAAGTCCTTTCATTTCAGAATGTTCATTGCTGTTGAGGGGGGGGGTCTGAAATCCCAGAATTATAACTTTTATTATGCATACCCACATCAAGTTACATAGATGTACCTTATCGTCACGCTATTATAACTTTCCAAAAATACACCACATCTTCATATTATGTAATAGAGATCTAAAATTAATAAAACTTAGACTGACCCATGAAACTTCAATTTTAATGTTTGTTAAAAACAGTTTTGAAATTAATTTTTAATCCCTTTCGTTTGTAGCACAAAGTAATTTTTGTTAAAATTAATTTTTATTCTTTTATTGGCAACCGTGTCCTATCAACATGGCGTCGTGGATATTTTTTGTGGTCAATTTATTCCACGATACATTCGAATCAGTAATCTGCTACGATTCGAATCAATTATCTGCTCTTTGTTTATATCTTTTAAATATCCAGTGTACAATGTTTAATAAAATTCAGTGACATAGAAAAAAGAGGAGAAAGCGATATGTGCAAATGCGTAGGAGAAATAAAGAAACTTAAAAAAAACGAAAGAAAATTGAATGATGATGATTTTAAGTGATCAAAAAAAACAACTGCTAAACATTGTGAAAGAGGCCATATTCTTCTTCTTCGTTCTCACTGTTATGTTGGAGCGTTCAGATGACTAGACCAATATATGAGATGAACTGCGCAGTGGTTTCCAAATCAGGGAGCTCTCCATACAGTTTTCTTTCTATTGTGGTGTTTTGGGGCCAGTGTCTTATACGGGCCTGTTGGTAAAGAGAGCAGTATTGGAGGAAGTGGTCGGCATTCTCTGGTGACACTCCACATGGGCAGAATTCACTGATTCTTATTTTGAGCTTCCGGTGCATGTGTTGTCGCATTCTGTTGTGTCCGGTCCTGAGTCGAAAGATTAGACTTTGATCTTGTCGGGATAGCTTATAGTAAGCATCATCTTTCTTGTGATTTGGATGAGAGCTCGTCCATTTCTCATTTATTTTGTTTACAATTAATATCTTAATTTCCTCTGGATAGAGTGCAGAGCTTATTTGTGAGTTAGTTCTCCCACTCTTAGCGAGTGTGTCAGCCTTCTTATTTCCTTCTAGTTGAATATGAGCTGGTACCCATTGAATACGTTTTTTTTTTGCTGTTGTTGTTGAGCTTTGTAAGTGCTGTTCTGAGGTTTTTAATGTAAGAGGAGAGTTTTGCAGGCTTTGGAGGGTTGTTTTTGCATCGGTTAGAAAGACAATCTGACTGTGTGGGGAACTTGGATGATTTGCTAGCATGGTAGCAGCTAGTGTAAGTGCTTCCCTTGAGGCCATATTCAAAGTTCCTCTTTACTTCGTAGGCCTAAATTTTATGATACTTTACTTTGTGCGGCAAGAGAAAGAGCTTATGAGTTTGATTTACCGTACTTTAAAAGTGGAACCAAAATATTAACGTAAACCTTTGAGAAATACATAGATATTACTTCCTAGAATCTGTGCACCGATAACATGAATGAAACAATGTATAGTGCACTGCAATGGGCCTGCAATGAAAACGGACAAAGTCCATCTAATGGACACGCTAACAAAACCAATCCTAAGATATCCATTTAGTCTTGAATCTTAAAGCAGTTCAAAATGATTATAACTTTAAGAATGCCATGTTAGCAAGATTTTGTATAACTTTAAGTTCAACTAAAAATTTAAGAACACAATGTAAGTAAGATTCTATAAATCTTTAAGAATGCAATGTAAGATTCGGTGTCAGTTCCAATCTTCATTGTGCCCCACAACGGCTACAGGAGTAAAACGTTAAGCCGCAGACCGAACTCCATTCTAGTCACCTAACTATTTTTTTAAAGCTACCGAAAATCTGTTTAACTTATAAGGTCAATGCCTCGAACTTTAACCCGATAGTGTTAAAACACAGACTGAAGGTTTTTATTTTATCATAAGACTTTTTAATCGTTGCTTTTTTTAAAAAAATCAGTCTTACAACCTTCATTAAGCTATTGTATTTTTTAATCGGGTTTTTGTTCTATTGAATCCCTCCTTAGGATGATAAGGCCTACATTGTGTATTGGACAACTCAATCAACACCAGGTGGGCTGATAATGATATGGTAGTAAAGATGCACTTAATGAAGTGGTGTATTTTTTATTGACGGGTTGTGAAACTAGACCATAGTAATCGTTTAAAGTTTAGACTTTATCCGACATGCGTCTTCTCTTGACCTGTGGAAATGCTGATTAAGCACTTTACACTTTGTTGTTGTTAAGCCTAAAGTCATAGATAGATCTAAATCTACCTGATTCCAGTCGTCCAACATTTTTGTCTGTGATCATTTAAAGCGGTTGCGATTGTTTGCAGCGGTTAGTGAAGAATCACACAACTACCGGGTCAGGGGCAAGAATCGGACTAGGTAAAGTTAGCAGACGACAGCTCAGAAAGGAGATCTTGGGAGTTCAAAAGTTGGTCTGGATAGAAAAACACTGAGAAAAACATGTGCAACAGTTCCATGATGTTTTTTTTTTTTTTTTTTACATTAAAATACGCTTTAGGTCTACACGTTTTACTCATTTTTTTAACAGTATTGTCAAACATTTAAGCATTAGAGAGCTTTTATTTGGCTTCGTTGTATCTGGCGGAAAAGCTATAAATAGCTAGCTTGTTGGTGTAACCCAGTGATGCCCAACCTTATTTAGCCTGCGGGCCATTTTAATTTTCAGCACTCGTGTCGCGGGCCACATAAACTAAAAGATACAAAAAATGAAATAGAGACTAAACCATTTAAAATAGTTTCATTATAATCCCGTGGCTACTTACACACATAAGTCAATTACTTCTCTAGGATTTCAGGTGTCTTATAATTGAAAAGGTTTTTCTACTAAATTAAGTTCTTGTAAACATTGTGATCCAGCAAACGTTCGGAAATTAGCAAGGTATATGCCGACAACACGGCGTAGAAATCAATTGTCTGTATTGCTCGAAATTTCTCAAGCAAGGAATTCTGGCTTTGTAAGTTCCAATGATGTTACTCCTCAGCGGCAATAGTAATTATTTCGAAATCAGCTGCTCTGTCTTTTAGTTTTGATTGGAGATTTTTACTAAAATCGTCCACTCGTTTTGGAATTGTCATGTCAGAAAGGCTTAAAGCTTCAGCGTTTTTTTTTTCAGGACGATTTTATTCCATCACTGCTAACAAGCACTTGTTTATATTTCATTTCTCTTCTTAAATTTGAGCAACTTTGTGGCATCCATTACAGTCGACTATTTTTTTTTTACTTCTTGGTAAATATTTTCGTCAATTTCTCAAATCTAGACGTAACTTAGCGATCTTTTTTTAGCGGCTCAAACCAACAATGCCGCCATATTTTTGTAATGGTTTGTTTTAGAAAGACAATATATTAGAATGAATTCCATTAAAGAAAAAGAGTCATAAATAACATTTTTAAAAAATACATTTTTGAACCTTTTTAAATATTTTTTTTTATTTTCCACATTTTGTGCCGATGTTAGGGCGGGCCGGTCGGAACCACGTATATGGCCCGCGGGCCGTAGTTTGGGCATCAGTGGTGTAACCGATGTATAGAATAAAGTCAGTGTTGATAAGCTAGGTATAAATATGATCCCCTCCCTGGGTGGTAATTTTTAACACTTTTTTAGCCCTGCAGACTCAAAGCTAATCTAAGCTCTTCTGTTTCTAGCCTCACTTTAGTTGGCAACATTAAACTTCCATTTAACGTCCTCCATAGTGTATTGTTGATCGTTAAGATTGCCAATTCTAGCGCTTTCAATTAGATAGGAGTGTCATGACTCAGTCATCAGTGTATTTGAATAGGCAGGAGAAGAATTGTCTGCTTTGTTACGTTGGAATCATTGCGGTCACGTGATCGTCACGTGGACACGTTTTCCAACCGGAAGTTTGCCTAAGCGTGAGTGTACTGGGAAGAACTGTTGAGGGGTACTTAGCAAACCGGTTGGGTTATTCACAAGAACAGTAGACATATATATTGGAGTACTGATCGTGCCAGACACCCGGGACAGCAAAGTCTGACGGCCCCCCCCCCCTCTTGTTCCAATAATCTGCGATTTTTTTTATGGATAAGAACAAAAGAGCAATCATTAGAAAGCAGAAGTTGCATATAATTTAAACAATGTTAACGAACATAGCGACTGAACTATTTTTGTTTATTTAATTTTGAAACCCATGTAACGTCCCCTACACTGCGGCACACTTCCCCAGCCCGCCCTCTCCTTATATGCCACAGGTCCTATAGAGACGCCAACTACAGTTTATTTATTTCACATTAAATATTGAATATTCAATGCCATATGTCGAGAAACTGAATATCAGTTCTTGATGGCAAGATGTCTAGGATGATTCTCGCTGTTACTAGTCATGTAGTAGTAATTAATAATCGAAGCTAATACTAGATGGTGACGATGATGTAAATAACACAACAATGCCTTATGTAACAATTTAGGATCTCTGAACACAATAGTGTCATTGACATAGTTATTTAATTATTGATATATCTGTATAGTTCAGATATTAACCACCAACATTAGGTATAATTGAAATAATAACTTCGTTGGTTAATTAGGTAAATAAAACAATGTAATGAAACAAGCATACAAGAAATGAATGATGGTATGACAAGTTCGAAGTAATATATGTAATCATAGTCACATAAATATGGTACTTGGTACAATGGACAGTCTTTCTCTCTCTATCTCTCTCTCTGTCCTTCCATCTTAGTACGGATCCTGGAGCCCACGTCACAGTCCGTATGGTCTAGATGTGACACGTACTTGTACAAATCTACCGCCCCTGACCGTCACCTAGATATAAGTCGACAGATACTTACAAATAGCCGAGTACTTA
Source organism: Biomphalaria straminea (assembly GCA_021533235.1). NCBI lineage: Eukaryota > Metazoa > Mollusca > Gastropoda > Planorbidae > Biomphalaria > Biomphalaria straminea. Next base: position 15,142,449 of record JADKLZ010000167.1, read on the forward strand.
ATCAAGAATCAACTCATAACTTCCTAACGTGCATTAAAGAAAAGATTAATAGTTTCTTCTTACCGCGTGTCCTTACGAACAGCACTGATACTGCAACCACAACACAATAAGACATAGACTTCTACCACAAACAACATATGTCGTACTCCACAATAGGACATCGACTACTACAACACCGGTCTGGCCCAGCACCTAGCCGTGTTTGAGTCGTCTCAACCTTATCCCAAATTGTTTCTGACTTTATAGTTCTTAAGCTATGTCTAATTTATTCTCTAATTATCGTCTTGTCACCCAGAGTCTGCTAGTACCACATTTTCCCTACATAAATCTAAAGATCCGCGATGTGTTCTACCGGTATCACTGACCGTGGTCTTTCGAGCCCTATTGTTCGCACGTTCCCTTTTAGTTTTCGTAGTGTTGGTGTCAACTGATGTCTCTGTCTGGGTGTCTATACATCACTGTCATAGTCTGCTCCAGGTCAACTAATGTCTCTGTCTGGGTGTCTATACATCACTGTCATAGTCTGCTCCAGGTCAACTAATGTCTCTGTCTGGGTGTCTATACATCACTGTCATAGTCTGCTCCAGGTCCAGCCAAAGATCCGTGAGAGATCGTACTATATTAAACAATAAAGCTAAGAAAAGATAATCACACAACTGTGACACCATATAATCTTGCTATTCATGTTGTTATATAAGTTATTGACTCTGTGGCAGGTATTCCACACAGAGTAGTTCTTTTTCGTGCTGGGTTACTCTCAGGAAGTAACCTGAGCTATATATTATTAAGTTATATATTTATTAAGTACATTATCTCAAGAGGTCAAGCCCCAGTGCCTCCAAATCTCTATCTAGGCCATTGCTAACATGGGATGTAAGATGCATTCCCAAGAACAGTAGACATACTGATTAGCCAATCTAGCTCCCAAGAA
>JADKLZ010000167.1:15172677-15187766 GCA_021533235.1 Biomphalaria straminea
GGGGGGGGGGGTACAACCTGAATTCGAACTCATGGCTCAGTCTTCATCAAGCCGACACACTAAACACTCTGCTAGTGTGGTGATTATGAAAATACAAAATTGAAAATTGTACAGTTATCTTTGCTTTTTTCAGACTTAAAACGGTGACCTAGAAAGGGGACTAATTTGGCTTATACCACCACTTGAGTCAAGTATATTTTCTTTCCTTTGTTCGAGATACCAAAACAAAATAATTAATTACCAGTAGTTTATTACATTATTAGTTAATTTGTTTATTAATTCTTGTTTTGTCGAAAAGAAATAAAAGTGCAATAGTTTCAGCTAGATCTGATATTGGGTGTCGCAGAAATAACATCTAGAAACTTTTTTTTTTTTTTTTTTTTACCAGACAGAGGGAGTCGATATAAGCTTTGTAAAAAAGGAACCTTAACTCAATTGTACCTATTATTATCTTTATCCTTTTTTTTTTTGAGAACTAAAGGGAATTAACCTTGCTGAATAATTTCGATCTAAATAAAAATGTTGGTAAAACCTGATGAATAATTTACATCATAACAAAGTTGTAAATCAAATTAGCTACTATTAATAACATTTTATTTGAAGATGAATCTTACTTATTCCATTGATGGACAATAAATAGTGTTTGTGTGTTCTAGTGGAGCGGGGTATTAGCGGGCCAACCCACTTTAAGACTTCCCGTCACCCTCAGAGAATCATACACAAATAACTTGAACTACATTCACCTTTGGTTAAGTAATAAGGGTAATATTGAATAAGTTCAATCATTTAATCCCAATTATTTTTTTTAACATTTCAACTGCTTTTTTTATGCAGATATAATGACACATTTCTGTGAGATTCTTTTAATAATGTATAATTAACTAATTAAAAAAAAGAGTCAACAAAAAAAAATTAATATAACATATATAACAAAAAAAATTAATATAACATATATTTATTTGGCAAAACCATCGCTTGTTAGATTTCCTTTCATATGGCAAAAACATAAATGTTTGAAATAAAATAAAGTCATTATGTGTTTGAATTGAATGTATAAAAAAATTAAAACGACAGATCAATCACAAAAGAAAGAACAAACAGATAAATACACAACCTTTGATAATGGAATGCATGTGCTTACCACTACCGTCGTAAATGCGAAATGCGGATGCTGATCACTACTGCCCAGAATGACCCCTCCCCAGTCCAGTCTTCAAGCGCCCAAACTTTTTAAACATTTATGTCATATACATAATGCATACAGAGTGCATGTTGACAGGGCGACCTTCAGAGATCAAGGTCAAGGATGCTCTGAAGACAATGAAGAGCGTAGCAGTGCCACGAGGATAAAAAAGTGATGATCTGCCTGTACATCTGTCTGCTGCAAACAGACCTTCCTCAACTCAGCAACGTAAAGTGTACAAGAAAAATGACTTGTTTCCTCCGCCGAAACCCCATTTCCGTTTCTTTCGCTATATTCTCATTAAGTCCAGCGGTCATATTTATGTTCAACATCCGCCAAAAGTCAGTCTTAATATGTGAGTACTTTACCTGCCTTACATTATTTACATGCAACAGAAATTTAGCTCTTCAGTTTTCTCAGCAAAATGATAGATTAACATGCGATATTTTATCTTTTTTTTTTCTCTGAATTACGTCATAATGTATCCATTGTCACGATCTGACTAAAAAGTGCGACCATAAATAAAAGATTAACCAATCATCTTTCAGCTTGCGAACTTTTTTTTTCGGATAAGAATCTTATTTATTTAAAATATTATGTTTTTTTTTTCTCTTGCTAAAGTTGCAATTTATCATACGTGAACCCGTGGGAGAATTTAGTTCTCAAATACAAATGTCATATACGCCTGATCAGTGATGCACAGATTCTGCCCACAATGAAGCCTCGAAGAATCGGTTCCATTGGACTCTGCAGTGATGTGGCTGTTAAAAGCATGTCGAAATTTTTGTTGGCACCACTGGTCTACACGTTAGATAAGAGTACACTCTTAGAATTCCATAAGTGGTGTCAAAAGCGTTTATCGTAATATTTGTACAAATTGTTTGATTAAAGTTTTCTACGTGATTGTAACACTCAGTGTAGACCTACATTCGACATTTTGATTATGTTGTAGTTGATTTTGTATTCTTTTACCTTTAAGATTTTTATACTAAAATTTAACAGGCACGCGACTTTGGCATTTTAGAACTTCCACTTCATTTAGACTTTGAGAATACTAATAAAGCCTTATGTACATTCTGTCCAGATATGTAAATCGGCTTGAAGTGACATCAGCAAACAAATAGAACGACAGAGTCAAGGAAGTGCCCATTGGTGCATCCTCTAATAACGTTCTATTTGATTGGCTGCTGATTTGCCTAATTTCTTTTAAATAAAAAATTCACTAGTTCTTCCTGGTAACACTATACCAAAAGTGAACGTAGACTAGATACATGGATTTCCTACAGTGAAAATCTTGTATACATTCACGAGCAGAAATGTGATGAAAGCCCCTGTCAGTGATCCTGCCTGGGAAGCTGCTCCGACCCACAACAGACCTCGTTTGCCTTTGCTTCTTAGTACGGTTGCTATGGCAACTTTAGAATAAGTTAAAATAAATACCAGCAAAGTCCAGGAAAGAATCTGGAAAAAAAAATAAAAAGTTGCATTATATTTTATGTTACAATATCAGTATTATCATAGAGATGGTTAAAGGCGAAGGTATTAACGATCGTAAATGACGGACTCAGTAATAGTCTACACCATTTAAATAATATTAATCATATTAAATGTCATAATCATTAGAAAAAGTTATGCAATGTACTTTTAACATTTTATTATATATCATTTATTGAAGATCTTCAGATAAACTAAACAAGGTCAAGGACGATCAAATCAACGTCAATGTTGCCAACTCAATAATGACTACAAATGGAAGAGCTTCGAGAATTTGATTCTTCAGTACTAAAAAGTGAACAAAAAGTATTTATCCTAGCTTATCAACACTTTGTTTACTCGGTACATCAGATACACCAAAGAGCTTTGCTTTTTTAGGATTTGTCGTTTTGTATGAAAATGTGAGAGAAAATTGTCAGAAACATTTCACTTTTTCAAATTAAGTAGTCCCACAATTTATTTAAAATACATTTTAGATAAGATTCTTACTTACACATATAATAGATCCTGAGAAATGGTCCACCAATGGAGGGGACGGGCTGGACACTGCAGTAAAGACAACGTAAGCAGATAGGACTGTGCCCAACACTGACGTCAAGATTGTTTTGGTCAGTGAAGTCATTTCCAAGAAGATCAGAGCGATGCAGGCCACGGGGTTAGCGATACTGGCCATGTTAATACTGAGGTGGTAGGCTTGGATACCGTACGGCAGACAAGCGTAGGTCTGGATCGAAGGGAGGACTCCATTCGACAAGGCATTCAGCCAGACTGTAAGCAGTAGGAAGAGGGCGAATTTCGAACGAGTTATCTTTCTTTTTTGGAATTTCTCTGAGCTTTTCAGAGCTTGTCTGGAGTCACGTTTAGAGATGAGGTCTACTTGAGCTATATCATAATCATTGCTGTTAATAAATAAAGCGGTTTTAGACCTCAGTTCCACAGGTTTAGAGTCTTCTTCGAATACATGTATCTGTGAATCCTCGCTCTCTCTGTCGTCATCACCTTGACTAACAGATTCTCTTTTACAATATGACCAGTAGTTCAAAAGCACAAAAGAAATAAGGCTGCAAATCATAAGTGTCATCAGAAACAAGAAAAAGGCTTGAACGGAGAATCTCGGCTCTTCGTAGACTGGATATGTCGCAAAGGAAGACATCGTTGTCAAGTTTGTAAACTCATTTAATTTTGCAGTCGTGGTACCCGTATGGTTTATTGAGTAGTTTGTAAAATAGAGGCTGGTATTCTCTGGTGTGACGGATGTGTTTCCACTCGGAGACTGGGGTACTTCAACACACTTCATGCTTCCTGCTCCTTGGCCCAATGCCACTAGACTGGGGATAAGCCCGCTAAATCCTTCCCCAATAAAATAGGCCGGCATATACTGTGGCTTGAGCCTGGACATGAAGGGGAGGAAAGCCACGGACGACGTGCAGTCTACTAGCGCCAGACAGAACTGCAGAGCGAAAAGAGCCGTGCTGTGCAGTTGTCCGGCAATGATGGAGGTGGCGTCCCAGAGAAACGCCATCAGGAAACACGAGATGGCTCCAAGGGTGATGATCAGGTAGCTGACTGGCACTTCCAAGACACGATGCGGGTAGAGGGCGCTTGCTATGGTGTACACCAGTGGGGCGACATTTGCAATCTGTTGGACGTAAACATAAGAAGCATATGTAAACATCAGAAGTGCACTTCAAACATCTATTTACACACAGTTTATTAACTACGCACACAAGGACGACATATGACTTTGTGAACTTAGCAATAAAAGACTTACTGATCTGTCCACATTGTGAGGGTAAACATTAACAGATGGGGGGGGGGAGATGACAAGGGGAAATTATATTTCCTCTCACCACTTCCCTTCCATATATAAAAAATGAAATCCTAAATATTGACAACTTTTATTTTTTGATAGACTGGATAATCTTTAAGTGCCTAATTTGCATATTTCAACATTTTTTAAACATTCAATTTAGTCCTTTCTAATTATATCTAATTAAAAAAATAAAAAGAAAAATTTATGTTGGTTCTCTTTTGAATATTATTTGACCACTTTTAGTCGTATAAAACTTCATACTAAAATGCTATTCGCTATTACAAAATAGAATATAGAAACAGTACTTGAATTATATATGTAATAGTTACAGAATTCATAAGTAGGCGAAACACTTCGATCATCATTAAACACTGAATCATAATTTACAAATATAAAAACAAACTCTAATAAAATACACAGAAAGACACAGAGATAAAGGCACATTGCTTATCCCATGTGCTGAGACAAAAGCTATTTCTACCATGGTGCCGTTAGAACATGGAATGAATCAGCCACAGAGGAAAAAAAACAAGGATCTAGCAGAGTTGAAGTCATTGATTGACATGCATGACTAGATAGTATTGCAAATAAGACTTTTTTGTTTGATCTTGTGTTCTGAACAATATAGGCCTACGGATGAGTAAAAGAAAAAAACAACACTTGTAACCAGCATCTGAGCATGGAACTATACTAAAGGAACGCTGACTTCGAGTTTTTTTTACAAAGCCGTATAGAAAACAGGTTCTTTGCGCATGTCAATACGCATCCTGCAATTTTTACAAAATAAAATGATGGAGACAAAGAAGGATTTTACGCCTCGAACGCGCGCGATTTACCCGTGTTGATTAGAAAATGTTTTTTGGCTTTTTCTAAACAGGTCGATAAAAACTTTAACCATTTTCACACAAGTTGTTATGGTAGATATAATTTATTAGAGTAAGAGCTTATCACAAATGATTTTAGTTTTGATCACCCTTGGCGTCAAATTCACTCTAAAGCCTATGCTTCTGTTTTGAATTTGCCGTTCGTTTAGTACAGTTTATGTTAGGTATTTTCTACTAGATCTGGGTAATTTTTTATGCGCTACTTATAAATGTAGACCTACTTATATAAATTTAAAAAATAACAAAAAACGAAATCCATAGAGAATGTCATTCATATCTCTCAGTAGTTTAATTCATTTGCATAAGAACAGTCGACAGTAATTAATACAAAACCTACCTAAATATATATAGGCCTATTGTAAACGAAATTAATAAACGTGGTGCGATCGATAAAAAGGACCCCTTTTATTAAACAGTAAATTTTTATACATCTATAACCTAAATATAGTAAGAGATTTTTAAAAATCTAGATTATGAGGAAAAAAATGTAACCTATTAGGTCTATTGAAAGTAGACTTATTGGCACACGGTAGGCCATAGCTCTGTCTCATTCCCCATGAGGGCTCAATCAGGGCTTTATCTGGGCCCCCTAACTGAACCCAGAGTCAGCCCTAAGGGTGCCCGTTTGGGCCAACATTTCATCCCCCAAATGGGACCCATGTGGTTAGCCCTTTCAGGCCCCTCAATGTTTCCCCCGTACTGGCCCCATCAGGGTTGAATCAGGGCTTTATATGGGCCCCCTAACTGTGCCCAGACTCAGCCCTAAGGGTGCCCGTTTGGGCCAACGTTCATTCCCCAAATGGGGCCCATGCGGTTAGCCCTTTCAGGCCCCTCAATGTTTTCCACGTACTGGCCCCATGAGGGTTCCATCAGGGCTTCATCTGGGCACCCTGATTGCGCCCAGACTCGCCCCCTTAAGGGCCTCATTTGGGCTTTCATTAATGCTCCCAAAGGGCTAAGTATTATTAGGGGCTCACAAACCCTTCCCCTTACTGGCCCCACACGGGTTTCACAAAGGGATCCACCTGGGCCCCCTGACTCTCAGCCCTAAGGGCACCCGTTTGGGCCATCGTTCAACCCCCAGTTGGGGCCCATATGGGGAGTATGGGCTGGCCCAGTTGGGGCCCTTACTGGGCCCAAAATCTTTGCTATGCTATTATATTTTTAGGAATCCTTATTAGAGCCAAGCTTAACTATCTATATCTTTACGATATTAGAAACTGACACTTTAATTCTAGACTATATTTAAAAATAATCAACTGAAATCAACGTGCAAGTCTACCTAATTAATGTACCCATAGCCTAATCAGATCTAGTATTCTTTTTTGTAGACGATATTTATGAGCCTAGAATAGATCTAATATATGAAATATATGATGCTACTTAATACCATGCTAATAAAGTAATTTTAAGCTGGGTATATTTAAAACTAGAAAATAGATCTAGGCATTTTCCTTAACGTAAATAGATCTACAGTGTTTACAGACAAATAAAATGCCGTAATCTAAAGTAATATTAGATCTAGCGCTATATCTAGAAAATAGAATCTATTTCTAGTGAAAACATATTGCTTGTCTAAAAGTTTTTCTAATCTAGATCTATTATTAGTTTGATTATTACAAGGTTTATATATTACGACAGTGTAGATTAGGCATCTAGATTGATTGTAAACACTGTAGATCAATATTCGATAACGAAAATGCCTAAATCTATATTTAAGTTTTAAATATACCCAGATTGCCAGATTTTATACATTATTAATTTCAACTAGCTATTTTACCCGGGTATTTTTGGGTGTTTTGATTTTTATTTATTTTTCTTATATTCATGGTAAGTTTCAGTGAGATTGGTTACAGACTCTTTTTTTTTTTTGGGGGGGGGGGGGGAGGGGGGTTATTTGTTATACATAGGGCCTACGTTTTTTTACCGTACTATAGATCTAGAAAATACGTGGGCAAGGTGGAGTGTGTGCTTATGTACTTTTAAATATAATTACATAACAGATTATACACATAGATCTACTTGAAATATATTTAATAGTTGCAATAAAAAATATAAATAAGTGGGCCTCTAATAATAATTTAAAAGTTGTTATTTCTTTTTAAACTCAGTCTAAAATAAAGACTTACAGCTACAGTGATGCGTAGTTCCAAAATGTTTTTAAACAACCAAAGATGTGCTATTTACTAATCTAAGCAAAGGTGTCATAATTGTTGTATTATATAAGGTAGTTTATTAATGGCTATCATTAAATTATATATATTTAAATGTAGGCTACACTTAATAAGAAGAACGTAGCTTTAGATCTTATGCCTTTGTAATTTTTAGTCACCGTTTAAAGGACTTTTCTACCATTTTTTAAACTAGAAAAGTAAACATACACATATTCAAATACATGTACTAAATTTATAGGCATACATGGATACATTAATTAATTATTTTGTTAATAAGAAGGTAGGTATTTAATTTACAAGCACTATTCTCCTTTATTTGGTTAGAAAAATAGCAGGATATATTGCACACTCAAAAAAATAATTACTCGAACATGGAACATAGGCCTAGCCAGGAAAACCAGTGACTTGGCTGAGTTAAAGTCATATTATTGGTTAATATGCATGACTAAATGCATGACTGGTAGGACGTAATCATCTTCTTTTTTAAAGTAACGTCTGTAATATTTAAGATAAGATAGTCATTATAGGCTAGATCTATAATCTAGATCTACATTACAAATTACAGAAATAGATCTAGAATAGCCTATTAATCCAGACGTATAATAATTTAAAATCTTTTAGATGTAAAATCTAAGCTTTTATCCGTTTAGTAGGCCTAAATATTCTATTAAATAGATTTTATACCTCATTAACTGTCTTAACATCTACACCTATAGATATAGAATAAATATCTACATCTATATATAGATTATTTATCGGGAGATAAGGAGAAAGAGAAAAGAAAGAGACACTTAGGACTCTAGATCCACTATACATTATTTTCTAAATATAACCTAGATCTACTAGATCTAAATAATAATCTAATTTCAGGATTCAACCTAAATTTAGGCTACTAGTTACTGGATCGCGTGTAGATTTAGATGTAAATCTGATCCAGAATAGATTTAAATTTTTAAATGAATAGATGGATCTAGATCAATATTTTAGTCAAGACTACAACTTGAATCTAGACCTAGATCTAGAAGATAAATTGGCAGTAGATCTGGGTCTACATTCAAGACACAGTTTTCAAATAAGTCCGTAAAAGAATTTAGACATATTATAGAATCCTTGTCTATTATTCTATTCTATTCTTAGGACTGAATGTGTTAAAGACATATCGGAAAAATGTTTTGGCATGATTATAAATGACCCTTGTCATTAAATAAACGAAGCATTAGCGCTTAGCTTAGCCAAATGTAGGCCACAATAGGATGAAATGTAAACAATAATGGTATTTTGTATTCAATATTTTCTTTTTACATTATAAGGCTAATAAAAAAATAATGATGATTTATTTGTCGGAATTCGGACTTTGGGGAACAAAATAAAAGTGCCAATGAGGAACGGCGTACCATATGATTTTTAATTTATCTTTTTATGTTTTGCGGAACGGTTCCGCTTAATGCGGAACCGCAAGCTCATCTGCAAGTAGCACAAATAATTGCACCAGATCTAGTATAAAAAACCCAACGTTGGAATCCCTGTGAACATATAATTTTTAGTAAGATGATCAAAAATAAAATAATTTTGTCATGATCTCTTTCTCTAAAAAAATATATCCAATTAACAGCTTGTCTGAAAATGGATGATGTTTTTAAGAATTCGTTTATAAAGAGCTAAATACCATTTTCTAATCAACACGGGTTAATCGCGCGCGTTCGAGGCGTAAAATTCTTCATTGTCTTTGTAATGTTTTTTTTTTAAATTGCAGTATGCGCAGACAGGATGCGCAAAGACCTTATTTTGAAGTCAGTGTTCCTTTAGTATAGTTCCATGATCTGAGTCATTTGAAATTTAGTTTTAAACTGTGTAAACAATCAATTACAAAACTCGAATCTTAATACTCTCAGAAACTGTGACTTGTTTTATGTGACGTGATTTTTTTTTCTTTGATTTGTTTATCTACTAAAACGCCTGAGTTTATGAAGACTATAAGGAATTCTTACCTGAATTATAACAGCCATATACGAGGGGAGGTCCCATCCCTCCGGCAAGTGTTGGACTAGTATCGGCAGCTCTACCCACAGTCCATTGATGTCCACCCAGGAGGAAACGCCGAAAAGTATGACAAGCAGGTAGACCAAAAGGCTGACATTACCACAGCGGCACAGATCCTGGCTCATCTTGATCAGTGTCCGAATCGCACCAGATAGTCTGCAAAGTTCAGGAACAGTTCATAGAGATGGTCAGAGATAGTGAAATTTCGTGCGTCCGGTCAGTTTAGGTAATTAGCTTCACTCGGCTCGTTACAGCTGGCGTATTTGACAATTATTTACATTATGGCTAACTCGAATGTAAAGATTATGAAAGATTGAGGCAGAGGAGAAGAAACGAGAGAGAGAGAGAGAGAGAGAGAGAGAGAGAGAAGGGGAGAGAGAGCCATGTTTAATTATCTGTTGACAACTGTTTTGTTAATTGACAAGCTAAACAGTTAATTATAAATCGACACGCAGTAAGACTTCTCTTGACATCCTCTACTCTCATTTTATGGACGTTTTGACAGATTCTAATCAAGCTTTAAACTCTGGATAGGTGAAGGTCACAGCAAGTGCCACAGACAGTTCATGTGACCTCAAGTGTACTTCTCAACTAGAACAAGACAGACGTAGAATAAGGTCTTATTGTTGTTCAAAGCCAAGGGACCTAAACCCAATACGTACTCACTGGCCAGAGACACTGTTCTTGCGATGGGCGCGCTGGACGTCGTTCGGTAGTCTCTATGGTCCCGTGTTCCTACCCTGCCCGCTGCCACCCCCGACGTCCTATGGAAGTTTTGGGCTAGGAAGTAGATTATATAAAACTCTGAAGGAACATCCGAAACGCGTTAAACATTTTACAAACAAACATTTAGAAACAAACAATCTAATAGCGTTTGTATAATTTTCTAGGCAGTGCTTCCAAACAACTGCACAATTTTGAATGTCTTCAGACCTAAGAGCGAAAATAAAAAGCTAAAAAGATTGTGGTACCTCTAGGTGCACAGACGTCTGCGAATAGATTATCCATTACTTCCATCTCTGTTAAGTATTGTTTAAAGCAAAACGGCTTAAGAGCAAAAGCCTAGCGATGTTGTCACATGGTCAGAAAAAAGACCAGCTGCATCCTTTAAAAAAATCCCAAAATTCAAAATCCCAGTCTTTACTGGGATACGAACTCGAGACCCCTTGGTTTAAAAGTCAAGAACTTGATCACTCCACCGTCACGCCACTGCATTGTGTTCAACTAGATCACAAAAGTCTGAATTTGAGAAACTTAGATTCTGAACGAAATCAAGATGAAAGTAATGTATATAATCTACTACCAAACTTCTGTACATTTAGAGGTCTAGCTGAAACAATATCACAAACTTTTTGTCTTTTTATTTGAAGGTCTGACAGCCTGGCTGTTTGAATGGTTATTTTGTTGTGTAGCTACGGTATATTCTGTTTAGTGCACTCTTTTCAGTGCTGCTCATAAAGTAATTTTTACATATTTCAAAGATAGGCTACAGTTGTTTTGGGTCAACAAAGAATACTTACTATAAGACATATTTCAAGTAAACAATAACATTCATGTTGATGAATTCCCTGAAAAAAAAATGGCATTGGACACTCTTTAAAAGCAGACAACAAATATTTCGACCTTCACCTATGCTCTTATTTACTGAGGCTGCAGTACTTAAGAAGTATCACTTTAATAAAGAGTATAAATCGACAGAAGAGATAGAAAAATTGGCACAGTGCTACCAAAGTGCGACTATCACAGATACTATACCTACAGCAGAAGATAATAATAAAATCCATAATAAAATTCATAATCGTTGCTGGCGTCATTCCCCTTTATTCACGGTGTGTTACAAACGAACCATAACTTCTACGCGTGCTGAATTAACAACTTTTTACTTTTGAATGTCCAGAAAACGTAGGAAAAAATGAACTGTGTGCATTTGAGTAGGGGCAATACTTGCAATCAGCAATACTTCGTAAATATATTAGAAGAGAATGACATGGCGAATAGCAAATACTAAAATGACATTGAGTAAATATTACAAAAGCACATTTCAGCAGCGTTTAGGTTTCTTTCTTTATCCACACATTTTTGTATTTATTATGTTTATGTTTTTCATTTTGCCCGACAATACTTTTAATCTTATGGTAGGCAATACTGTCATGGTTAAGAATAGTCCGCTTGTAGCAGTGTCTCTCAAACTTTTGCAGGTGGTGCATCCCTAAACGAAAACAATTTCGTTCGCCACCTCACATACTCAATGTAATGTAAATATATTTTCTGATTTAATCCATTATTACCTAAAATAATAGCTTTTTTTTTTTGGCGTAGTGCTCTATAGGTTGCACGTGTCATTAATCTTTGGACTCGAAGACAAGCTTTATTATTAGTTGCATAAAGGATGTGTATTTTTTAAAAAGTTTTTTTTTATGTTTTTCTTGTTGTAAATAGTTTTTCTTAGATAATTTTTTTAGCGTTTTGTATACTAGAAGAGATTTTTTCTGGAATTTATATTGGAGAGGAAAACGGCAGGAACGGATTTAGGCTAATAAGGCCCTAAGCAGCCTATGCTCTATGAGACATGTGGCCCTTTGCAATCAACATAAGGCGATTGTTTTTCTTTGCTCTTCCATTAAGTAATTGAAAATCATTTTAGAGTGTCAAAAGGTGCCAAAAACTATATCTCATCTTGCCTGTTGGTAATTTCAGCACGGACAGCAGATTCTCCCTCCACCCAGCGCCAGACGTTTTAATGTGTTCTGCCCTTCAGAAATTCTTGATCCTGGCGTCTACAAAGCTTTTTTTTCTCTCGGTAAGAAGTGCGCATGTCCAAAAAAAAATTAAAGCAAAATAGGCTGGGGCAAGCCGATATTGAAAAGTTTTCTTGCAATCAGAGCTCACTACTGATGCCAATTAAAATAAAAAGTCGCAGATTAATTCTAATAAATAAGGAGGCAGCAATACTATGAGGCCTATGTTAGAAGATTCGAGATACGTTTAGCGCATGTACGTCCGTAATGAGGCGTTGTAAGTTCACCTGTAATGAGGCGTTGTAAGTTCACGTCAGTGTTAACTGAGACATGTTGACGTGGACCTTTTTTATGTTTTGTCATACAAAAATTTTCAACCTAAAATTTTATGATAATCGGGGAATTTCGACCATTCAACATTTGTCGAGAAGAAATCCCTTCTTCAACAATTTTTATTGATGCAAACGCCTCTCGCGAAAACGATATAGGTTTTAAAAAGTTCTTAGTAGATGAAGAAACGACATTTAAATATTTTAATCTGATACATTAGTAGTTATGTCATATTACTTGGTTAATAATCAAACATGGATTGATAAATGTAATGAAAATATAGCTCCCCCCGTCTCCTTTTAAGGAGAGCTCCACACAGTTTGAGAGACGATCTAATGTATAAATGCAGCTCCTGGTGAACAGAAGTGTGTGAACCTAGGGCCTTACCCTCCACTAACTCAAAAATATCATTTAAAAAAAAAAAAAAATTTTAAAGTTAGATACTAAAATATGTATAGTAAACATATTTGTAAAAAAAAATGAAATTTATATAATAGCCAATTGTATTAACAAATATTCAATTTCTTTCTTCTAAAATATAAAGTTATATATAAGTAGGCTGTTATTTTTTAAAAGTGGATTTTTATTAAAGCTTTTGAAAAAGTGTGGGGCCATCTTCAGAACTCCTGCCCTAGGGGCTACACTTACTTAAATCCGACTTTGTCTATCTTTTATTACTTTTTTTTTAATTGTCAGTTTTTTAACAAAAGTTTTTTTATTTTATTTGGGTGTCACCTAGCGCGCACTACCCACGCCCACCCAGTGACGCCTCTGCGCCCTAGTCAAACAGGTAGGCCTACACTTCGAACTACGTATGGTAATGGAAAGTACTTACCCAATTAATAAAACAGTAAAATAGTAAATCTCATAAAATTATACATGTAACAACAGTAAGAGGGTCTTAGTTCCATTCAGATAATTTTGCTAAGTCATGATCTTCAACAGTGGCCTAACACGCCTGCTAACTATCTAGCGACAGCATGTCAATACAGTAAACAACACAAAACAAATTGCATGTGAAGAAACTTACCGTTGTAGTCATAACGACTAACAATGTAGACATCAATAACCCCACCGCTTAACATTTAAAACCAAACATTCTAAAATCAAATGGATTTTACAGACTAAAACAAAGCATGTCTAAAAAGTTACTTTGATGTTGCATGTGTATCCGTCAAGTTTTGAAATGTATTGACTGAACAGATTCATGTGTGGCATAAATAGGCCAAAGGTCGTAGTTTCATCATCAGTGTGTTATGGTTGTCTTCATTTAAGTGCTGCCAACCTAACGATTTTTTTGCACATAAAAAGTTACACTTCAAATGCGCATTTAAAAAATAAAAACAACACTATTTTTTGGAGTCGAAGAGCTCATAAAATGTATTTTTATTTAATATTTATTGTGGCTTTATAATAATTTCTTAATATCTTTTTTACTTATTCATCATAAAGATATAGAACAGGAAATAAAATTGTGTAGGCCCCTAAATGTATAAAATCGTGTTGATATTAGACAACGGAATGTGAAAAAAAATGTTTAAATTCTTACACGTATTTCGATTTATTTATTATCTTTTTAAATGCAGGAACTTTGACATTAATATCCGCTATATGAGTATGCAAGACGGAATTCGGACGTTATGTTGTTATTCAAGAGACGTATGAAGTAAACTGAGACGTTTTTTTGTTCTGGTCTCTGTGCTTTTTTTTTTTTTTTTTTTTTTGAGAAACCTTTTTAAGAAACAAAGAAATCCTGCTGTGCAAAATCAAATCATATTTGAGATTGGGCATATTTCTTCTAGTCGCGCTAAGATCAAATCACCAGTTTGTATTTGGAGATGAAAATAGTCCATGTGTGTTTACGAAGTAGTGCTACTATATACATAACATTTCCTCCGCCATCATGGCTTGTCCTGACGTGTCCTGCCGTCATTTAATGAGCGTATGTTATGTGACAGGTTACTGGAATATCTTTAAACTACTTATAATACTATGCATAGGCGGCCTAAGCAGTGCGCGGGGGCTCTAGGCGAATGTCATATGCTTTCTTTGTGGCTAACATCTAGCGTGCAGTCAAGCACCACGAAATTTTTATGGCTACTTCTCAAGACATGAAATGAATTCAGACAAGAAGTATCATTTTTTATGTTAATATCGAATTTCATATTAATTCTTACAGTAAAACTTTTTTTTTGTCTGAAATTTTCTCATTACAAATTTAATTGTTATGCTCAGCTGGTGAGGTTTTAGAAATTTAGGACTACGTCATCTATGCAGGACCTACGCTTTCTAATGAGATTTATGTTCAAATAGTTCATATATTCATACCTCTAGTGAAATGCACATAGTATAAATTTAAGAAGCTAACCAAGTAAAGAATGAGTTCTTATCCAGGTATAGGATAAGATGAGCAGTTATCCAGGTATAGGATAA
>JADKLZ010000167.1:15187776-15211243 GCA_021533235.1 Biomphalaria straminea
GGTATAGGATAAGATGAGCAGTTATCCAGGTATAGGATAAGATGAGCTGTTATCCATGTATAGGATAAGATTAGCTGTTATCGAGGTACATGATAAGATGAGTTGCTATCCAGGTATAGAATAAGATGAGTAGCTATTCGGGTTCAGGATAAGAAGAGTTGCTATCCAGGTATAGGATCTGATGAGCTGCTATCTAGGTATAGGATAAAATGAGTAGCTATTCAGGTTCAGGATAAGAAGAGTTGCTATCCAGGAGAGGTAACTCTTATATGCTTTTTAGATAAACCAAACATTGATAAAGAGGGTGTTACACACAGCTGTGCAGGTCGATAGGTTCATTAATTAAGCAAAAAAACCTGTTGCAGACATACGGTCAATGTGTCCAGGTAATGGACACATCCTTTTTCTCTTTATTGGGAAAACATTGAACCTTCTTGAGTGATATTTTCTTAGTATTTATACTTAAATAACTATCCTAGATATGCTAGCATGTATGCATAGCAATGATAAAAATAAAGAGATTGTGAGTGAGAGAGAGATGGAGGGAGAGAAAGAGGAGGGGGAGAGAGGGGAGGAGAGATAGACAAAGAGAGAGAGAGCGGGGGGGGGGGGTAAAGACAAACCAGATACACTAAGAATGCTGGATAGTTGATATATGCCTACATCAATGCTAAAGGAATGTCCAAACTAAGACCCGCGGACCACATCCGGCCTCAGAATTTCTACCCACAGGCGATCAGTTCCATTAAAATCAACTCTTTTTTTTTTTTTTTTGCGGCCCGTGACACGCATTCAAATGTCTGAGTTTGAATCTGACTTTTATAAAGCAATAAGACCAACCAATCAAAAGAACTAATTGGGGACACGGATAGACGTTACTTTCTATTAAGGAAAAAGGAGTGGGGAGATCCGGACATAAAACAGCTAGTAGAGTATCCTGTATCAGAACGTCAACATCCTTCTTAGACTTACTCCGCCATTTTGTTGTTAAATGAAGGTGCAAGATAACAGTAGTAGAATGTGTGATGAGATACACTTCAAACTTAAAGGTGTATAGATAGTTGTAACATCTCTCAAGCTATCTTCATCTCGGGTTAATACATGGGGCATCATTTTCTTTTATCTTTCTTAACCAAAGGTTTCGTAATAGTTAAATTGTAAAAAGCTAAAAGCGTATAAATACATTCTACGTAGCCAACTGTCCAGCTTACTTTCTCACTTTGTAGTGCACTTTAGCGAGTGTTTCTCAAACTTTTACTAATTGTGCCCCCCCCTCACTTTTAAGCCAGCTAGGCTTAGACCGTTGTGCTGGTCACGTGACACTCTTGTTAACCGTTGACTATAGAAACAGAACAGCTTTACATCCTGTGCCCCATAGAGAAGTCTGAAAGGGGACATTCGATTAAAAAAAAAAAAAAACAAGCTAAAGAAAAAAGAATACTCTTTTAAAAACAAAGCTTTTTTAAGGGGAAGAACCTCTAATTGCTACCATTAATTTCAAGATGGCAGGGCTTAGCTTCTTTTCTTCTGTATAGAGCAAAATTAATTTATTACTACTAATTAATCATTAGATGCGCGGTGGCTGAGCGGTAGAGCGCTTGGCTTCTGAGCCGGAGTCTCGGGCGAAGACTGGGATTTTTAATTTCGGGATCTTTGGGCCCAAAGATGACTTTTATATCACAAGGTCTGAAACAGGACTTACTTACTTAGGTCCTCCCGCTCAGTTCGGCGCATTGGGCGGCAAGCTTTCTCCACAAAGATCTGTCATTGGCAACGTCTGAAGTCTCCTCCCATCTGGTGTCGACTGTTCTGAGGTCCTCCATGATGCTGTGGCGCCAAGTAATACGAGGACGTCCCTGTTTGCGCCTTCCTCGTATTGGCCTCCATGCCATCGCAACTCTTGGTATGTGTAATTCATTTTGTAGTAGAACATGTCCCTCATGCGACGTTCTGTCACAACATCACTAAGTGTTCGACTCCCAGTTTGGCATAGGATTTCCTTGTTTGAGACCCCATCTGTGTAGCTGACTCCCAAAATCCGTCTCAGCCATTTCTGTTGAGCCACATTTAGTCTTTTCTCATTTTTGAACTCCGCCATCTGCTGGTCTCAAGCCCGGGTGTGAAAGGAGTGGGGCTAGCGACCCCACCCTATAAAACCACTATTGCTATTGAAACGGCAAACTTAACTTACAAAGAAAACTATACATGCGGCGAGTGCCGCCAACTTCCGATGACGGCGTCGGATCCAACCCAACTGGAAGTCCTATGCTTGATACATGGCAAGCCCTTCAACGCAAATAAACCGACTCTGATAGGCACATGGAATGTAAGAACATTGAACCAATGTGGTAAACTGGCCAAACTTTTAAGAGAGTTTTACCGGCTTGACATCCTTGGGATCTGAGAGATGCAGTGGACTTCAATTAGACAAATAATCAATGATGGCAAGACAATAATATTCAGGTCACGATAAGGAACATTGAAATGGGAACTTTCATTTTTATGTTACTTTTACTTGATCATCTAATTGGTTTGTTTACTGATTCGCACATTGTCGTCGAATAATTTCAACTTGATCCGAGAATGGGATGTGAAAGAAAAAACGTGACAAAACGTAATAAAGGGGGATAAATCCATATATGCATCCACACCTCTTATAAAGTCAGACTTATTCCCCTTATTTTGATATCAAACCAAATAATTAATTACTAATAATTAATTAACTAATTGATTAATTGTTTTAGTTGATTCAAGATTTAGGTAGGCCTACAACGACGCGGGCACGTCACTTTGCCTCAACGTGGCGCCCTCGAGGAAACGGCTACCAGAGGAAGTGGCTAGGCTAAAAGTAACAAACAGGACTCCCGTGGGGGTGCCCACGGGTGTTATGTTGTAATGTTTTGTCCTCCTTTCTACAAAGTTTACACTGGCTCACTCTGTCTCTGACGAGAGTCCACCTCTTGCACGGCGCGGAGTAGCACGAAAACTCCCACTAACCTGTCACGAATCCATGCGCCGTTCCTCAAGGGAGCGTTACAATAATGGCGTATCCTGCAGGGCTAGTGTGGTATAATGAAGGAAAATGGCGGCGGCCCCCGGTATCACCTGGCCTTCGGCCATGATTTCTAGTCCATGCGTCCGGAGTGCCAGTGGTATTGGAAACAGCAATGCCCTATAAGTATTGACTCGGGTCACTTCCAGACTGACCTGTGGTCAGCCAGGTTTTTTTTTTACTGTTTGATATTTGTTCGTCCGGACGGATTTAGACAGGTTTTTTTTTTCAAACTTAGAGCTCGAAGAGCCTTCGGCTATCCAGCGGTACAACGAAAAATTGTGCGGGGTTTCAACTTCATCCAAGAATGGAAAGTGGGAGAGAACTCATGCTCAAGCTTTGTAACAATAATATAGTAGTTCTAGTTCTACTCCCTTTGATTCCCTGACCAACTTTATCGAATAAATTCTTATGTTGTAATGTTTTGTCCTCCTTTCTACAAAGTTTACACTGGCTCACTCTGTCTCTGTCTGGCAACAATTTTGAACACCAATTATTCATTGGCATAAACGAGGTATGAATGAATTTTAATTAACCAATTAGTCAATTGATTACTGGTGACTAATTTATTTTGATATCAACTAGGGACATTAACCCTTCAGTATTCAGTATTGGGGTTTTGTCCCCTTAGGTGATTGTTCAAGCTATTTCTTCCACAGCCTTTTCCGGATCGCGTTGAAACCTTAAACAATTATTTGTTGTACCTAACAAAACATGAATCACTTTAAAATTCAACCAATTAGTCCATTAATTTTTGGTAATTATTTTTTTTATATCTAATAAATGAAATAACTTCTACATTATTGAGAGATATAGTTGTATGTGCAGAGTTTCTTCCCTAATTAGGCCTATTTATTTAACTATTACATTTAACTCTTTGATGAATAGAGACTACATAAAGAAAATCCTGCTGATGTGTCTGTTGTATATAAGATTTTCATTGCCAAAGTTAATTTAAGAAGATAAACAATGTTTGGTAAGAATTGCAGGTATTTAAGACATATTTTGATATTTTCAACACCAACATCACAAGCTATGAACAAAAAACTATGAAAAACTACATCTCTCCACAGAATATATTCATTTCAAGAAAGTTTGCCTGAGAGCACTTTTACCCAATCAAATTATCTTAGTTGAACAAGTTTTCTGCACTGTTTTTATTCAAATAATAATACTCAATTATCACCAACAAAAAAACACCAACAAATAAACAAATCTACAGATCTAGATATCTATATGTTTTGGACAGAATATAGGCAAGTGTGGATGATGTAATAATGGTTGAGTTGTAAGATGCACCTTAGTTAAAAGTGTATTAAATTCACTTCTCTCTAGTAGCCATCTAGTTAGATATCTTCTCAACTCTGGCAATCTATTTTATACAAATATACATTTCTAAGTATTTTGTTTTTAATTATGGTATAGATCCATATTAGGCGATAAAGATTTTTTCAAGATGTCTGTGCAGTATACTGAGCACTTTTGGTGAAATATTTTAATCCATTAACAATTTATGGTCCTTCTTGCTTATGATCCAGTCTATACCTACTTTCAAAATACCATTGACATAGGTCTCTTGAGTCTAAATTAGTAAATATTCCTGGGAAAAAAAGTTTTCCTTCCTGTGCATGTGATTGACTCAATCTGGTGGTTTAGATCACCTGCTGAAATTAAATTTAAACTAAGTGAACTAATTCAGGAAAAACAATTTCCTGTCTGAATTGTACTTGGAAAGATATTCTAGCCTAGTGTAAAAAAATTATATTAGTTGTATGTATGTTGTAATGGATCCAGAATATTATTTCTAATGTATATCCAAATGGTTTGTGGTGAGCAGTTCATAGGTGATCAAATCTTGTATTGTTAAAACAAATAGATAGAATAAAACATTCAAATATCTGTGTTTTTAATCAAATATGTATTTGGTAATACTCAAGAAAAATACTTGTATTCTCTAGCATCAGAAAAAAATATAAATTGTTAAGAACTCAATGTGTTGTAATAACATTGTAGATCAGTCATGTCTCAGTGTCTGTCCCAGTTTCTAGCATCCTTTTTTGTATCAGTTTTGCTTTTAGAAAACTTTTTTTTTTGACAACTTGGTAAAAATTGATATTGTCAATCCTTATAAGAACCAGATAATTTGTAAAATTTTCAAATTATTTAATGTATATGTTCATAAAGTTAAACAAATTAAGATCTCTAATTCATTTGCTTTTACTGTTATAATTCTGACTTAAGTTGGTACAGTAAACAACATATAATCAATCAAGCAAACAGCACAACCAAATGGATTTAAATAAACAAACAAAATTATAAAATCATTATATAAATTATATAATGTATATGGATATAAATAGTTTTTCATTTGCATTCCTAGATACAATGTACAAACAGATGATGTTGTGTGTGAAATGGTTACAAAGAGACCTCTATATTAATTTTTAACTCTGGAATGGTATAAGTAAAAATAAATGGTCTAAAGCAAAGTACACTAAATTAAATTGTGTATAACTATGTCTCAAAAGTACTTCATTACTTACATAGATTTGTCTTGTGTGTGTGAGAAATAGAACTTATTACATTATGAAATTTTAAAACATCCTATTACCCTATCAGAATGAAACAGTGGTGTACAAAAAGTGTCCTTGTAGTCTGATAACAGAATTATAAGTACCGGCACTGGTATGTAAATATAACACAATATGCTATTAAAATGGAAATCTACTTTTGAAACATAAGAATAGTTTTGGGGTTACTTTTTCTGTTAACTTTAAATTTATTTATGTTTTGATGCATTTGAAAAAGTGATTTCATTGAAATAAGCACAAAGAAATCTTCAAGTGATTCTCAGAATGTGCAAAAGTTCATAAATCCTTTGAAGTCCTAACAAGATCTATTTCCCAAGAGTGGTTGCTGTACAAAGTACAGTTTTTAATGTCCAATCACGTCGGAGCAGAGACCAAACCTGCTGGGCCATGGCCGAGAGTCTGACCTCCGACAGTACTTTCCAAGGGCTTGAAACCAAGTTCTTCAGTTGGAATGCCAAACTGATGGAGTTTGGACTCATATGTGCGAAGCAAGTCATTATGAGCCTAATTAGGATTAGATGCAAAAAATGATTTTAATGAAAATAATAAAGTTCTTTAACAATTATTTTATTAACTATACATTTAATACAATAATTATCTGGCCTAAGAAAGTAGGATGTTATGACAGTCAGAGCATCCTTATGAACATTTGGATATAAAAATTATTATGTTAACTCTTTTTGTCTTAAACAAAGGTACACTTTAGGTTATAAAAACCTTTCTTTTTAACTTTAATTTTTGACTAGGCTACAAACTAAGGATGCAAAATTAAATTTTCTGTTGATTTCAATAATTTCTTAGTTCATTGGACTTCATATTTTTTTTTAATAACTTGCTTTCGTGTATTAAAAATGTTTTGAGACTTACCTTACAGACTCTGGCCAGCTCATACTGAAGATCTTTGATGGCACTATTCTTAGAATCAAGCACATCCTGTTACAAAAAAAATGACTTTATTAATGTACCAATTAGCAATATAATCTATGAAATTTTGATGAGACATGATGGCTTGGAGGTAGAGTGTTTCACCTCCAAAACAGATGAAGTTGAATTCAAATCTTTGTTATGTGAATTAGTATTTTACATTTGAAAAAATTTATTTGGTCCATTAACTTTCAATTTTAGTGAACCAATTGGATGATGTTATGGTCACATGGTATAGAAAATCTAACAGTTAGCAATACAATAGTGATCTATATGTTATCTTTGATGAAAACTTTTAAAAATGTCAAACAAATTTTATTGCTTTTACTTTAAAAAAATAAAATTGGAACAAATTTAATATTTAATACCTTTAAGAAATCTAAAAAATGTCAAAATAAAACCCAGTAAACAAAAATGTGTATACGTCTTAAAATAATCCAATAATTGAAGATGAAAAAAAAGACATTGAAATTATAATGGATTTCTTAAACCAGTTATGTCCAATTAATTAAGGTCACATGTATGTTGACTTTGTCACTGTTACTAGGATCTCTTTTGTTGTTTTAGATGGTCTCCTTTCTAAATGTATGGCTTATGTATCCCTTTTTCTTTTTTTGTTTGCTGGGATTAACCCTGACATTTCCTATAATTGTGCTACTTTCTCAAACTATTTTAAATGCAATATTATTTCAGACTTGATGTACAGTAAAATTGTCTCCCATGCCTACCTCTAACTTCCTTGTCACTACTGTAAGTGCTGTTGGATCCAAATTTGAGGCAGATAATACTTCATTTAGTTGGGCTTCTTTCTTTTCAAGGGTGTCAGCAAGGGCAGATAATTTCTTTTCTAGCAATAGATTCTTAAAACTGGACTTTTGCTGGACCTCATGAACAGCCTTCAGGAACTTACTGTATAACTCATCTCTCTCTTCCTGGATCTGGAGACCAAGAAATTAAAATGTGAGACTCCGTTACAACAGTCTCAAAGAATAAAGATAAAAAAAATTAGCTCTATGTAAAGCTCTGGCTAAAAAGAATAATATATTAGTTAAATTTTGAAGCAGTGACATAATGATAGTTGTTTAGAATAACAGGATTGAGAAACATAGCGCAAATGCTCTTAATTGCCTCACAGGATGGCAAGTAGTTAATTAAACAAACTTCCAATAAAATTTAAAGAGTTATTGTTTAATGTTGGAATTTACAACCATGCAAACCTTTGCATTGTAGAGATTAATTATATTTTTTTTAAAGCATTTACACATTTATTATTTCATTAGTTTGTGATTGTTGTTAGAATAGTACCAGTTCTAGCTGCTTTAGAGCTACTTATCAATTAACTTCTTTTAAAAAAAATTTTATTAACATTTAAAACCTACTGTGCTTCTAGTCTTAAGAATGTGCATTTAGAAACATGTATGACATTATTAAAAAAAAAAAAACAATATTTTAAGCATGATGGAGAAATGTAATCTTATTTAAAAAAAACAAAAAACTCAGACTTTATACAAAAAATGTAGAAAAATATTGAACTATTTAATATAGAAAGATCTCAGATATATTTGTTGAATCTTATAATTAAAAAAAAATGTAAAATACTATTTAAATCTAATAATTATTTATACAGACTTAATTGTTAAAATGTTCTAATAGAGTGCTTAATTAAGTTTAGACAATGAAACTCTACCTTCTGGAATCTCTGCTCTAACACTTCATGTTCCCATTTCAAGGCTTTGAATTCATCTGTTAGATGTTTGACATGTCCCTTAGCATTCTACAATAGAAAGTGTCATATATATTATCAGTGTGCATTAGGTAATGTTTAATCTTCATTTCTAAAAAAATATTATGTTATCAAAAACATACATGCAAATGAAGGTTACACTCATACAAATATCATAAGTTGACAAAGAAAACATTTCATCATTATATCTAGGCTTTTGCTAAAGCTTTAAATTAAGTTATAATAGCAATGTCTTTGATTCCAAAGATTAACGATTCGTGCAGTGTTTCATATGAATATGCATACCCAGTTGCGCCTGCATATTTTCCTGCAGACAAAGTTGTCTGCTGGCAGTCTATTTATGTTTTCTTTCCATCTTCTGTGTCTGTAATCTATTGAAAATTGGACAACCACTTTTACTCTCAGTGCAGTTACATACCTTGAGTATTTCTTTATCTTTCTCATAGTTTGCCAGTTGCCTCCTGAGATCCTCAACTTCCTCTCTAGCTTTCTGTAGGGGTTCAGCAAGCTTTTTATTCTCAGCTATGACCTCAGCCATCTGCTTCTCCATCCTTTCCTCTTTTTTCTTCATATCTTCCACTTGTTCCTGAAATAGTGAAGTCAGTTCTCATACAGCAAAATAATTAGCTCCAAAAAGTCATGGGAAAAAAAGTATTTTAAGCAGACGTTAAATCATTTTCATAGCATAAGCAAATTTGTCAAGAAAAAAAAATGTACATGTCTGATGAGTGTATATATAAAAGCAGCTAATTAAGTTATATTTTAGGCTTCAAAGAAATAATATTTTAATTTTTTCCCCCTTAAATAGTGATTATAATATATTTTAAAAAAATTATTTAGCTACACTTTCATATTATATTCATTGTCTATCAAGAAATAACTTCTTTAAAGAGATAAGATTTTTCTGTAAAAAAACTAATTTGAAAAGTTAGACTGCATAAAAAAAATTTCTTCTTACCTTTAAGGTATTGATGAGTGCAAGATTGTTTAAAGTAATGTCATTGTAATAATTTTTTATATCGCTAAAAGCTTTCTCATGGTTCTTCATCAAGGTATTGATCTGACCATTTTTCCTTTCTTCAATTTCATGGATTTCTGTCTTGCGTCGCAGGTCTAGTTCATCTCGCAAGCTTCTCATTTTTTTCTCATATTTACTTTCAATTTCTTTTGCCTGGCGCTCAAATGTATTTCTCAAGGCAGTCATGGCCTCATCATTTTTCTGCAGATTTAAAAAAGAAATAATATTCTCAAACATGGTCATATTATGAGCATAAAATAAATCAATTTTTACAAGAACATTTGATTTTTTTTAATTATTATTTTTATTTTATGCTATATGAAACAATGATCTGCAAATTTGTTAGCTTTCTTAATGGGAGATGTGTAATGGTCTTCAGTAAAAAAAAAAAAAGCTTAGAAATTAGAAAGCAACAGTCTATTAAAAAAAAAAACTTGGATGCATTGAATTAATCTATAGAGACTGGTATCAGTGAAGTACATCATGCTGAGTTAAACAGACTAAATAGACAAAAAAAAATAAATAATAATATTACATTTTTATTAAGGAATACAGATTCAAACTAAACAAGATCACTGCTTCTATACACTAACTTAAACAAAATCTAGTTCACTAGCAGGTACTTTGTTTTACATGTTTTGGACGTTCAGATTTGAAGTTTATTACATCTCAGCCAAAACTCCCACAGGAGATGGTGGTATGCAGCGTTTGAATGCAGGACCTTCAAGAAGGCAATCAAAAGCACATATCATATAAACAGGCAACTATCAAGTATTCATGCACTAACCTTCTTCAAGTTCTTAATAACATCTTCATGTGCCAGTTCCTGTTCTTTGAGCTCAACTTTTAGAGCTCTTTTGTCTTTGCGAAGATCAAGCTCTGAAGAATAGTGGTTGTCTTGGGACAGCTTAAGAGCTGCTGAACCTTCAGCTTTAAGTTCAGAAATATTGTTTTGATGTTCATATAGTAAATGCTTCACTTTTTGTTTGTAGACCTGGGGGAAAAAAAGGTGAAACATAAATGCAGTCTTAAAATAATGAAATGAATAATAGTTACATTTACATTATTACGGGAAAATTTTAACACCCCATAACAGAAGACTAAAAGTAAAGTACTGTAATACATAGACCATAACTACAAATATATAACCATTAAGAAAAAAGAAATACCCAGAAAGACACAAAAATAAAAGCACATTTTTGTTCCACTTGTTTGGACTAGTGCACAAAAATCTTTCTTCTCATTTGTCATTAGAATACTGAAAGAATCAGACTGCACATAATAACTGAGTAGAACTTAATGCTAAAATTAACAAGAATGACTAAGTAAAGACATGGATTTTACAAGTGTTAATCTTCTTTTTTGAAAAAAAAAAAAACAGCCTGTAATTTATAAAAAAAAAAATAAGATAGGGTTTGGGGTTGTTGTTTTTTTTTGCCTTCAAAAGTAAAGAAATGTGTGATTAGTTTATCAAATTTAAGTATAAATGAAAACTAAAACTAAATGCACCTGATATTAATGATAAAGTTCTCACTTTAATCTCTATTTGATGTCTTTCCTCAGCATCTTCCATCTCCCTGTCCTTATTGCGAAGCTCAGCCTTTTTCTCTTCCAGCTGTCGCTTTGTGATTTCCCAAAATGTGTTAACTTTGTCTCTTTCCAACTGAAAGTAATTCCTCTCCTCCCTTTCGCGCTCCAGTTCCTCTCTAATTCTTTGAACATGTTCTTCAAGCTGACAATAAATGATTAATTCATTAATCGCTTAAAATGGATAAATACTCTATTGAATGGTTAATTACTTTGTTATTTATTTACAATAGGTTAACAACAATAAGGATAGTTTTGCAAATTCTTTTTTTAGATCTTTCAAAAAAAAATAATTAATTAATGCCAGAAAAATCTTTAGGAAAGACAAAATACTGCAAACTTTAATGCATATTTTTGGGTGTGGGTATGTATGTGAGTATGTAAAATAGTTTTTGTCTATTAAACTTTTTTTAAAATAAAAGAGTAATTTTAAAAACAAATCAAACATTTAATTAAAAAAAAACAACATAAAACAACTGTAAAAGTTTTTAAATTTTAGGAAATTGAAAAATGACAAGATTGCTTTGCTAAAACTTTTATGCCAAATTATGTATGAGACAAGTGGCACTTTTACATCTTGCTGTAGGAAACATATATGGAGCTAGTTCAAATATTACCTGCTCTTTAGACATCTCTTCTGTGGGGATGCCATCTATCACTGTTGGCGCTCCCTTTTTTCCTCCCTTCTTTCCTGATTTCTTTCCTTTCTTGCCCTTTTTCCCTTTCCCTAATATGACAAAATTACAACGCATAACAAAAACTTTAACAATGCAACATGAACAAGAATTCTTTTAAGAGTTAACAAACATAATCAGAAACCATTCCTTTTAAACATTTTTTTTTCAATTCTACCTGCTCTGGAGTCATCTCATCAGTAGGAATAATATCGATAAAACCTGACGATGTACTTCCCTTTTTCCCTTTCTTCCCCTTTCCCTTACCTTTTTTCCCTTTAGGAGGCTGAAAAAAAAAAATTAACAAATGAATCATTAAAAAGTAGAAGCAAAACATTTCATGCATAAAATGTATCAATAAATGATCTTATTTATTTTATATTTTGTACTAGTACTAGCTAGTTGTGCTATTTTATTGTTGGTAAGTTTTAGAAAGAACTAACAAAAAAGTAGGTGAATTGATATGTAGTTTAAATTTTAATTAACAACAAAAGACTACAGCTTTATTTATGCTCAGTGACAACACAGCTTGGTAGTGAAATGATCCTGACCTTGTTATCTTTTTTTAAACAAATTAATTAAATTGCTGGTTTTTGCAAAATGAGAATAATTTTTATTTGAGTGAGGGCTTGAGAGGCTCAAATCCTCTTTTTATAAAAGTGCTGTTTTGCATAGTGCATACGCCACCTACAGGTCGAGACTTTTTGGTTTCCTACACTTGTCGAGATGATGATCAGCTAACAACAATAGTTTAATGTATTATGTCAAGTCATGATTAGATTTTATATAGATTTAAATTTTATATATAGATCTACATTAGTATACACCACACTGTATTGGCCATGATTTGGTATACTTCTTACCTAACTATAATTATTAACATAAATATTTGCTTTACTGCTAGTCTACTAAAATTTAGTTATAAGATCTACTACTATACTATGTACTAGAACTTAATCTAGTCTACAGAATTACTTAGTTTATAGATTTTTTATCAAGCATTGGAATCAAGAATGTATATTATATTTATCCAGATCTATTGTGATCAGTGTATTTATTTTACAGATTATCTTAAAATAAATTTAGATCTAGTTTACTAAGACTAAGAGGATCTAGAATTTCTATAATATTACTATACTATAAAAGTCTATAGTAGTGATGACTTAGTAGTCTTTACTATACTGAATGCATGACGCTTAGGACGTAATCATCTTCTTTTTTGAAGTAACGTCTGTATTATAAATATAAGATAAGATAAGAAGTTTACTAGACTTAACTAGACTATATAATATTATAATAATATAGCAATCTATCTATCTATATAATAAATAGTCTATAATATTTTAATATATACACTAAGTAGAGTCTTAGTAGACATAGTCATAGATCTATAGATAGACAATAGATGAATAGTATAATATAATATCAGTAATAATCAGTAGACGGTGAGTAGAATCACTCAGTAATTTACTTCTTCATAATCTGTTTTAGGGTTTTATTTAAGACAAACAAAAATTTAAATAGTCTAACTGGAAGTCTTAAGTGACAGTTGATCAGTTCAGACTTATCATGACTTATGTCTGACTATCACTATGATTATGAAGTTGAATGAAATGAATGATTATGAATGGGTCGACATCAACTACACTGACTACAGTATTGGTACAGGTCGATTTTTTTTAATTTTAATTAATTTTGTTATACTTTAGTTCTAATGCTAAATTGCTTAGCATATTTTACCATTTCGATCTAGTTTTTCCTCACTAGTCCACAGCAAATTGATTATATTAACATCATTTATCACTCGTGTTTTTTGTTGTTTTTTTTAAGTTCGTTGTCAAGCTTTAGTTTAGCTGTTGTTATGCCATTCGTCACAGCAACAACCCGGATATAATGTGAACTCTTTCCTTTGAGAGATTAATAAAACACTAGTATAAATGTTCGAATCACAGGTCTGTGGAACTTCGAATATTAAATTAATTTATTTTTCTTACCGTAGAAAGCCGATAAACTGTGTTTTCTGCCTGTTCGTCTGTATGACTGGTTTGACTCTAAATCAGCTATCCTAGAACCTGTCATCAGAGTTAAGAGAGATGCACTCGCTACATATAAGGCAAAACCTACCCAAAGCAACTTGTTAAACCTGAAAGAAGCTAGAGCCACTGTACAGAGGACAGCAAGGATCTGTGCCAATGAATACTGGGTAGAGCTCAGTGAGAATATCCAGCTTGCAGCCCAAGTGGGCAACATAAGAGGGATGTATGAAGGAATTAAAACGTATAGGGAAGGCTGTATCGACCTTCGCTAGACTCAGGTCAAGAGTTTAGGAAAACCAGAAGCTAACAACAGCGACCAAAATGGAAGTCTACAAGGCATGCGTTATGAGCACGCTGCTGTATGGCAGTGAATCATGGACCACCTACGCAAAGCAAGAGCGAAGACTGAACTCATTGCGATGTCTTCGTAGAATCTTGAAAATCACATGGAAAGAAAAAGTGTGCAATACTGAGATCCTTGCAAAAACAGGTATTCCCAGCATCTTTACAGCTCTCAGACAACGCATACCGAAAGTCATCCTCTACGGACAACTTGCGACTGGCTCAAGAAAAACTGGTCGCCCCCACCTCCGTTACATAGATGTTATAAAACGTGACATCAAATCAGTGAACATCAATACTGACCAGTGGGAAGACATAGCTCTAGTCCGCACCAGATGGAGAGAGACAGTGACCAAGAAGGCTATGGACAGCGAAAGAGCATGGGCCTCAGCTCTGGAAGAAAAGCGGACAACGCGGAAACTGGCCAGGTCCTCTACCACTGTAGCGAAGACCACCTTTACCTGCAATACTTGTGGACGGGAGTGTCTCTCCAAAATAGGGCTCCACAGCCACACGAGGAAGTGTGCGACATAAATCATAGTCGTTCTACGACTGAAGGAGGCCAATGAATGAGTATAAATGTTCATATCACAGGTCTGTGGAACTTCGAATATTAAATTAATTTATTTTTCTTACCGTAGAAAGCCGATAAACTGTGTTTTCTGCCTGTTCGTCTGTATGCACGTTTAGGTATCGAAATTACAGGACAGTAGGCGCAGTAGGCCTATAAGAATTTTTTAATATTGCATGCAGTAAAATGAGAGTTTGTTTTAATGTTTTGGCACAAAGATTTTCACAAAATTTTTTAATGTCAGTGTAGATTCAGTGGATTTATTTTATACATTTATTTTATACATATCAACAAGGCTGGTAATTGTAAATGTCAACTGCAAAAAGAGATGCTGAAATTCTTATATTTGTTGACGTGGGCCTATATTTGTGTGAATAGAACACAACTAATTTTTTTACAAATTCAGTAGTCTATTGAATATGTTTGTTTACATAGGCCTATTATGTGCTGGTAAGTGCACCCTTTAGATATAGGCCTATATTTGCGCTAGAAACTTCTTCGACAGTGGAAATATATGTATTTCAATTTTCATTATTCCTGCAGCTTTGATGATTTAAATCTACCGTTTCCTTGCAGCTCAGTGGGCCTCATTCCCCAATCGTAAATAAACACATTTAGCCAAGTCATAAAATATTGATATTGCAATGAAAAAATACGTACCACGTGACAGCCTTTAAAAAAATTATGGATTGCATAATTTGTATAGAAAATATATAGAATCACGTGGCTAAATGTTGTTTGTTTATGATTGGTGAATGAGGTCCATTGTAAAGATTACAACACGATGAAATAAACACAGTACTCTTTAACTCCATCTTGATCTAGAAGTTTGCTTGCAGCTCAATAGTCTCCTTTGAGGAGTTTCATTTATGCCTACATTCTTCTTCCCTATTGCTGGACACGTGATGGCGTAATGTTCTTTTTTGATGTAACGTCTGTATTTTATAAGATTAGAAGATAAGATAAATGCAAACGATTTCTCAAACAAGCGTAGACCTATGGATCTATCTACAAAATAAAATGGAAATTAATCCGCTGGCCACTTGATTTCAGCTTTTTTCTCCCTTTTGTCCAGGGACAAACCCAGGCCTGGATTAACCATTAGGCAAACAAGGCACATGCCTAGGGCACCAAGCGTTTGGGGGGCACCACAAGTCCGCAAGAAAAATGTGTATATTGTCCCGGTAGCCGCGCGAAATCGACATGACATTAGCAAACGCAAATGTAATATTGAATCGCACATTATTTAACCTTGGTCCCACAATCTGGGGGTAAAATATCCCCGTCCATTTTTTTTGCTATTTTTCTTCGAGGCATTTTGTGCTAGTTTTTTACTTTTATACGAGATGTTTGTGCTACGTAACGCACTAATGCCTAGCGACAAATTCACTTCCGTTTTGGTCTGCTAGTGAAAACAATTGTGAATAGTAATAATTTGTCGACGTGACATTAAATGGCTGGGAGGCACATCTGTTGCAACTGAAGCTATTGTAAAGTCTCATCCTTAGATTATAGAAGCGTTTGCATGTTTACAAGAAGACCTGTCAGAGAAGGGGGACACCAGAAGAGAAGCAGAAAACATTGCAAAGAAGATGCAAGAATTAGAATTCGCTTTCATGCTTGTCTTTTGGGAAGAAGTGTTACAACATTTTCATAGGGTCAGTCAAGCTCTACAAAATGAGCATGTGAATTTGAAAACATGTGCTGATTTCTATTCCTCACTAGCAGATCACTTGCATGAATCTAGGAATGAATTTGAAAGATTTGAAGAAGCTGCAAAAGAACTAATACCAGGTGTGGAATATAAGGCAACTTTGACCCGTAATCGTAAACGAAAGACAGTGGTCATTGATGGTTATGCCCCTGAGGTCTCACTGAATGCCAGAGACGAGTTTCATATATCTACTTTCTGCGCGATTGTTGGAAAACTTGAGACAGAGATGAGTAGACGAGCGCAGGTATATAATGATATAGTTGTTCGATTTTCTTGTTTGGTCGATGTACCATAAACATTGCAGTATTGTGAAGCACTAATTAATGCTTATCCTGAAGATATGAACAATAATTTATATACTGAACTACAACTGTTCCACTCATATATTCGGCACAAGTTTCGTGAATCAAAATCTGAGAACAACACGTTCAGTCATGCAGAACTCTACAAAGTAATAGTTACAGACAACATCGAGTGTGCTTTTCCAAAACGCAGAAATCGCCTTTCGCATATTTATAACATTAATAGTCACGAACTGTTCAACTGAGCGATCTTTTTCTCAGTTAAAACGTACAAAAAATCTAAGTAGATCAATAATGAAACAAGAAAGGCTTGATTCCTTGTCTCTGCTGATGATTGAGGCGGACTTGTTGCGCAAAATTAACTTTGGTGATGTACTCAAAAACTTTGCCAAACGTATATCTAGAAAAAAGAACTTTAGAATGTAAATGTGTGCTCTCTCTGACTTTCTCAGTTATTATCGCCACGTTGAAAAAGAATTTTGGATGCTGTTGAAATAAAGGATTTTGTGTGATTTATTAAATTTTCTATGTTTAAAATGTATTTCATAATAAAATTTTATTTTTAATAAAAAGAAAAAACGCTTACAAAAAAGAAAATTTTAATTTAAAAAGAAGAAAATAAAAATACAAAAAAAAAAAAGAAAATAATAAATTTAAAAAAGAAAATACGCCTAAAAATCCTGTAATACAGAAATACCTTATTGTAGGTTTTATATGAGTGACGGTAGTACAAAATATGTGTTAATAATCGTTTGTCTTTGTTAGTTTTTTTTTGTTTTTTTTTTTGCATAATATTGAACATACCAGCTGTCAGTGGATGATCGGGGGTCCGGGCAGAGGGGGGCACCCATGTAGATTTGCAGCTTTCAAAATTAGCTTAATGATTATTTATTCGAAACTCCCGAAAGACGCCCGGCAAGGTTCGAACCCGGGCCCATCGAGAAAACAGTCCGCAGCAAATATCACATCATGTGCCAAATAAACATAACCTGAAAAAAAAAAGGGGGGGGGGGGAGAAAGTGAAACTAGAATTCATAGATAAGAGTGAGTGGGTCATGATGTGGTCTGTTTCAGTTCAGCATAACGTACTAGAGTTAAGGCGCCAGAAGCATGCAAGGGAATCGACAATATATAAAGTGCGCGCCGTTTCATTGGAAGTGGTGGGAAAAGGGAAAGTGAGTGGTTCCATCCAGAATGCGAGAGACAGCGGTACGACACAAAGGGGATGCCAAAAAAAAAAAGGGAGGAATTTTTCCGGTCTTTTTATTGAAAGTGGAAATGGAATGGAAATGGAGGTTACCTACTGGTTAAAAAAAAGTGTTTGGCCGGTGTTTATGAAACCATAATTACAAATAATCGTAGTGATAATTCGTTGAGCTATAGGCCTATAATAGGCATATATGATAAGCTTATATATTATTATTACTATGTAATTTTTAACATTGATTTAGAGTCTATTATAATCATTAAGTCAAGCCTTAAATTTATTATTATTATACATAGTATAGAATATAGATATATGCCTAAATTCTACGTTTGCCTTATTATGTAGGATTATAAAACAATGAATTTCAGTATTTAACCCCCCCGCCCCCCCCCCAAAAAAAAATAGAGTCATTGAATTTTCCTCAAATTAATTTTTTGGGTTATTTTTAGATTAAGGAAGTGAATAAGTTATGAAGGTCACTTTCTATAACTAGATCTATAGACCTTGACTAGACTACTAGATCAAAATAGTTGACATAGTCATATAATCTTATGCAAATAGCTATTAAAATATCCATATATGGATCTCTAATGTCAGATTTGATTATCGATTTTAAATTGTCCTAATTTTACTCAGATAGCTTTCATATTATATATATTTTTTTAGAAACACATGTTCGGCATAGACTTATGACATATTTTATCATTATGTTTTATTTTGGAAATTATCAATGAAAAATTACATAATAAAAATGGCACATTAGCATAAGCTTATTATTTTTTTTATATCATTTATAGTTTTATAAATTACGATTTAACCTAGATTACACCTAGGTACTGCAACTATGATATACCGTACTACTAAACTAAAATGCGTCTTCTGATCTTCAACTCATCATGGGAACGGGGAATCCCCAACCTCTTTCTGTGTGTTAGTGACGTGTGTAGAGTGTAGGGCAGTCGAGGAAGCCAACTTATTGTATATTTGTTATGTAAGTTTTCATATTACTTTGCTTTAGAACAAGTTTAAAACCATTTAAAAAATAAACTAGAGGTTTAGATAGATCTAGACTAGATCTATATTTAATAAATTCTTGGTATAATTTTAGATCTAGAGATACAGAAAGGGGAGTGAGTGTATCACATTCACAGTATCACTACTAACTAAGACTATCAGTATCAGTCTCCGAGTCTCTCAAATTATGACTTAAATTCTCTTACTCTTGTCTCTAAGACTACTGAGAGTATGATCTCAGTATCTGAGTATCTCTATCACTACTATCAGAATCATTGTTACACTGGTGTATGAAAATAATTGA
Source organism: Biomphalaria straminea (assembly GCA_021533235.1). Taxonomy (NCBI): domain Eukaryota; kingdom Metazoa; phylum Mollusca; class Gastropoda; family Planorbidae; genus Biomphalaria; species Biomphalaria straminea. The sequence goes on from JADKLZ010000167.1 coordinate 15,206,857, forward strand.
AAATGAAGGCTAGATTTATTATTCTAACCTAGAGATTCTTGATTCTGAAGAGTAGTAGTACTAGTAGTACTACTACTACTAGTAGAGACTAGATAGTAGAGAGAGTCGAGCCTAGTTACGCCTAGTCTCAGGAGTCAGGTCTATCGACAACTAGATTCTATATTCTATAGATTTATACTTCTAGAGTCTAAAGTCTAGATTTAGAATTTGAAATAGAGACATCTGTTATTATGATTATTATTATATATATTATCTATATACTTATATAGAGATAAACACAAGGCCATAGCCATAGAGGGCATAGAGTCAGATAGAGGCATAGATCTTGTGTATTTATATAAATATATATATTGTAAAAACATTAAATTATATAGTATAGACAGTATAGACATAGTGCCATGGACTACATTCTAGTTGTTCTCTTAGACTTAGAGTCTCTAGTGACTAGTCACTCTGCTCTATTTCACAGTGTAATCAGTGTAATCCTATCTAGATCTACCAAATTTTCATGCATGTAATTTCCCACATTTATTTTAAATGCATATAAGCAGCCCAAGTGTATACCTTGCACATATGGGGTGATTCAGTCACATGGTTGCTGTGTTTACATCTCGCTTATTTTTTTGTTAGTTTATAATGGAAATCTGAAGGACAATATTTCTAAAGTCGTTTTAATTAATTAATTAGCATTAAACTACAATTGTTGTTAATAACAGGAGAATCTAGATATCTCCATCTTTTTATAGTTTCAAATAAAACAGGTTAAACATTTGACAGAGATGGTTCAAAAGCATTGGCCTATAGATTGCTGTACTGAGATCTAGATTTCTCGATCTGCACTGACTACTTATAGTTACATATGCTCAGAGCATTAGGGTAATCAACCTTAGGAAAAAACAAAACCCTTTCTCTGCCCTAAAATAAACAGGATAGAGATACTAAATGTTGGACAGTAGGCCATTAATGTTTGTTTGATTAGTCAGATTGGCCTAGTCCAGCATGTAGTTGATGTCTCGATATGTCAACTAGTTGCTATAAATGATGAAAAGACTGCCATGTTTTTTTCTTTGTACATAATAGGGTTGAGTTGTCAAGTGAACAAATAACACATCTGATAGTCAAGGATAAATCTAGATCCTCTCTTACCCGGTTAAATGTGTCTTACCACGCCCTTTATTGTTGGTTACTAACAGAGCCGTAGCTAGGCAGGGAGAGGGAGAATTTGAAATGAGTTTCTTACATTTCAAATTTTACGTGAAATGCAGGGGCCCCAAAGAGGTCAAGCCACTTGGGCCCCCAAAGGATGGCAAATTCCTAGCTACGCCACTGGTTACTAAGTAAAATGGATCTAGATCTATTTCTTCTATACTATGCATTTTTGAAACTTTACTGTAACATTTTATATAAATTAACTCATTGAATTTCTTAAAAATGCAAGAACTTAATATTTTAACTCAAGGTAAAAATAAACAAATGTAATAATACATCATGTATCCAAGACACATTTTAATAGTTCTAATGTCATTGATATGCATAATATATCATGAACTGCCGGTATATGAAATACATAATTTAAACAAAATGAAACAAACAAAACATAAAACAATGTGTCAGCTACCATATATAATATCCCATATAATGGTAAATGTATGTTTGTGTGTGTGTGTAGTTTACACCCAGCTTTTTTTTTTTTTTTATCTTGCAAAAATGTTTTTAATTTTTTTTTCTTCCTTTTTTCTGATTTTTTGGTGGATATAGATTTCACAAAAAAAAAAAAATCTTAGTCAGATTAATTGGGTTTAGTCCAAACATACATATTGTTTGTTCCATCATAATATCATCGTATTGATGCTTGAAGCTAGTAGGCTTATAATTCTTATATCTCAATGGTCGGTTAGTTAAGTTACATTTAGATATATATATATATATATATATATATAGCCAAAAAAAACAACTAATTTTAGCACCAGTTTTTCCTTCATTAACATATGTAAAATAATTGAACTATTCATAAGTTTATTCAATTGACTTTAACATGTTAAAAAGGACATTGGCAGTTGTAATGGAAATGGCATGGCCTAGCCATTGTTTTTAACACAGCCACATGACTTTTTTAAAAGTAGGTCAGAGATTTGGAACAACCCCTTTACAGAATATGTAACAATAAAATCATACAACTCGGTCCCTTATGTACCCAGTATGTGCGAAGCATAATTTGCTGTAAGCTACAGGTGCATAAAGTTGTTACTCATCAGATGTCTGTTGCTCTAAACACTATTGTGCTCCAGTTGTTCTTCGAACAAGTGATACATAGAGTGCAACCCGCATAATGGTTATGTTAATTTATGACTCAATAGCTGCTGCAAACATGCTTCACTTATTGGAAAAAGACAGGGAATATCATACAAGTTTTGATGGCTATACTGAGGACAGTGACATTAGTGAGACGGACAATTGATTGTGGATGTATTTATCAGCCTAATATGATTATTTGAGTTTTTTAATATTAATTTGCTATATAAGGGTTATAAAATTTTTAGGTTAAATTTTTATGCTGGATACCTGTAATAGGTATAACTTATGTATTCATTCACTATTGTTTTTTTTTTTTATATTTTTGGTATCCTTTCATTTCGTCTTTGTATAATTGCAGCTTAATATTTTTTTTCTAAGTCTTTGTATAATTGTGCTGTTAAAGCTTTGACTTAAAGCACTCATTTCATCTAAAAAATAAACAAGTTTATTTCTACTGCATGTTGATATTTTTGACACATCTTCCCCCTACCCTCTTCTTTCTAAGCACATAGAGAAGATCACAAATAAACGGATGCCGATATCTACCAAAACTAGGCAGAAAAAAATAAAATGGAGGGGTTAAAGGGTTTAAAAGTTTTTTACAAGGGTAGGGAGAAATTTAACAATGTTTATAAGTAATAATATAAGTTAATTAATGCTATATATATATATTGTAAAGCTAGGTGTGTTTCCAGTTTAGTTGGTTCTATTTTATGTAGGGGTTGTCAGTATTATCCTGTGCATACCACATCCAAGTTCTTTCTTCTCATTCAAGTTTTATCTTGCCAAGAGGGGTGGTTGTAATAGATAGGGTTTTCTTTATTGTTTAAAACATTTTTTTTTATGAATTCCTTTTTTTTTAAAAAAAAACTTTTTGGTATTCTTAGAATAGTTTTTTGCATACATTTTTTAAAAGATTGCTGGTTTACATATGTACTTGAAAAATAAAAAAAATAAAAATATTGCTTGAAATTTACTTAGCTAAGTAATTTATTATCTTGATTCTTATTGCAGATTAAAATGGCTTGACTGGAAATAGTAAAAGTCTGGACACAAAATGATATACAGAATCGAAACATGTAGTCTTTTTTACTTTTTTTTTACGTCTGTTATGATCCATGTTCCTCGTGACTGGAGTATTTCTGACCTGTATGGTTATCTCATAGCATTAAATTGATCGCAATGTCAGAGCCAATTACTAAGGCTCGTGGCCTCTATATTAAGCTACATCAACATCAAGCATTTCTCACGGACAGAGATAAAGAGAATCTCACATTGGATATCAGAAAATTTATCTCCATTTCTATCAAAGAGGTAAACACATTTATATATATATATTATTTTGTTTTATATTTTATATTTTTAATTACACTTTGAACTTTGCACCATTTAAAAATATTTCTAAAACAATGGGTAAAGGACACAGATCTTGTGTCTACACCATGATTAATGATTGTTGCCTGGTAACAATTCATGTACAAAGAAAACATCCAGTACACTTATCCATTCTTTAAAGAAAGATGAGCAACATACAGTTCCCATCTACACTGAGACTCTTTGTATTATCACATAAACAGGAAGCATGCAATTCACATACTTTTTACAAAGTTGAAACTCTTTCTGGCTGTTTGGTAAAAAGTTTGAACATATTTTTTGTCCCATTTCTCATTCTCTGATCAAGTTGAAACTATGCATAATTATTCAGTCAATGACAATACATGAATTCACTCCAAAAATTAATTATTTATTAGTAATTAGTACTAATTAATTAATTTTGTTTTATATGGGCAGAAAGGGAACTAAATCCTGCCATTTTGAGATATAAATGTCACTAATTAGCTTTTCTTTCCTTTCTTTTTTTCTTAGCTTGTTTTCTCTTTCTTTTGAATTGCACTTCCCCTTTTCTTGTGCTTGCTAAATGCTGCTAAAGACAATATTTAATTTAGAAAATGAAAGAAAAAAACAACATTCTGAACATATTTTGTTGGCTCCTAAGTTAATGTTAGGAAACAAAAATTTTATTAATTAAAAAAATGGTCTATTAAAATACTAATTATAAATATAAATTAACAAAATAAATAAATAAATATAT
>JADKLZ010000167.1:15231114-15289077 GCA_021533235.1 Biomphalaria straminea
TAGATTGACCTAGGAACACGCGTGTGATGTTTGAAGTAACGTCTGTGGTATAAATGAAGAAGAAGAAAGTAACATTGTACTCGTAGAACAGGACAGGGGTTCTCAGCCTGTGGGTCGCGACCCACTTATGGGGTCGCCAAAGACCATCGAAAAAAAATGGATTGTTTGTGTTTATTCTTCTATTGCTGTGTGTATGAGCGTGGGAAGGGGGGTCGCGACAGAGTGTGGGATTGTAAAGAGGGGTCGCCGAGCTTAAAAGGTTGAGAACCGCTGTCGTAGAAGGACATGCAAGCAGTGAAAGATTGTCGATGTCTACAATAACCTTATTTGTTCATTATAGACGTTGCATGCGCCACGGATATAGGATCTCTGACCAACTGCTCGTCTTCTTCTATAAGACCGAGACAGTGGGCGATAATTGAAACTATTTCAAAGTTGTAATAACTGAGCTACATGTATTCATCTACATTACTGACAGGAAGTGTGATGACAGCTATTCAATAAATAAATAATACAACACGTGTTTCCAGTGACTCGTACTTCGCATCAAGCCAATATATCCAGTCCAGTGCAGAATGGAAACAGGTCTATTAGATAACACACACACACACACCAATGAAATTTCACATTTGCCCAAGGCTCATATATCCCTTACGACTTACACACACACACAAATAAAAATTACAATACCAAACTTGCAACCTAAAGTCTAGTTGTCCCCAAACAGAAATCTGATAATGAAAATCGGGAAATTCTTATATTAGTTTCCGAGAAATCCTACCGCTAAGACTAGCTAGGTCATGGCTAGATCTAGTTTCTGTGTGTTCAGTGGCACGCTTAACAATCTTATTTCATTAGTTTCACCTTGAAATTTTCTCTAAGCTAAATCTGTGTCCTTGACCTTAGCGGCTGATTAGGTAGCCTACAATCAAAGAAGTGTCTCATAATGAGAATTACACGATTATATAAAAAGATGGTAGTTAAAAAACAGCAAACAATATATTTAAAAAATCTTTAAAAAACAAGATTACAAAGAGAGTTTGTGTGGAAACAAACTCAAAATCGGCCCCCGAAGTGGTCCACTCAGGCAGGTAATAAGGCAGGTTTCAATATTTTCAGAAAGAACACCAGAATGAAATTCTATAAAAGACAAATGACAGAGAAGAGTGGGGAAAGAAAGTTGACAGATCTTGTGTGGTGGCCCAGCGGTTCAGTAGACCTATGGATTAGTCAGTGTATGTAGTGTGCGGTGCTCTTGTGATGTAGATGAAAAACTTCTAATGAATATCTATTTGTTTTATAAAGGTCCAATCTCTTATTCAAATCCTTAAGAATAATTAAATTTAAAAAAAAATGTCCTTTACTTAAATATACAATTTCCATGATATAGCACTACAGTTCACGCGATAATATGAAAAACTACATATTAATTAATTAATCATAAAAAAAAAAATTGACAAAAAATCTAAAACCTTTTGCATAAGTATGTTAAAACATGGAAAAAAATTACCTCCCCTTCTAAAGAGCCTCCAGTGTTTGTTACTATAAGGGGTTACTGGAGTCCAAAAATTATTTTCTTTATTTTTGCTTTAACCTAATAATTTTTGTTATATCATATGACAACTCAATGATATATGTTTAATTCTGTCCTGGTTGCCATTGAAATGGCGGCTATCTTGAAAATAAACAAAAATTAATTCATATAGAAAAATTTTTCTAAATTGATAAACTTCAAAGCTAAAAATGCTCAAGTCTTTAAGTTTAATGATGTCTGGAAGGAACTAGCTAGATATACAGTTTTTCTAAATATTCTGCATTTTATAATTTTTTTAAAAAGGATGATTTTTTACATGTAAAATGCATCAACTTTTTTTTTTCTCAAAGGCTCATATTTTAAAAAATCCTTCAGTCATTAAAACTAGCCGATTCTTTGTATGTATTATCTCTGAGTATGCATACCAAATTTGATACATTTATCTTTATTAGTTCCAGAGATTTTAGAAATATTCTACAGGGGGGGGGGGGGGGGGGTTTACCAAAAAATGCATTCAGAGAAAAACCCTAAAAAAGATTTGTGTGTACTATAACTCCATTTATATTGCATCCTAAAAATACTCTTTTTTTTTAAAAATAAAAATGATACTTTTTAGCAAAATTTTTGGTGCCAGCTTATAGAATACTGCGGTACATGTCCAACTATTAAATTACAACAAAATTGAAGAATGAACTTTTTTTTACCCAAAATCGACTTTTTCACTATCTTAATAGTAAATAGTTGTAAAAGTGGTGTATTTTTATGAAAAAACTGCTTGCATAAGTGATTTAAAAAATTAGATTTTTAGGTTTCAGAAAAGAAAAAAAGTAGCCATTGCATCAGAACTTTGAATGGTATAAAATATTACTGTGTCAGATTTTCCCTGAATTTTCTAGTTTATAAGATCTAAATGTGACGGACGGGCACACATTTCACACAAAACTAATAGCCTTTCGGAGGCCGTTAAAAAACAAAACAAAGTTTAACAAAGGGAAAGAAATCCATACTATATCTCTCAATAATAATTTCAATTTATTTTCATTATTCGATACCAAACAAAATAATTGATGTTTTGTTGCGTACAATAAATAATAAAGTTTCAACTTGATCCGAGAATGAGCGTGGGAGAAATAACATGCAGAATTATAGAAGGGAACAAAACCCTACATCTGTGAATCCGAAGGATTAATGTACTTTTTTCAAAACAGACTGAGTTGATATAAGTTAAGTAAAAATAGGAAAACATATACGAGTTGGTTGACTTAGACCTACTCTTATCTATTACAATACAGATGTTACTTCAAAAAAGAAGATGATTATGTCCTATGCGTCATACTCACCCCTAAACTTACCTTAGAGCAGATATAAGGAGATAGAGGATCTATTAGTTGTCAATATCTAGGAGGTTTTGCCATATGCAAATACAAAGAATAATAAAATAAGAAGATTGGACTAGATTGGACACACTCTATGAATGTTACAAATAGACATCACTAAAAAATAATTACAAAAGCCACTAAAATACGTACCAGAATAATATAAAATATTTGTGATGCAGGGGGAGATAATAATTTGAGCATTATAGTGCATACTAGAATTATCAAAATGTCATTCTTTAGTTTGTATAGCAGTCTTTTTACAAATCTTATATTAACGTACTAAAGTACAAGGGCCTCTACAAAAAACCTGGCCTCCAATTACTTAAATCTGGACCTGGTGCCAGTTGTTTTTTTCAGGGCAAAATTATTGTCCCTTGAGACATCAGGAGCCATATCAACACATGGAAGCTAGTACACACAGTGATTTCAAATTTAAGGAACATAACTACACAGAATCAGCAGAACCTAATTGATGGGAAAGGGCAGGGTCTCAGCTCAGAACCATGGTAAGTCTGAATGACAATGCAGCATGCAAACCCCACAACCAGGCACTAGCCTTTAAGGCTTAGCAACATGTACATGTGTGAACTGGGTCTTGGACATGAATGTGGATGAAATGTAAACAATATTTCTTGTGATGAAAAGTGTTACAAATACTTTACAGTTCATGCCATATGTTTAAAAGAGTTACATTGATTGCATCTGCTCAATACACATTTAAAATCCAACTGTCATGAGTCTACCATTTATATAAAGAATTAAGTAAAAGAAACACATGCGGGACAAAACATTTTTTTTTATGTTGAACATATTACATGTAATTTATAACACTAATAATAATTAATTAATAATAACAACAACAAAAAAACTCTCAGCCAAACTACAAGTAAAATGACACACCAAAATATAATTTTTCTCCTCTGACAGAGGACACAGTAAAATGAGGCAACAAATGTTCCAGAAGATAGGAATTAGTGAAGATGCCCCTACAGCAACACATTCTTTAAAAGCCTGCATTGTTTACTAAGAAGCCTGGCTGAAATACTGATTTTCATTTGAAATAAAAGCAACTGAATAAACAGCTGCCTAAATCTACTGTGCAGTTCATTTCAGATTTAAAATTGGTTATCCCAACTCTCAAGAATTTATAAGAACAATAATACAAAAAATGTACATTACATATAAAATATATTAAAATGCCTATCTTCATTAATTTCTCATGGTTGTCATTTGGAATATCAGTAATGTTAATGTCTTTATGTGATTCCAGTTGCAGAGCTAGACTTTGGAGGCTCCTGCCACTGTGTGGGACATTGTGGTTGTGATACTGAGCCATTGATGTCCTCTGGTGGGGGGAGTGCTGGAGTCAGTTGCAGAGCTAGACTTTGGAGGCTCCTGCCACTGTGTGGGACATTGTGGTTGTGATACTGAGCCATTGATGTCCTCTGGTGGGGGAGGTGCTGGAGTCAGTTGAAGGCACAGCAGATTGATTACTTAAGATAATCAGGCTATGATGGCATTTGGTTTGTTCCTTGTAATCTATCAGAGCAAAGCATATTGGGAATAGAGTTAGATCTTACATATTATTTATATGTCAACACAAGGAAATAAATTTAGACTATACATGGAGATAATGAACATTAAGGCAAATAGTACTGCGTTGATCCACAGATAAGAAAGAAATGCATATGAAATGCGTTACAAACTTACTTAGACACAAGAATTAATTCAAGAAAGTATTAACCATATAATACTTTTTCTTATAAAATATATAGTAATTGTTAGACCCAGGTATACCCATAAGATAGCACAAAAATTTCCAGCCTTTAGTAAAGTTTTCATGTTTTAGCAATCTGTCAACATGACTTCCAAGTAACGTACTAGCAGTAAAATTTTGTTACAATGGAATGAGGTATAAAATATATTTTGGTAAATTCAGCATGTACATCCCATAGTACTACTTTCAAACTAGGCCAGGGAATCTTTGTTAAAGTGAACAAATACAGAATTTCTCTTTATGGAACAGTTCTTCTTTCAGACCTTGTGATCTATGTGAGCATATGATGTAAAGGTCATCTGATTCTGTAGCCACGGTTAATGAGGGTGTCATGTGGCCAGCACAACAACCATAAGCATATTTATTTATCCTGACATAGCAAATATTCTAATTTCTAAGAATGTTTCACAAATCGTTAAAAAAAAACCTTCTAACTGCATAGCTAAAACATCATGTCTCTAACAAGTACTATTTCATTTTCTTTATGAGAATATTAATTCTAATTTGTTTGAATAGATAGGAATTAGAAAAACAAGAATAGATAGGAGTTAGAGAAACAAAAATAATACTTTGGGCATTACAAACTGTTTACTTACTTTAAATTTGCAAGACATGGCCTTCAGTATAATCATTGTTTTCAGACTATTTCACGCTGATCGTATGATCTCTGTAAAAAACTGAATTTTAGAGGCAAATAAAACCCAAATAACAAAAATTGTTTGAAAATAAAAACTCAAAGTACTGGTAATGGCACTTTTAAAAATAAAATGTAGGCTGAGATCATGTCACCATTAGGTGTATGTTACATAGTTACATGAAGAAACAAGTAGCATAAAAAAAAAAGTTTTGGTTTTTAAATAATCAACTATGAAGCTGATGGTGGTCTATAATTTCTCATTCTATGTATTTCATGTAATGCTTTAGTATCCCAAAAAGCTTTTCCAGTGAGCTACCACAATCAAGTTTTTCTATTACTGTCCAGCTAATTTCTACATAAGATGCAAATAGTTCATGAACATCTATTTATTTAATCAAGTCTTTACTGAATACAAAGAAATATTTGAGGTGAGCATGGGAATACTCACTGAAAGCATGTTAAAAATAGCCAAATTTAATTTTAAGATTATATTTTGAAAAAAGGAGATTTCTCAAATATATACATAAACTGTCAAAATTTCAAGTCAAGAAAATCATTAGAGCCATTTTTGAAAAACCCATCCTGTACAGGTTCTACCCAGAACTCATGAAGAACTAGCATGCTAATAGAAGACATTGTAAAAAGTGTTCCATGGTTTCAAAAGATGTGCAGCCATAACTTTTGGCTGTTCTAGACATTTTTTTTTCAAAACTTACTTCCTCTGCTTAATAGACATTTTTTAATACTTCTAAATATTTGAACAATAAGTTTGAATAAGTTAAATGTAAATAGCAGGTAAACAAAAAACAGATATGGAGATAACAGATATATGAATATAGATGGGATATATACACATGTCAATTAAGAACTTACTGTATGATAGCTATGAGAACAGCAATCTTCAGCACAATTGATCTATCCTGACTATCTTACTTAAAAGACTATCACTTTGTTCAGCAGCATTTTAAGAATCTCTTCCTTAAAAAAAATGCAAATGTATTCTACATCAAAACAAAGAAAAAAAATTAAGATTAAAAAATAAAATTAAAATTTGACATATTTTCTTATGCATTCAGTTATTAAATTAAACGTCAGACATCCCCTACAAACATCTGTAAAGCCAAAATATATTAAAACATTGTATACCACAGTCTCATTTTTTTTAGGAAAATTAAAAAATACCAACTCTATTAAATCTATTATTTTACATGTTGCTTGATAATCTACTAATGCTGTGTTATATTTACTCCTTAAAAACTGGGAATGCTGCCAATGAGTTATATTTATTCATGGAAATATTTGTTTCTAAAATGTTTTACATGTTTCCGATGTTCTTTCAGAGTTGAAAGTTCCTAGTCCAAACCTCCCGCAGGACGATGGGGGATGGGAGCGGGCTGGGTTTGAACCCGGGACCATTGATAAGTCAGAATGACAGCCCAGTGCGCAAACTGCAAGACCAGGCAGCCTTTTTTCTTTGTAGAAATGGTAGACTCATGTTCAATCTGTATCTTGTAATTCACCGCCACATAAAGCTAAATACAAATATACAGCTAGGTATACAGCTAATTACAGCTAGGTACCTAGATACAGCTGTACAGCTACATACCTTTAAATAAGCTAGTTACAGCTATACACCTAGATACCTAAATATACAGCTAGGTACTTGAATATACAACTAGATACAGCTATACAGATACAGGTACCTATATATACAGCTATAGCTTTACAAGTACGGACCTAGATATACAGCTAACAACAGCTATCTATATCTATACAGCTAGGTACCTAAATATACAGCTAGGTACCTAATTCTACAGCCAGCTACATTAGTAGACCCTAAGCTGGCTATGTCCTCCAATGCTAGTGTGTTGCAGCTAGACATGATCACATTTTTAGAAAAGGGGCAGGCCTAAGCGAAGTGAATTGGATGGCCCCAAATCAAGTTTAAACACATAAAAAGAAACGAATAAATAAAAGTATGCAATTTATTAAAAACCTGTTTGTCTATAGGCCTATTTAAATCGACACATAGCTGAAAGTTCATATATTGCAATTTCTGTAGTAGAGTTAGACTAGTAGCCTAAGCATACAGTCATGGTAATCTACTATGTTTGAGATCTGATACAAGAATCACAAGTTTTTATATATATTTTTTAGTCCCATGCGAGTCCCCCACCAATTGGAGGACCTACGTGGCTGCCGAGTTTGTCAATGCCGAAGTCAGGCCCTGAAAAAGGGGGAGGGGGAGAAAAAAAATGCTTAGAACTCTATTTAATTAATTATGATTACCAAGAATTGAACATAATTGATATTCAAATATTATTTTAGATCTACTTGATCTCACTATATGGGCTGAGGTGAGATGTCCATGCGATATTTTTGAAGCCATCCTTTAAGTTTTATTTTTTTACTTCCCTTAATTTGACATCACCAACGTCTAATCTTTCGCATCAGGACCGGACACAACGAGACAACATATGTTCCGGAAGCTAAAATTACAAACAGCGAAATTTGCCTTTGTGCTGACCGTATCTTTCAAAACTGCATTCTTTATCAAGAGGCTCGAACAAGCAATAGCATAGCTACGAATCTGCCATCATTTGGAGGGGCTGGGGGTTAGACATGTTTAGGGGCCCCTGCATCTTGACAATCGACATCATGACATGAGATAATGAAAATATATAAAAAGAAATTGGAACACTCATTTGGAGGGCTCCCTAAAGTGGGGGATTTTCAAATCCTTATCATAGCAACACCACTACGAACAAGACACTGGCCCTATAACATCCCTTTTGGTTTTACATGTGGTCGAAACAGATTTTTAAAAAAAAAAGCATTGAAACCAGCCAGTGTGATATTTAGACATTTCATCGCCAATTGGCGCCGGACAAGATTATCTACAGCAGAAGTCAAGGGGTGTACTGCAGCAAATGCATTTAAAAAAAACAAACTAATTTTATTTTAATTCTTTATTTAAAATTGTGGTAATAGTTAGCTAGTGCAGATGTAGTCTATTTCTAGTAGGCTAGACTATAATCTAGGCCACTTAGTTCAAAATACATAACGTCTGTAGATCTTTTTTAGAGCTGGTAACCTGCAGTTATTGTTAGAAAAAAAACAACATGAAAAGCTCATCTCTATGCGTAGGCTATAATGAAATTGCTGGTACAGTTAATTAGGCTTATGTTTCGTCGTACTGAAGACTCGCCGTCATGCAGATCTAGCACTGAAAACGTAACAAAATACCGGTAATGTTAAAAAAAAATTCGATTGCTTTATAAAATATTTGTAACTAGTCGACCGGCGGCGTAGCATACGCTGCTATTTTGCAGGGCCGTCTTTAGGTCACTGCAACCTAAGCGTCCGCAGTGTGCCCCGCACTTTCATAGGACCCGCGCTAATTCTAGGTGTAGACTTATAAATTATTAAATTAAACCATTTTATAACTTATAACAGATTTCCCGCGGCCTCCTGATTTAATAGGAGATCCTAGAAATATCCGGAAAGTATTAAAATGTTTTGAAAACTCATACAAATCTCCTGAAATATATAGACAAAAATTGTCATTTTGGGGTGTCATTCAATATGGAAAACGCCAATCCCACGCGCGACAAAAAAACGGCATTATGCAATACCCGTAATTGTGGAATCTGGTGAAAGAAGCTTCTCACGCCTCAAACTAATGAAGAATTATTTCAGGTCAACAATTCTCAAAGACAGATTGATTGATTGGTAATTCTTGCTATTGAGCGTGATCTATATAGGAAACATAATTCTTATGATATACAAGGTTCGTGTAGTAATTCTGTGCGTTGTAAAGAATGAATAAAATGCAAAGAGGGATATATTTTGTAATACAAACTCTTAACTTTCACTTATTATCCGTATCCCTACCCAAACTGGGCCCCGCAATGGTTAAGTCCGGCTCTGCTATTTAGTGACGGGTGAACACTACTTGTTCTCCCCCCCCCCCCCCCTTTTTTTTTTTTCGCCTCTAAAATTACGTAGGGTAACTCTAGTACGTCCGACTTGCAGGAATAAAAGAGTAATCTTTCCATTACTTGGTGTCCAAACTCTTGAGCCACGAAGAGAATTATATATAAAAAGAAAATAACAATTTATAATAAGTTATAAGTAATAACGGAAATAAGGTAACCATACATACCGGTAGCGTGTTTCTATAGAGATATTAATATCATACCAAATCATGTTTGATTTATTTAAAAAAAAATGTAAGTTAATTAGCGACACTGTTCAATAGCTGTAAATTCTTAGAGCAACAACGAAACAGCAAAATGCTCTACTTTCATATATCTTGCATTCGACCTCAGTTTCCGAAAATGAAGCTTATTACCCAGTGGCGTAGAAGGTACGCGTGGGCCCGGGTTCAAGAATATATTGATGCCCCCCCCCCCTAATTTTGAGTTACAAAATAATCCAGTAGGTTGTAGGCCTATTTATCAGTACATTTACTAAAAGACATTCCAATGCAAGTTTAATAACACAGCTGACAGAATCATTGAAGACCATGTGTAAGTACTAATTAGCAAAGTAAACCTAATGTGCAAGTGGCTGCTTTTGTTGAAACAATAAATGAAGGCTACTCAGTGGCGTAGATAGGGTGGGGGGATGGGGGGGGGGTCCAAATTCGAAAATATCATCGGAACCCTACTTAGGGGCCCCCAAATGAGTATCCTAAATTTGTTTTCCATTAAATATTAAATATTACGCCTTTATATAATGTCAGGATGTCGAATGTCAAAATGCAGGGTCCCTAAAGAGGTCAAGTCTCTCGGGCCCCCGAATCTAACTACGCCACTGAGGCTATTGTACTGTTCGCTCATACCGAAAAAGCATGCTTGCCTTGGCATCGTAAGTAATTTAAAAAGCAGAAAAAATATGTACTACTATCAACGGCTTAATTAACATAGATGAAAAAAAAAAACAAAAGAAAGAATGGAAGTATTAGAACCCAAACGTCATCACAAACGCACCGTCACCACAGTACAATAAACCTGATGAAAGCAGTTCCTTGCAATGACTCCAACTGAAAAAAAAACTGGTTAATTTTTTGGAGTTAATACAAAGTTTGAGAAGACGTTCAGGATATTTTATAGCAACTTTTTATTTATTTTTTTAACCTTTTTTATATACAAAATTGCAGTGTAGGGCAGGCCACAATTGGTCATTAGTCATGGGACCAGGCGATATGAAACCTCTATGCGCCATGTAGTTTCGTATGTAGGCCTATAGTTTAAAAGGCCTTAAGCTATTTGAGATATAGGGCCCCATACAAGTCCAGATATTGTAGGCTACGTAACTAGTAAATATTTCATGGAGGCCCTAAGCTAGAGCTATGTTGCATAGAGGGGCCCTGGACCCATTGTTATTTCACGGTGTGGGCCCCTAAATGGTCGTGGGCCCGGGTTCATTGAACCCCTTCGCGCCATGGATGCTACGCCACTGTTATTACCCCTTAACCCAAACCTTCTTCAAAACGAAAGGGGATGGGGGCGTACTGGGGTCATGAGGACAGGCAGAAGAGCACATCCAGGCGGCCATCCTGTGTTTTTATTACCGTATCTTTTGTGCTATTAATGTCGTCTGTCGATCATGTTTAGAATAGCACAGCGTGTATGAGAGTCAATGAAATAGCACAAATTTGTTTAGTAAATGACTTCTTGAACTTTCTTGTGAAGAAAACTGAAGTGAAACATTATACACAGTACCGATAACTTGCACAAAGAATTCAATAGCTGTACCCAAGATAAAACGTTTTCTAAAAACTGAGAAAACTCGAACAATACCGTAGCCGGTAACAAAAATTATTAAAAGTGCCACCGAGCCGCAATGAGACGATCAATGAACATAACTAAACCTAGTATGAACATCATATTTGTATTAATGTATGATTATAACAGTATTTTTTTGTAGGTTATATCCAAAGTGAACGGCATTGTCATGTACTATTTCTCCTAAACGATTTGCTGATTACCTTATCTAGCACTGTAGCTAGAAATGTTGTTTTTTAATTAACCATACACTTTGACTTCAGCACTAAGTATATGGAGTACTAGATCAAGCGTAGAAAACAATGAAACTATAGGATGTAAAATAAAAAAAAAATAGTTTAAATAAGAACACACACACACACATATATATATATATATACATATATATATAAATATATATACATACATATATATATACCTAAAAACTGAAAGTGTTTTTGTCAGCGAATTAAAATTTCTCAATGATTTATCCAATAAGTTTAATGTTAGCTGTTTTTTTTTTATAAGCTTATATCAACTTATATCATTGCCAAGTTTCCAAAAGAAACTTTCAGTGATATACATACAAATAATTATTTTTGTGATTCATCCCATAAGGTCTGAAACTCTCAAAAGTTTGTACACATTATTTCTCCCACACCCATTCTCGGATCAAGTTGAAAATTTGCACAATTATTTCTTGTACCGGCACCTGACAAAACAAGAATAAAAAAAAATTAATTAATGAACTATTTTGTTTGGTACCAGTATCAAAAAGGGAAAGAAATTGTACTTGACAGATGTGGTGGTATGTTGAATTAGTCCCCTTTATACTTTGTGTAGCAAATTATATCGCCCCTTAAAAATTTGAAACTAACAATAGTTATACCTGTATGTGAAACCTATTTTCATAAGCATTTCGTTGGAACAATGGTCAGCATATTGGCTTTGAGCCCTCGAGTTTGAATTCAAGTAGTACATTAAAAAAAAAAAATGCATTTAAAAAAGTGATCACAGTAACATTCACACAGACATCCCTTTCTTTCTATCCTTTTTTCAACTGATGGGATCATAGGGCAGTGAGAAAGCAAAAAGCATGAAATTGCGCTAAACAAAAACAAATGGTAAAACATTTCTGACCACACAGATTTATCATTGCAAAGCTTAATGTCAACTCACTCTGTCTGTCTGCCTGGTAAAAAGTTTGTACACGTTATTTCTCAAACACCCATTCTTGGTTCAATGGAAATTTTGCACAATATCTATTTGCATGGACAAGACATGATATTAATAAAAAAAATTAATCCATTAGTCATTTCATTTCTGGTAATTATTGTTTTTTTTTTTGATACCAACAAGTGAAATATATTCTTCAGTACCGGTATTCTGAAATAAGGCAAAATATGTAAGAGTTTCATCCCCTTAAATATTTGTTCATCATTTTCCCTAAACCCATTCTAGGATCAAGTTGAAACTATATAAACAATTATTTATTGAACCTAACAAAACATGAATTAATTAAAGAATTAACCCAGTAGTCAATTACTAATTAATGGTAATTAATTATTGAGTTTCAATAAGGGAAATAACTTCTACATTACTGAGAGATATAGTTGTAAGTACAGAGTTCTTTCCTAAGATAAAGATTTGCTTTTTGAAAAAGGATTTTTCTTATTTTGTTTGTTGTCAGTCTAAATCTATTAGAAAATTAATGCATGGCAAATCCAACTAAAATTACAACCAAAAGTTCACTGCTTCATGCCAAGCTCTTTTGTTGCACTAGGTTCTCCTTATTCTTGTTTTAATTGTAAATGAAGTTATTCTGAATAATTTCTAATACAATGTCAATTCCTACTTTCTACAGCAACCTTTGCAGTCCATGTTAACTGAAATCCTTTTATTATGTTTCAAACCAAAATAAAGTAAATAAATGTTCTAGTTGTACTTAAGATCAACAACCATCAATTGGATAGCATCCAAAGATTTTAAAAGTGTTTAATGAAAGGCATGGCTTCAAAAAATAATAGTAACACAACTAGATTAGAAAATCTTTTAAAGTCCAAAACTTGTCTTGAATTCATCAGTTAAACTATTTATATTGTTACAAGAATTTACAGGTCTATTGATATGAAGATTTAAAAAAAAAAGGGGGGGGGATTCTAGGTTATTAGGGCAAGATTCAATGGTACAGTGAAATCAATAACACTATTAAAAAAATTCAAGTTAATTCTATTTTTTCCAGAATCAAGGATAGTAGGAATGTCATAATAAAAAAAAAATATCAGGTTCCAAATAATTTATTTTGAACTATCTGTTATTTATGATGAATTAGTCTGTAGAGTACCTCACTACAGGGATTGAAATCATAAACAGGACTCAACAGGTCAGCCTTCATATCAACAATTAAAAATGAACGAGGCGACAGAAGACATACACACACTCTCTCTTCAAACAGCTCAAGGTTTATAGTAGTGTATACAGACTAATAACAGGGTGTTGTTAGGAAACAGATGGGCAATGTAACAAAATAGGACCAAAACATTAGGAATAAGAATAAATGTTGACATTAATTTATTAAAAACAACATAAATAAAATTAAATCATTGCCAAGTTTCCAAGAGAAACATTTAGTGATATACATACAAATAATGTAAATGTATACTTCAATGATTTTTGTTATTCATCCCTAATTAAAAACAAAAAATCAAGAGAGTGTATTAAGATCAAAACAATGTGACTAAAAACAAGGACAATAATATCATAGAATGACACTATGAGGGTGATATAGAATGAAATAGTACTAATAACATTGAATAAAAACAATACTTTAATGATACAAGAAACATTTGTAAAAATGTTTTAAGTCATACAAGTCTTTTATTTGCAAACAAATACTACACTCAGCACAATAACAATAATCTTTGTAACATTTTGTAAAAAAAAAATAATTCTTTTACTTAAATTGAAATGTTAAGAATCATAAAATGTATTCTTTAGTTCAGATTCTGTCGAGACCTGATGCATCCAACACATTTGTCTTTTTAAACATTTTATTGTGGGTTTTTGTTAGCCATCATTGTTCTGGTTCATTTATGCCTATATATTTTTGCCCTCGAATCATTAGGAGCTCAGTATCTTGGCATGGACTGGCCTGGCAAGCCAGAGGGACCCTGCATGCCATACCCACCCTGATCATTCCCTGGCATTCTCTGGCCCTGCATGTCACCAAAACCACCTGGCATTCTGCCTTGGAGTTGAGGACCAGCATGAGGCAGCAAGTTGGACAGCATCACATTCCCCTGTCCAAAGCCAACAGCTGATGTGCTGGTATTGACTGGGGCACTAAGAGAACTGTTAACACTTGTTGAGACCGCCTGAGTGGCTGCAACAGAAACTTTACTGGTGAAGTTCTTCAGAAGACTTGGGCTGCTCTGTATCAGATTATCCAAAGCTTTCTGCACATTAGGATTGTCAAAGTTGATGAGGCTGGCACTAGCAGCTGCTGGAGCTGGAGGCGGTGGAGGGGGAGGAGCAGGTGTTCCTGATGGAAACAGATTGGAACCATTAGCAGGTGGCACACCTTGAATGCTTCCTCCTGCACTAGTGAAAATACTAAGAATTTTATTTTTGATATCTTGTTGAGAAGATATTTGCTCATTACTTGTACCAGTCACTGGCTCAGTGGTGTGTTGACTAGGTATTGGTTTGATAAGACCATCTGGAAAATGCCATAGTAAAATATATTTATTTATTTATTGATAACTATATAATGTTATAATGATAATGTATTCTATATTGGAACCTTAAGACCATAAATTTAATTTCAAGACACCTCAGTATGCTATCAATAACTAAATTAAAACAGTAAAACTGAAACAGAATTACAAACTATAATTATAATCACACTGCAAATAAAAATAAAATCCATTTATTAAAGAGAACAAAAGTTAAAGTTAAATCCAAATAAACTGAACAATAACTTAGAAAGTGTAATGGCTAAGATTTGACAAGAGAAATAGTTGTATGCTCTCACCATCTGTAACAATTGGTCGACTCTCTGCATCAATCAACTTGTCGCGACGTTCCTGCAGGTATTTGATAACAGTGTTAAGCTCATCTATAGTCAAAGCACGATTATCCGCCAAAAGATTCAGCAGATATGCAACTTCTGCTGTTGCTGGTAAAAAAACACGAGCTGTTAAAGGAGCAGCTGCAGCTTTAGCCTTTTCACGCAAACCTTCCACATATTTCTCAAAGCTGCGTCCCACCAAAGCAATGGCATCATCTAATGGCATATTCCTGTGTTCTGCATTAGTGAAAAGAAGAAGAGCAAAATAGGTATAGAAATTTGAGAAAGAGTTCAGTGACAGGTCTGAATTTTTAAAATTTAATTGAATGACCTTTATAAAATAAATTTAAATTTGGAATTATAGATCAAAAAAAAAAAAATCTAGTTAAAAAAAAGACTGATGCTAGTAAATGTGCATATAAAAAAAAAACAATTTTTTTTTAATACTGCAAGGTTGCTTGATATAAAAAAAAGTATATATTGGTTCATACTTATACACCTCGCAAGGAAGTTTTAAAATAGCTTTTGTTGATGTGTACAATCAATGACATTACTACCAAACTAGCTATTCACTAAAAATTTTCAACATGATAACTGTCCTTTTTAACTTTAAAAACTTTATTGCAATTGAAATGTGCTGACATGTGTCTTTGGTAGTATAAACGGAAAATTCATAGTATAGCCATAAAGATGCAACAAAAGCCTGAAGCACACGACAACAACGTATAACATGATGTTCAATTAAAGTCAAAATAATATTTTAAACAGAAGTAATTTTTATATACATATATATATGGTTCATCTCAAACACTTTTTCATATGGCTGTGGAGCCATATTTTGGAGAGACACTCCCGTCCACATATATTGCATGTCAAGGTGGCTTTCGCTTTGGTGGTAGAAGAGCTGGCCATTTTCCGTGTGGCATGTTTTTCTTTAAGTATCGCAGTTTATAGCTTTCTTGGTCACTGTCTCTCCCTATTTTTTTTATTTGGATACATTTTGTTTATTCAATATACAAAGTGATAGTTCTATCATAAGTGATGTAAATTTACAAATTGTTTTTTGCCTGAATGATGAATATGACAAATTAAAAAATGTCTTTTTATAATTTGAAAACAATGCTTCCATCTTACCAAACAGCCATCTGATAAAATCTATTCATTGTAAAAGGTCGCAAAAATGTACAGAACGAATACTTCGCAAAACAGCAACGCTACAGTTTACGGAACTTTCAAATAATTTCTAAGGCGAAAATATAAATATAACGGTTGCCGAGCAAAAAAGAGTCGAACGGATAAGTTTGATGAGGACACACAAATGTCACTAACGACAAATATAAGCAACGTCCTGAATACTACAAAATGTATGGCAGAGATAAATATTACCAACCGCTAAGCTATTTTGTTGTAATTGCTTGCAAGAAATTTACCCATAGCTCAAGAAATTTACTTACGGTGATAAAAATTTTCTACCATCAAGAGAACAAATGTTTAAAAAACAAATATAGAAAAAACAATAACAAGTATCAAGCAAATGACTCTTGAGAAGGTCAACCAAAGTCGGGTTACGCATACAAAATGCTCGGTCATCGGAAAATTATTTAAAATGTAACTCTATGAAAGTGTTGCACCTGACTGTTTTTCGATCTGAAAGGGTGTTTTAATTTTTACAAAACGCTCGGTCATCGGAAAATTATTTAAAATGTAACTCTATGAAAGTGTTGCACCTGATTGTTTTTTGTTCTGAAAGGGTGTTTTAATTTTCATTTGATTAATTTACAAGAAAAAAAACTGAATCCACAAGAGAAAAAAAAAACAAACATAAATGCATCGTAAGAGAAAATATTTTTAAAAAAAAATTGTCCAAAACTAAACAAATATGTCAACAGAAAAATCCAACTCATTTGATCATAACAACTACAAATGCTTATTGATTATTGAAAAACAAATTGTTCAAACCAGTGTTGTAAGAAAATGCAGCCTACCTTGGGGAACACCATGCAGAATGTTAAGTGTCAATGATCTGTGCTGCTCATTCTGAGGGTTGATAAAAATAGCAAACAAGCCATCCCTAGCAGTTAATTCCTCCACCATCTGAGCAGATGTCCTGCCTTCAGGAATAACAGACACAGCTGTAATAATGTTTTGGTCTTTGACTCGACGCTCTATTGCCTCAGCATAAACCCTGTAAGGGAAAAAGAGTGTTTTTTTAAGCACGAGATGGTTAATTGTAATTTGTTTAGTAAACAATTTTATACAAAAAGCTACTAACGGCCAGACAGAACTATAAATAGAGATGTTCTTGCGAATGCCAATATAGGGGACTGATTGTTCAACAGCAATACTGGGCTAGGCACATATTCCATATTGGGTCTACTGCATTTTTTGGTGTGAGATGGAAGGTGGTCAGCATAAAAAAGCATCCCCTAAAAAGGCTTTTAAGACCAGCTTAGGTGCCATCTTACTTTAAACGACGTAGAAGAGCCCCTGGCAACAGAAGGCTTTTAAACAAGAAAGGTCCAGGGATACACACTTGAGACCAATAAGAAAATCTACTGCCGAGGACAGTCATAGCGAAAAGAAACTCAACCAACGGTAGTGTCTGCGCTGGAAGTGGCAAAATATGAAGATCACAGCAAGGACTGCATAGCAACATGAAATTCTGCACTCAAAGACAAAGCATTAATATTAATAAACAATTTACAATAAAAAAATTAATCAATTGTCTAACTAAAAACTAAGAAATTGCAACAGTAAAAAAAATACCTTAGTTGAGGATTCACCATAAATACTTCACACTCAACAACAATTGGTGGTGGTGGTCTCAGGG
Source organism: Biomphalaria straminea (assembly GCA_021533235.1). Lineage (NCBI taxonomy): Eukaryota > Metazoa > Mollusca > Gastropoda > Planorbidae > Biomphalaria > Biomphalaria straminea. The sequence goes on from JADKLZ010000167.1 coordinate 15,249,112, forward strand.
CAAAAGGATCTCTATATGGATCTAAGTAAGGAACAGGCCTTCAAATAGAGATAAAAAGAAAAAAACAATATAAATATTTACTCTACAAGAGATTGGTTACATAACACAGATAATGGGTTTTAGGTTATACTTGTTGATATCTAAAAGTAGCAATCAATAGAATAAATTCATATTTTGAACCTGAAAGGATCATCCGGAGGAAGCCAAGGATCTGGATACATTCTTCGGTAAGGATCTGGGGGAGGAAAAAAAGGATCTCGCATTCCAAAGTCCCTGAAAGACAAACATTGGGAAAATTAAAAAAAACTTAAAAGCTTTTTTTTTCAGTTTAAAAATGTGATTCCGACAAAAAAAAAAAGCTAGATTTTTTTTTTTAAATCACTAAAATACTTAATTAGAGCCATTATTCAAGAAAAAAACAAACTATTTTAACCATAATAAAATTACTTTGATTGAAGACAGATATCAAATCATCATATCTCTGTCTGTGGTCCAGAATGGGTCACCAAAGAATGACAACTTTAACTACTAGGCTTACTATATATTTCAGGAAATGACAGTAAATCAAAGGCAGTTGAGGTACTCATGGGCATTTCCATGCATGCTATATTCTTCATCCAGTGTACTTTGTGAAAGTCCCTCCATTGTCCAATGTGCATTGTTAAGTGAAAATGCTCTTTCAATATTAGCATAATGCCCAGGAATTCATCTCATATCTCTGCCTGTGGTCCCTTCTGGGGCATATGCTACTAACCAGCTTCCTCCAGACATCTTGGTTCAGAGCGAGTCTTCTAAAGTGTCTCCTTGTCTTGCCCATCTGCTTCCTGATTGCTGTGCCATGAATTCCTGGGTGATCCCCTTTTCCTCTTCCCATGGTGGGGTTCCAGGTTAGGGCTTGCCTATTTATGTTGGATGCAGACTTGCAAAGGGTTGACATCCATATACAGAATCTATGCAGGATATCTACTTCAATGGGCTGCTGCTTTGTTCTTTGCCCCAGTTCCTCATTCAAGATCTCATCTGGCCAGCTGATCATGAAAATCTTCCTCAGGCAGGTATTGATGAATACCTGGTTTCTCAGGTCTCTGCTTCATAAAGTAGTATTGGCTCAACATGCCCAGTAATGCATAAGAAAAAAAAAATCAAATCAAAGGTGCTCTGAGTTATTCAACAAAGAGATTATAAAAAATCTTGTCAGCTTTCTGCTATTTATAAAATTCTGCTTTGCCACCTCCAATATATGTAATTAAAGTTTAAAAAAAAAAGTTAATGCTAGACATTTTTACACTTTAAGAAAATTCCTTCTCACAGGAGGACATGACATAAAAAGGAGATCATGCCCCCATTTTTCTGGATGTCTGCTAATTCTACTTCTATATATGCTATATGGTTTATTGTGAATTCATCTTCCATAAAATAATGAGAACCAAGTAATTAGGACAATAAATAAACTTTAGTATAAATAGTTCTATTTCTAAAATGTACATTTTAAAATAATATGTAACTAAAGTATTCATAGTACTTTATTTTCACCATAAAGCAACAAAATAAAACTTTATAATCCTAATGCAATTTCTTATGGAATCTAAAAAAGGAGAAGAGCCTAGCTAAAACAATATATATTTTTAACCTGATGGCTGGTGGGTATGGTCCTGGAGATCTCCTTGACCCTCGAAATGGTCGGTCACTAAGAGGGGATCTATCTCTTTTCTCTCTGCTATCTCTTTCATTGAACCGGCCACTGAGGAAGTAAATATAGTAAATTCATTCACACTTTAATGTGTGTGTTTATAATTACAAGGAAAAAAAAAGTTAATGACATAAAATCTATCTATTTCTAAAACAACTGTTATAAAGGGATGACAACCTATTTAAAAAAATAACACAATAAATTGCAGTAAGGTTAATTATATAAAAAAAATAGTCTCTAATTAACAAGTTTGTCCAGATGAACACATGTAAGATATACAATCTTTTTATTTTTTTTAAAGGCAGGTCTACAATGTAAGAGAGAAAATAAGGCATCATAGATGTTTACCGTATATGAATTTAACAGACCATGAAAATCCTTCCTATTATTGAGAAGATCTAGTCAGTGAAATTGATTCTAGATACAGTTAGTTCTAATTTGTCGTTCACTGTTTATTTATAAGTTTGAATATGCCAAAGATTACTGTTTTCCATTATTTGAATTAAATTTATGTGTGCAAGACTTTTAGTATTATCAAATGATTGAGCAGCTTGAAAGCAGTATGTTACAGAAGTAAATGTATAATTATTTTTATTTGATATAGGAGTGACTGGAGATCTCGAGAAGAGGATCCAATCAATGGAACTAAGATGCCACAGAAAGATTCTAGGAATCACTTACAAAGAACATATCACAAATGAAGAAATTAGAAAGAGGATTATTAGGGCTAATGGACTTCAGGATGACATGCTTACCACTGTCAAAAAATGCAAACATCACACATCACAAAGTCCTCAGGGATTGCAAAGCCCTTGCTTTAGGGAACAGTACCAGGAAAAAGAAAAAGTGTCAGATAGAGAAAGAGATGGGAAGATAGCAAAACAGAATGGACAGGCCTGCAATTTCAATGAAATTCTCTTCAAGGCAAAAGACAGAGAAGAATGGAGAAAGATGGTCAACAGATCTTGTGTGGTGCCCCAACTATTCAACAGACTAAGGAAAAGGTGAAGGAAGGATTCAATGAGAGGATGACTGGAAATCAATGTAACAATAAAAAAAAAAAAGGATAAAGAATGCCTACTGTAAGGAGTGTCACAGGACAATCTACTAGAGAAATTGTTGAGTTTATAGTACAATCTTTGACAGGTACCCAATACAGGTATGGGAATTGAATCTAAAATATTATTTCCTAATTTCAACTTACCCACCACTTCCTCTTCCACCACGATCAGGACCACCCCGTCCACCTCTTCCACCACCAGCACCCCTACGACCCTCATTAGCCATTTTTACATCTGAGGAAGCAAATAAAACAAAAAAACTGTTGTTTATATGGCCTAAACTGTTGTAGAATCTTTAAAAAAAAAAAAGTTAAAAAACTTACGAAGGCTCCTTATAATTTGATTTATAAAAGAAAATGAAAACAGAAAGATGCTAAGAAAAAAGTTATGATTATACAGACAAAAATCTGTGCTAAAGTGACAACATTTGTTAATATATTCAGAATATTCTGTAAAAAAAAAAAATGCTAGCATCTCTCTATAATACTATATTACATTTCTGGTTTTCTTTGATATTTCAGATAGACTTCTGATATCATAAGTATCTTTAGAGCTACACTAGCTGCACTAAAAATTACTCGAACACATAAATAAACAATGCCATTCTTTTCCTTTTCTGCAATGCTAAAAAAAAATTAGTCAATTAGATTTGAATTTAATAGATATGTAGACTTACCCAGCCTCCAGCCTTTGAGTGTACTACCTTGTTCTCCCTCTACTGCCAGTCTAGCATGCTCTTCTTTTAAATACTGGATAAAGGCGTAGTTTTTAGGATGAATGAGCACATCTAGGAAGACGGTAAGATTATAATTTTAACAATGTATATATTTATATTTATTCTTCCTTTAACAAGAAAAAGATTCACAGAATAATATAACAACAACATATCAAATAACACACATTACATTAGTAGCAGGTTTATTAAAGGATTCTGAGATGATACAAAAAGATAGACTAGAAATATTTGTAGCATCTTTGAATTTAATTTTTGTTTTCAAGAATGATTTCAGATGATATAGCCAACTGGATCTCTGAGAGGTACTTAATATCAAGAATGATTAATACAAAGATATTATAAAGACTAGATCATTATTTCTTTTTTTTTGCAATGGTTTATTGTACCAGAAAAAAAAAAGGCACAGTTTTGAAGTAGAAAAAAAGTACAATTTAGGTTTAATTAAAACACTATAATTATAAGGTTATGACTTATTGACTTGCCTGACAATTGAAGTGCACAATAACATTAAAATAGAACTAGGATGAATTTATTTTCTTTTATTAGTACCAGCCTTACCTCAACCATAAAGAAATGTAAAAAAAAAAAAACTGAACTCACCAACAACATTGCCATATTTTTCAAAATGTTTAGTAAGTTCCTCTTTTTCGATTTCATTTGCAACAATATTGGCAACAAATAAACGAGCATTCAAATATTTAGGCTTATTACTCGCAACTAAGCGGGTAGATGGAGTATGATTGTCACTACTACTAGAGCTGCTGCTGCTACTGCTTCCATCGCGCCTTTTCTGGCGTCTTCCACTTTCTTTACTTTTCTCCCTACTCAAAGTCTCACGATAGCCGCGACTTCTCCCAAATCCAGTATCTCCTTGCCAATCCTCTAACCTACTTCTACCTCTACTCCGACTGCGACTACGACTAGAACTTCCAGCTTTTGTTATAGTTCTACCAAACTCATCAACTCTTTGCCTCTTCCCAGCAGAACTTGAGCTTGAACTTGATCTAGATCTTGACCTCTTAAAATCATCTTGCAACCACCGTAAACTCATTTTCTGTGCAATTCAAACTGTAAGAAGAAAAAAAAACATGTTTTTCATTATTTATATTTGGTTTAGAAATATAAGAAAAATACAGAGTAAACAGTATTATTACAATTATAAGACTACATATCTATATGGACAACCATAATTTTTTATGACAAAAATTAAGAACTAAAAATGTATAAACAGTTATTGAGAAGGTTTTTATTAGTATACAAAATATTTAAAAAAAAAAAAAAGGTATATTTCTTCAATTATTAGTCTTACCTTTACTTAAAGTCCAAGATTCAAATTTCCAAAAAAAAAAATTCAAATAGTGATCAAACGAAAATTTTTTGTTTAAATTTCTAGCCCGATTAACATGTCAAAATATCGAATGAACGCAGAAAATCTGTATAAATATTTTTAATCTAGTTTCCCAGTAACCATTGCACAAAAAAATAAATAAACATGTCCTAAAATTATTAATATATCTCAAGAATAAATGTGAATCATTATTGACTAGACATGATAGAGATTGGGAGATTATATATTGTATTAATTGTTGCAGTTTTAGCTCATCCCACGTAAAACATTTGTTTCAAGGTTATGTGTAAGCTATCGTCACCAGATTTAGCATAAATCTATTTACTAGATCTAGATACTAAAATTCACTTTTCACAGTTATGTGTGAACTATCTTTACTAGATTTAGCATATAGATCTAGACACTAGATCTAGATACTGGTTATCTAGATTTTTCTAGGTCAAGTTCAAATTTAGTAAAATTCACTGACTTTTTACAGTTATGTGTGAATTATCTTCACTACATTTAACAAAAATCGAGACATTAGATATATCTAGATCTAAGTCGCTGAAATACAGATTATGTGCAAATTAACTACATTAGTTCTAACTAATGATCTATAGATCTATACTGGTTAACAGTTTGAGTCGCACTTTCTGTTACAAGTGGATTTGAGATGAGGGAGTACCCAGAGGGTTGTACATATTAGACTGGTAAATGCTCGAAGCATATCAAAAAGACTAGCTCTTGCATGTCATTTGTCAAAACAATGAGAAAAAACAAACATTTCTTTATGGTCTGTAGAAAAATAATGACAGATGAAACACTGGCTTGAACACACAAATGGGCAAAAGGCGATGTACACACATTTTAGGAGCGTTACAAACCCTGGACAGTGTTTATGGATGCTTTGAACCACAAAGGCATGAGATTGTTTCCCCAGATTGGTGCACATACAAATTAAAATATTGGATACATAGAATCACTTCCATGGAAAAATGCTGAAATTCGCTAAGTAGACAGAATAGCTGAATAGTGGGCTATGGAAAGACTAGGTGGTTATCTCTAATTCCTGCACTGGAGAGATTACTTTTAAAAATTATATTCTGCTTTGAAATAATTTTTCTTTTCTAAGAAGAAGAGCCCTGTGTTAAATTATGGTTGCATTATGTATACAACATTGTGGCAACAGGTTGACAAGGAAATGTAATTGTAGATCTACATCTAGATACTTTTTCTGATCTAGAACTAAATAAATAGGTCAATTCAGAACTTGTCAGAAGATTTTTTTGTTGGATAATGTGAAGAGAATTTATCTTTATATGAACAAACATAGAAACCTTAAACATTTTCATCATTTATTCATAATCATCTTCTATATTAACTTCATTTTCAACTTATAAATATAATCTTCACTTTTTCTTTTATTTTGGATCTAAGTCCATAGGATAGCATGTCAAAGTGCTGGCAGACTTAATGAACTGGGGGCAAGCTTCCATAAGCCTGATAAGACTAGGTCTATAATTTCAAGCAAGAGTCAACTCTTAGCCTTAGGACAAAAAAGAATATAGTATGTCTAGAAATAGACTCTCTCTAGATACACCCTATACAGATATAAATATACATATGTATAAAAGATAAAGATCCCAGTATTATACTGGAGTCTCTACACCATGACTGACTAGAGCTAGTCTAGATATCTTAGAATAGAGACTAGTCTAGAAATACAGAATTACTTATGATTTATCTAGACTAGATAGATCATCCAGAATCATTAAAAACTATTAGATCTAAATATGAAAAATTATGAACAGTTTAGAATAGTAGACCAGTCTAGATTCTATTACATCTCTATGGATCTACTAAGATTAACATTAACATAGATATCTAATATTAAATTAATAAACTTAATAAAGATTTTAGTCTATGCTGTCTATGACTATTGGTATGTCATTGTAATCAGGGACTTCTATTTGCTGACGACTCTGCCCCAAATACCTGCTCTGAGATTGATCTGCAGAGCATAGTCAACAAATTCTCAAGAGCATGCTCAGACTTTAACCTTACCATTAACACCATAAAGACTAGGATCCAAGCATCAAGATAAATGGACATGATATAAATGCAGTGGACTGATTCACATATTTCGGCAGCACACTCTCCGGAAATGGAAAGTTCGATAATGAAATTGACCTGCGTATCCTGAAGGCCAGTGCATCCTGACTGTCTAAAAATGGTAGTAACAAATGGCGTATCTATGATCTATTGAGCTGTCATTCTCCCTACATTGCTTTATGCCTCAGAAATGTGGACAGTGTACAGAAAACTTGCAAAGATAACTGAACCACTTCCACATGACATGTCTATTGTATGGCCAACTAAGAAAAGGTATGCTTGAAAGGCAGTCAAAGAAAGCATTTCAGGGACACCCTGAAAGCTTCTCTGAAGGCGTTTAGCATAGACCCAGCCACCTGGGAGACAAAGGCACATGACAGAACATCATGGCGCCGAGCTGTGAAAACTGGCGCACAGGTTACTGAGGAAAAGAGAGAAAAGCTGGCAGATGAAAAACGCCAGAGAACAGAAGCAAGGCCAATGATACTAGCTCCAGCTGGAATAGCCTGTACAGTGTGCAGCCGAACATTCCGGGCTCACATAGGTCAATAAGTTTTACCTTTTTTTAATAAGAAAACATATCATCATATGATGAGTCATCTAAGGGAAATAACTTGACACAGTATAAAGAAGGGGAAATAAAAGAATTTGTTGTTTTTTTCTTAAACAAGTGTATAAACCATTTTGTTGTTCGTCAAAATAATATAATACGAAATGTATATTTAAGTTATGTATGTGTGAGTTTGTTACATGTTTCACTAAAAAAAAATCATTTATAACATATTAATAAAAAAATAAGCTAATTTGATGTATGCAAAAAGTATAACCATTTTTTTTTAAACCATTTAATAGTCAACAAGTATGTACAAATGTTATGACTCTAGAGAGCTAAATATAACTCAATAATATAGATTGGCATCACTAGGCAGCCGAAAAAAAAAAGTCACAGTAGCAAGCCTACAATTATTGATTGACCAGATGTGCTAAAGGCCTTTGTGTGAAACATCAACATGCACTGGGCTTGTCATAAGTATATACACACTATGCTATGTGTGATCTAAGAGAGAGTATAAAGCTTCCTCCCCCTCCTTTTTTTTCCATGTCCCCTAGGCATACCAGAAGAAAGGAGACACTCTAAAAAAAAAACAACAACAGGTGAGAGAGAGCAGGAGACTAGCGATTATCGATTAACCATTTACTGGTACCAAAGGGTAAGGTGAGACAGGCAGGCAATGCGATAGTGGAGGTGTGCAGAAAAAAAAAGTCAGTAGAGACAATATGGTAGAGTAGAGAGAAGACTCCTCTTCTCCCCCGTAACAGAGATAATTTTTTCCCCTCGCATGACCAGCTAGGCTAGGCCCAAAGAAAGTAGTAGCCTTGGTGTGTCGCAAGTCACAAGCTGAGAAAAAAAAGTGTGGAGCAAGGGTAAAGTGACAATGGCTTGTTTCGTTGCGCTAATGTACAAAAAAAAAAATTAAGGATGAAATTTCTTAATAATAACATGTTTTATATATATATTTTTTCTTTGATGTGTCCGATAATCGTTGATAAGTATCCAAACTGGCCAACAACTTTTAAAGGGATAAAAATTGTGTCAAAAACTTTTACGCATGAGCAAAACCTACCCTACCCATCTTCACACCAGATTTAATTTTAACTATGCATTTCAAAATAGCTATTTTTATAGACAAAATGATGACAAATTCATTGACATTCTTAGTTTTTTCAGACCATTACAGAGTTATGAATTTTGAAACATAGAAATGGCTGGAACTTTGCTTAGCTGCCTTAGTGTGTTACTTTTACTATATTATAGATCTACGTACAGTCTAAGACTAAGACCAAGTAATGGCAAGATAAATCATTAAATTAATGCAAATGAAATAGATTCTAAATGTTGAAAATAAAATAATAGTCAATTTTAAATAAATAATCATTATAAGTTACTTGAGTGAGTATGGTGATGGTCACGGTGATGATCATGCTAAAATAATAACTAGTCTAGATCTACTCTAGTTCTAGAGTAATTAATGTCTAACGAACACTCCCTATTCTCTGATATTAACGATTAGCCCACAATCTTTTTTAAAATGAGCCTTTATTTTAATAACTAAGACGAAACTAGTCTATTGTTTTATTTATACCCGGTACTCCATTTCTTTATAGTTCAGACACATTAAGTTTCGTTTACTCTGAAAAAGGGGTTTTTCACGGGTTCAAAGGGCACTAGTAGGACAATGCCATTTTTTTTTCTTCTAGGACAGAAGGAGGGTAGGTCCGGGATTAAGAAGATTTTTTAGATCTACTTAATTTTGATTTCTTTAAGTTGTTAAACCAAATGTGATGTGAATGAGTAAAAAGAAAGGGAATATTGCTAAACATAGTGCTAATGAGGGGCAGAGTTGGATCTAATGTGAAAGAAAAAAAATGTTTTTATGAGTGCACAATCCTGATCTCTCTCTCTTAATTAGATCTAAGCACCTAGCACCATCAACAAAGTACCACAAAGAAAAAAAAAGTAGCGGGAGGGACAATTATTGATCAATATGGTACCAAATTAGGTCACAATCACTGGGTGGAGTGTGCGGGCTAAACGTGCGGGGTCGCGGCAGTCTGGCATTTTTTTTTTTTTTTGGAGGAAGGGTCAAATAGATTCTAGAATAGTAGATCTAAGTATGGTCCTTTGTTAAGTTGAGGGTTTAGCAGAGAAGGGACTGATTAAAAGAAGGAAAAGTAACACTAATCTGTCAGTCTTGAGTTGATTTAAAAAGAAATTAATATTACTATTAAAAAAAATGAAGATAATATTATTTTTAAATACAATAAACAAGAGGTGTTCGTAAGTGTACATAAAAGTTAGTGTACAGAGCGGAGAATGGTGTTCGTTACATGTTAGCGCTGGACCTCATTACCTGACCCTCTTCAATGACTTCAACATCATATTTTATTGTAACTATGCATAGCATAGTAAAACAATATAGCTATTTTCATGGGCAAATGGATGACGAGATTATAGATGTTTGTAGTTTTTTCCTAGGACTATAAAAATTCAAATGCAAAAATTGCAGTGGCAGTGCTTAATTTGTTTGGAAGACATGATAAATTACCATATTTAACCATATCTAGAATCTATTCTAGATAGATCTAGGCAGTCTAGATCTAATTCAGTAATTGCTAGATGTCTCTATGATAATGATAGTCATAATGATTTTACAAATGTTCATGTTCATCAAAAGACAAGTCATTGCACTTGCAGATTCATTGCTTCAAAATCAAGATCATCAGATATTCATTCTCACCTCTGCTCTCTACTTGAACTTCTACTAGTTGATTGAATCTATCCTATTGAAGGCGCCCAGAAGCCTATCAACATGAATATTGTCAAATATTCAAGCTCAAATAGAGAGTAGACTAGATTAGGTCCTTATGGAGTCAACGACAACGTTAATTAACCAGCTTTTTCTCTTTTTCCTTCTTGTCTGCTTTATGCTGCAAAGCGTTTTCGACGGCTTCCGGTTTCGATTGTCTTTTAATAAATGTCTTGAAAATGACTATTGGGTGGTTTAGGTACTGCTAGCCAATCAAAGCCTTTTTCTAATATAGACTCTATATCATAACAATATGGCTGAACAAACTGAAGGTAGCCTATGTAAATTACACTAACACAGCTAGATCTAGATTCTGCTGTTAATCCCGATGACTTGATCTAGATATAGATATATATATTTATATTACAGACGTTACTTCAAAATTGAAGATAACTACGTCCTACGCATTTCATGTGTCAATCTAGTCATGCATCTCAATAAATTACTTAAAACTTAAAAGTAAACTGATTAAAGTATCATTAAAGTTAAAGTTAAACTCTCTTTACTTTACTCACTCACTCACCCCGGAGTCACTGCTCACTTACACTGACACTCACTAACTTGACTAACTCAACTGACTCTGCTAGGCCTAGCAAAACAGACTGGCTCAGTCAGAGTAATGATGATACTTCATCATACTGATACTTTATGATAGTTATGGGCACTGTATGTCCATTTTCCAATGATTCTGGGTTGATTCTGACCCAATTTCCTTCCATTTAATTAAATAAATTTAGTGCTGTCTTTTTTTCTATGTCTATAGGCTACGTCTACTCTATAGACATAGTAGTATTAGTATTTTAAGAAAAATAAAAGAATTTCAAGTTGTCAAATGTGTACGCTTTTTTTTTCCATATGTTACCATGAAAGGCATGATGGCTATAAGTTTATGGTTTACCTCTTGAAGCCTCTTCTTAGGGTTAGGACTATATTTTTTGTTTGGCTGAGTCTGAGCTAATGAGCCCAGCAATATTTTTCTGTTTTTGGAGCTGATTTATTAGATTCTTATTATCTTATTCGTAAGCCAAGTTGTTTGATTTGTTATTGTTTTTTTAAATAGATAATATAAATGTTTGGAGTGAGCTTAAATCCTTGATTTTGATACATTAAATGAAGTTAAATGCCTAGATCTAGACTAAACATGATACTAAATAGATCTAGATTTATAATAGAATATATATTATATGTATTATAGGATTCAGCTATTTAGGCAAGAATGGTCATCCTAGCCTGTACACAGTGTACTATACTACATGTATTAGAAATTAATTATATGAATAAACAACAAAAAACACAAACATTTAATACACATCTCATCACACAAACATAAAATAAGTCAGCGTGGAAGTCGCTATCCCAGTTACCTAATTTTGGTAGAATTTAATAAGTGTGTTCAAATGTTCATTTTTGTATTTATGCATAATTTGAAAACATCTAACTTTATGATTTCATGTGAGGGGCTATGTCTGGTTATCTTAAAATTTTGTTAAAATTAATATTGAATTAAAAATTTAAGTTTATTGATGCCAATATACAGAGACTGTTTGGGATAAATTTTGGTGTTTGGAATCAAATAAAATGTGAAAAAATTTGTTTGGATTAAATGAAGACCTTAAAAATATAATAACAAATAGATATACACCTCTTGAGTTTGACCTCACCATGAACAAGGAAAAGGAAATAATATGTTTTGTAAATTAAGAAAAAAGGTGCATGCGACAGTAACAATAAAGTAGGGTGGTGCTTAACACTGTTTGTTTCTTAATTGTAGTTATTTTTTGCTTTAGTAGCCTTTCACTTTAGATTGCCTTCGTCTTTTTAAAATTTGTATTATATTAGTGACTTGTGGCAAAATAAGTGAAATAGTTTTTTAAAATGTAGCGCAGCTCCACAAGTCTGAAAGCTCAATGTTTGTGACCAACTCCGAATCTGAGACTGATATCACACCTTGACCATTATGGTTTATTATTACTTAAACTTTTTTCCAAAATAAAATGCTACTTCTTTTTTTTTTTTTTTAATTGTTCTTGTTTATTTGGCCATTGCAATATGATTTTCACTTGACAGATCTGAAGGCTTTTGAAAGAAGACTCACGGAAGTTATTAGTGGTCATCAACCAGCTGCAAGATTCTGGAGAAGTAAGGTTCACTTTAAAAATAATAATTAAGTGTTTTTAGTTTTGTAAGAATGAACTAAAAGGGCACTGATAAAAGTCCACTATTGCTATATGTGATTAACATTCATGTCTTACTTTTCAAGTTTTCCTTCAGGATTGAATATTATTATATCCTAGCCCAAATCATCAGCAGGATGGGATACGATGGCAGTGAGCAAAATTTGAACATACAGAGGGCATACTGCACGACTTGGCAGTAGCCTATATATGGTACAGGAATAAAGCATCAGTAACTTTTGTTTCATATTTAATAAAGGGTTGACGTACACATTTTTTTCCTTTCCAGTAATATTTATCTTTGTCACTCTGTGCACTATGGTTGGAGCATGGACTTGGTTATTTGATCCTGAAACATCACAGGTATTGATAATTTCTGCTATTAATGTATATTTGATAATATATATTTTTAGGACTGTAACTACTACCAGCTACTGACCTATATGAATTCTTACTATATTATATACCTGATATACCAAAATTGAAAACTGTGTGTGTGTGTGTGTGTGTATGTATAGTTGGACATGTAAATAACTTTTCAAATTCTTTTTTGCTAAGGCTTTGTTAAGTTGGCTGCTCCAGCCATAAAGATCAAACACATCATGAAAATATTTAATAGTAGCATATTCATTCACAGTCCTTATGTGTAAATAATGGATTATGAAAATCTGATCTTTCTTTCAATATTATCAACAAATTTGTCTCATTATTGTTGGTTAAAATATGACTTAGTATTTATTATAATTCATTTCAGTATCAATTCTTCAAAATAAAGGCTTTTTACAATGTTAATAGATAAGACTACTTGTCTTGAATTCTTAGGTTAACTGTCAGCCACATGACCAGATGAAAAGCAGTGTGCATGTTTTTGGTGTAGAGAATGAGTTAAAATTATCCAGTGCATAAAAAATGGCTGGTAGTGAATTTGGCATATTTTCTATATTTTCTGATATGGTAAAAAAATAAAGAAAATTAATGTCTTTAAAACTCAAAATTACTTTTTTAAATAGGTGTTATGATGTAGTATAATGTCATATATATATATTGCTTTTCATTTTATGACAGTTAATAATCTTTATTGAAAAAAAAATTCTATTGGTCATTTGAAACAACAAATTGCCAAATGCAGATAGGTTTATTCATAGATCATATGCACTTTTCCCATTTCATTTTCCTTATGAATGTATAATTTCCTGCTGTGCCCATATAGATCTAAAACATTACCTAGCTTGAAATAGTAATTTTCATTTATTATGATTGATATTATTTTTAGGTATATTCCCCATTAATCTCATTATTCATTTTTATTTATAGTTGCGTACATTTAACTGTGAACAAAATTTATAGCACAATATTTCATAAGTTTCTATTTGTATCTGACTTCAATACATATCTTCATAAGCTTTCCCCCCTCTACTTTCTTTCCTAACTGCTTCTAATGTTTGTACATATGAGACTAAAATAGAAGCCTGTGGGCTTCATATTCCTCCTTTAAAGGTTCCTGCTAACTTTTTGGACAATCTTTTTAGGGTCTGGCCTATCAATCATATCTTGTCTTTTTTTTTTTTTTTTTTAATTTTTCTGTCTTCTGTTTGTATCGTTCCTTGTATTTGCATTGCTGGAGATATCGTTGCAGAAGTGACAATCTTTTTCTTTTTGTCATCTTTCCTATTCTCTTGAAGAGAATTCTCTTCCCTTGAAGAGAATTCTCTTCCCCAAAAGGTTTTTGCTGCATTCCCCCTTGTGGTAAGAACTTCTTTACTAGTTCTGCTATTGGTATTCATTACTTAGTCAAACAAGAACAAGCCTGCATTGATACTGGAAAAGTTTTGCTGCTTGTTTGTTAAATTGGGAGTCAACATAAATTGTATTGTTTCTTAAAGGTTGTGAGCATTTTTGTGTGAATGTAATGTTATTAGAATGTTATGTGTGATACTATTAAAAGAAATCCTTATGAATATGCTAAAATTCTTTGACCTTACAGGTGTCTTTGTCACAGTCTTTGTGGAACCATCCAGTCTTCACAATTAGTTGTTCAATCTTATTGTTGTTGTTTCTCTTTGGTATACATAAAAGAGTGGTAGCAGCATCAATGTATCCTTTTTTTTTAACATTTAATTTTGTACTATGATACATGGAGTTGGAATAGGTGAAATGGTAGATGAGCTGTTCCTATTTTCAGGGGTAGGTGTATTTAAAAGAATCAGTGGCATAAGAAATAGTTTTGTTGAATGAGGTAGTTCGTCTCACTATGTTTAATGAGAGAGGATCTAAGCTTAAGCAAGACCAATTGTTTACAGAAGACCTTTTCACTGACCTGCAATGTCACAACCTGTGGTCTAAACTGCCTATAGGCTGTGACATTCCATGTCAGTGCTGAGGCCTTCTGTAGTGAATGGTCTCTGCTTAAGTCATCTGTTATGATGGAAACTCATAGAAAACCTTTTTCAATGTTACGACTCAATGTGGGGTATCCTTGTTTCTGATGAGGAGTGGCAGAGATCCTCTTTCTGAAATCAAATTTTTGAATCCTCAAGTAAAAATCAGGAAAAGCTTGGACACACAATATTATCCTCATATTCTTTATAGCAATCATTTAGATCTAGAGGAGAATCTAGATTTACATCTAGATCTAAATCTATGTAAAAATAAACATTCATTTAAAAAACTGGAATGAAAAAATTTGTGCACCAAAAAAAGTGTTAAAGTTCTTAAAATGAAAGGAAATATAATTTTGTACTTTCAAATGTTGGCATAAAGAAATAGCAAATAAAAAAAATTGTTTTGGGTAAATATAATTTGCTTCAGTTTTGATTGTGAAAATGGCTTAGTTGTTCTATGTACCCAAAAAATTAATAGCAGGAAAAAATTTTTTATTATATCATCCACGAAAAGTGGGAGAATCATTGATTATCAGTGAGTCACTGGTAAGGATCAAGAATGTTATATTGTATATATATGTATTTTCTGACCGAAAGTTTAAAAACGTACTATACTGATATGAATTATATTTCTTTCATCTTTTGTAGATGATGTTAAAGACTTGGTTGACATTGTGTTTGCTTGAAAGATACATTAATTGCTCAGCCAAGTATTACTGTGAATCTATGAACATTTTATCTTTTATATAATTTTCTTGACTCACAAACTCAGAATAGCATCAAGGTGTCGAACCTTCTTAGCAGAATATAATATGTCATGTGATGATGTAAGTGAAAACTGTAGAACATGTTTAATTTCTTTTACTATGTATTCTGCTTTATGTTGTTTTTTTATATTGCTTACTGTGAAACTAAATTTTGGATCATTTATGCTTCAGTGTATTTAATAAACCTGGCTGCCAGTTTGTCATGCTGGATTGTTCATTTTGTCAAAAGGGCAGTTTCTAATATAGGTCATAGAAAAAATATATTTGAGGCTACTAGATAAAATATAAGTTAAGGCTTTGACCAGTCTGACTGGCCAGCCAGAATTTTCTAAGAAAGATTCAAAAGTCATTATGGCTTATAGAAAAGTCTATTTAAATTCTATAATTGAGAACAGTGCACATATTGGGGTGATAATCTGTCATGGCTTAATTAATACAGGCCTGTCTGTTTTTTGAAAGTTCTACTAGATTTTTGTTCACTCAGACTGTGATTTCTACTTTATTTCAATCTACAGATTGACATTGTTTTTCTGTGGATTGAGATTAAAAGAATTCAACATTCTATCTCAAAAGTTATTTCTGCATTTTTCCTTTGTAAGCTACTGCATGTTACTGTTACATTGAGAGACAATAATAGTTCTCTCAGAGAGAACATAACACTTATCTTGTAATGATTATTCGGGAAAAAAACAACATACAATGCCAGTACAGAATTAATCAGAATTACATTTTTGTTTCAAAAATATAAAAAAATTGCAAACTTGTGTTTCCACTTCATATTTATAAAATGGTATTCAAAAGTTTCCTTAAGATTTAAAGCTTCATTTGAACAATAGTTTGTCTGGCCAATATTTAACAAGTATAATACTGGACCTCGTTAACCGTAGGCCACAGAATCAGATGACCTTTACATCATCTGCCCTATAGACCAAAAGGTCTGAAAGGGGAACTTTACTTTTTTTTTACATAATAATGGACCATCAAATCAACTTTTTCATTGTAATCTCAAATCCAAAGTCAGTCATTTTGTATCAACTGTTTTATAGAGAGCTAGAGTTATTATCATGTAAAATAGCACAATTTGTTATATCAATCATTATCAAAATGTTAAAACACTTTCTTCATTTCATAGAATGGTAAGCTAATACTAAAACCTCGGCCTGCTCCATGACAAGAGGACATCTTTAATTTGCCTCAGAGAAAGTCATTTTCATCAGTAATTAGCTGGGTACGTAGACGTTTCAAGCGGCCACGTGCTAGAAGTTGACAAATGGCCCCCACATATATTGAATTCCTGACCTCTTCACAATGTGACATATACCCTCTGCTTGCCAAGATCAAGAGAAGTGTGAATAAGGACCTTACGCTCTTAACTTAACCTGAAACTTAGAATATACAAGTAAATATTACTACACCAATGTAATCTATATATTTATGTACAAGTAGGGCTTTTATAATTGTTTCTAGGCAGATTATTATATTTATTAGAAAATGACTTTTTGAATGCCGTATAGCAGTAGACTATAAAAGAAAAATGTCGGTATTTTGTGCTCCTTTTAATTTTTTTTTCTTTTATCCTTATTGTGTCTCAATATAGTCAATCTTTGAATTTGATTCAAGCCCTGACCTTCACACTTCCCCCACTGTCCCTTCCCTTATTCAATATGTGTTGTGATGCACTGGCATTCTGAGGCAGTTAAAGATGGTTGTACACTACAATAGAAAAACTGTAAATATTGTTTATAAATGTGTCAAAGTGTGCACAGTGGTGCATGGTAAGCAAGGATGACAAGTTGTACAATGTTTGAGGTTAGAAAGTTGTTTTTCAAGACTTCAACTCTTACAACTTTTTTGTTTACTTTCCCTCTTTTGTCTATTCAAAAGTACTTTTTCCTTCAGTATTGATTTCATTATTTTTGTTATAGTGAGGTAAGTTTTTTTTTTTTTTTTTTTTTTTGCTTTTTGTCATTTATTTAAAAATCTTTGTTGAAGGTCATGATTTACATTTGAATAATGTTAATAAACAATAATACATATATGTGTCTATTGAACATATACATTTTGTGTTCATTTGCACTGGGTTAGAAGTGAGAATAAAATTGCATGAGGTCCAAACTTTTATAATACACATATTTCTAGCCTAATTTGTGAACATTCTTAGATCAGTAACCCGCAGTAGTTAAGAACTAAAGATTTGTTGAAAAAGTTTAGAGATTGTTGTTGTTCTTTCAATATATTTAGATAAAAGTCCAAATAAAATTTAGGGCTGAAATTGTGACTCATTAAGATTTTTAAAAATTTCAAATCAATTCCTACTTAATGTTCAAATAATATAGTTGACTAAAGATTCATATTTTATTGTTCATAATTTTGTAACAAAGGAAATTAATATAGTTTGATAATAAATGTCCCAATACATAAGTGGCAAATAAAAAGCATTGGCCCATGAAAAACAGATGCCATTGATGTTAGTAGCACTATACTCTATAATAGTCTAAACTAACCGCCATACATTTCAAATGGTAAACATAAAGATCTAGATTTATAAATACATCTAAATAAATAGAAAATAAAAATGGCCAACAAAATTGATCAGTACTTCTTTCCAAATAATGTAAATACACAATTTGTATCTGATACTATTGAAGTGATTTTTTTTCTGAAACACATCACAAGTTTATGTGCAAGATTTCAGCTCTATATCTAGTATAATGAATTTTCACCATAAATGCTTCCAATGTTTTGACTTTGATGCAAGTGTTTGTTGAAGACTAGCACTTTGAAAACTCTTCCTCACATACAAACATTGTTTATCACCTGGTTTGAACTGGAGATGCAGGTTTGTTTTAAACATTATTAGTTTCAGACACAAGTCATTATAACATCATGTTGAAGATTTGTATTTTGTACTCAAAAGATATCAAGATGCATGTTGGTCAGTGCAATAAACTGCCAGATCTTTGTGGATCAGTGCAATTAGCTTCATTCCACAATATTAGTTTTGTTTAATGAACTTATTTTTCTGTGTTTAAAAATCATGCAGTTATAATCATCTTGTACATCTCTTATCATTGGTCACTTTCTCTCCCCCTCTGTTTCTACTTACTTCTGTATGCTTCTATTTACTTCTGGAAACTGTCAGCCATTTTTTTATTTGAAACTTTTAGCTAGTTTTCTATGCATTTTAGAGTGTTAGAGCAAGTTAGAAACTTTAAAAAAATAAATTCTTTCTTAAATCAGTCATGGTTGAAAGGGGCGCTGTGGCTGAATGGGTAAACGCTTGGCTTCTGAACCTGGGTTCTAGACTCAAATGTCAGTGAAGGCTGAGTTTTGAATTTCAGGGCATCCCTAAGTCCACCCAGCTCTAATGAGTACCTGTCTTAAGTTGGGAAAAGTAAGCACAGTTGGTCGTTCTGCTGTCCACATGACAGCCTGCTAGTTAACCATGGGCCAAAGTAGTTCTTTGAATACCTTAACCAAAACAACATCCCAAACTCCTGGCCTGTGATTAGTTTATTCTAGGAAGCTGAACTCAGGAACTTCTAACAAACATTTAGTTTTAAAAAATTATGACTAATCTGCACTAAGGCAGCATATCCCTTAACAACATCTATTTATTAATTATTACTTGAAAAAATTATATTCATTATATAATAAACCTTTAAAAAAAAGAAGAAATTTGGGTAAAGAATGTTTCACCCTTAAACAGACATTGATTCCACCTTGTGCACATTTTCAAGTCTTCCACTGCATACAATGTTTGTAGTAGAAAGCTAAGTTTTCTGCATACAATTTAAGATTGTTATTGATGGTTTTGTTAACTCTTTAGTAAATCTTCATAACTCAATGAAATCAATGCTTTACATGTATGTGTATTTAGTGCTGATGAAGGGATTTTAAATTCTGGCTGTTAGTGTGAAAAATAATTACTCCTGCCATGTTATGAATAAAACTTTCTTGCATTAGATATTGTTTAGAATTGTTTATTTTATTCAACTTACTTTTTGAATGCAGTAATTGCATTGTTTTTGTTTCTCATTAATTTAAATCATGTTAATAATTATTCCAGTTATTCCCTATTCATTTTCTTTTTAGCAAAAACTTGCCCTGGGATCTCACCATTTTACTTCATGTTTGAAGTAGTTCCATTCGGTTATTGCCAACCCATTGTAGGCAAAATGTTATTGCTGGCATTGACTGCACGCTTGTTTGATATGTTGTTCGCAAACAAACTGATTGCACTCTTAACTGACTAGTTTGGTTTTCTTGTCTCAGTGTCTAAGACAAATAGAACATCTCTTGAATTGTCCTGGATGAGGCTGTAGGGATAAATAAGGGAAAAAAAAGACCATCACATTGAAGGTTCTATGAGGTTAATATGACCCCAAGCAAAAATAAACATAAATAACGGGTAATACTGTTTACCAAGGTCTTATGAAAAAAATAAATGGCAAGCATGGCCATTAAAATGTTTTAAATAAAAACATTAGTCCAAAGAGGGATGGGTCATTTTTAACCCCATGGCTCTGATTCTAATTCCTTACAACTAGATGTTGTACTACTAAAACACCTGAAGCTCAAGTCTACAAAGTCTGGATTGATTTAGAGAATAAAAAAAAACAAAAACTTGACTTGTGAAAGTTTGAGAGTTTATTTCCTGCTGAAAATGAACGGATGTTGTAATAGTGTGTGCAGTTGTGGGCTCTTGTCAGAAGCGCTCGCTAGAACAACCAATGCAAAATGTTGCTTTTTTTTTTTTTCGTGGGGGGAGAGTGGGGCGAGGCGCTTCCTTAGGGGAGCCCACAGCCTATGCCCCACAGGCAGGAGTGAAGAATAGTGGAACACCTACACATGAAACAGTTGTACTGAAGACAGGCTGAAATGAAACGCTGGTTGTTGCTGTTTTTGTCTTACCATTTGAAAGAAGAAAAAAAAAAAAGATTTCACTAGATAAAAGTACTTGTAATGAATAATAATTAAGAAGAAGATTGCACACATCCCATTAAAACTTGCACGCCAAAATATTTGTTCATTAATCAACTATCAAAGCAATAACATTTGCACCAAAACATAAATGTATACAAAAAACAACATTCGGACAGTGTAAAACAACTAGATCATAGCATTAAAATTGTTTCAAATGATGTTCTAATGAGCTGAAGACATATGACAAACACTACTGTCTCTCATGGATGGGGGAGAGCCATTGTTTAAAGATTACGTTTATGCATACACCAAAAATATAAAATCGATAAAGAAATATCAAATACAATTACAGGTCACATAAATTGTGTGTAGCCCTCTCATTAAATGACAGCTTTTGTTTGTCTTTAAACAGTACCATAAAAAAAAGACTACTATATAGTTGTTTACATTATAAAAGACAGCCTTATATGGGAAAAAAAAGTGTATAATTACCACCAATTGAAATATTTTCAATGTACTATAATAATATATAGATAATTTACATTCCCAAATCCAAAAATGTAACTAAAAAATACAACTGATATTTGTCAAATAAAAGCTGTCATTATTGAGATTATGTGCAGTCAAAGACCAAACGAGCAATGTAGACATGAGAAATCACGCAAGGTAAGCTAAAAAATTATGCATATTTATGCGCATTAAAAGAAATATTTTTAGTTGTTTTTTTTTTCAAATATATTGTGTAAAAAAAATTATGAATCTTCATTAGAATTGCAACATGAATTAATTGATTGTGATCAGTTTAGTTAACTGAATCAAATGTTAAATGATAGTGAATGATAGCTTAATTAACAAATTAAACATTTTTACCTATCTACAAAACATTATTGTCTGTAATATTTACATTTTACATTGGTAATGAACTAGCTGTTTCTAGGGTTGCAGTTTAGCTGTTGTTGTTTTTTTTTTTAATTCTCAGATTACTTATTAAATGAATTTATGAAGATATTTTGAATATTAAAACAAAAGTGAAGCTATACTTATGGTCCCAGTCTGCAGTACAATTATTTTCTTAGTTTTGTAAAAGTACATTTGTTGTAAGTACAACAGTACAGTCAAATACTTTATACTTTAGTTGGTGTTGAGCATTTTAGTGAAACACCCTCACAGCTCATTTGAACTGGTGAGCCCTAACATTGACTGTAATGACAATTAATGTTCATCAAGTGATCTTGCGGAAACCATACTTAAAAAGTCTACTCTAATAAACTTTGATACACCAAGTTTAATTCACACACACACACACAAATTTTGAATAAATACTTTTTTTTAATTTTAAAAACTTAATTGAATACCAAATAGTAAACTTATAAAATCTCTCCAATGCAGACATTTGAAACTTAAAACTCTTTCTTAGATAATTCTTTCCTCATTGAATAGCATTAAAAAATTGTTTAATTTTCAATTGAATACCAAGTAGTTAACATGCCTACATTTAAATATAGACAATTTTTTAAGAGTTGATTACAGTGAAGAGATAAAATAGCAAGAGCCAAAGTGGCAACTTGTACAGATAACATAAAAAACTGGAGATTAAATGGTTTAACACATCTGTTTGTTGTCAACACCCCAATAGAAAAATTCATAAAATGAGTTCAAAGTGTTAGTGATCTGAAAACTAGTGGAACAAAAAAAAACTATCCAACCAACTAACACATTGATTAGATATGAATATTGCAAGTATTAAAAAAAAATGACTTAACTGATGTAATGATACATATATATTTTTATCATGTAAGGATTTTAAAAGGCAGGGCAAAGAGCCTACTTAAATGATTCACTTCTGTTGGTTTTTTTTGTGGGCTTTTTCTAGCAGAAATGACAGCAAAAGGCAGGGCAAAGAGCCTACTTAAATGATTCACTTCTGTTGTTTTTTTTTGTGGGCTTTTTCTAGCAGAAATGACAGCAAGTGATGATTATGTAAGCAACTAATATATATACTTATACAATATGAAGAAATGAAGTTTTCCAATGAAATCTGAATCCAAAATTCAGTTACCATAGTAATTAATGGTATTTGAAAACTACTTTTCCTAAATTTTTTTCTTGTGATACAATAAGAATAATACATATTTAAAAATTACTTTACATACTTTGTTTTGTAATCTAATAAGAATATTAAATTTTAAAAAAATCAAGTAAATTTTCAAAATTATCATAAACTAAATTTGAAAAAAAAAATATATGATAGATATAGATTATTTATTCTTCCCATTGAGAATTATGTGCAAACTTCTAAAACCTTAGACAATATTAGTTTGTACATTGTCTTGACTCTGCAATAACATTTGTGTAAAAATGTATCATTTTAAAATGATTACATTTAAGAATCAAAGTTCTTTAGAAAGAAGCTTGAAGGTTTAACTTATGCTTTTATCTTTTTGTATTCTTTCTATTTTAGCATTAAGAAAGGGCAGGTGGAGGTGCAATTCACAATTTACATGATGATAAAAAAAAATACATTTGTTCAGATTTTAAAAAATAGCATAGTTTAAAGAAAAGACAAACAGGGAGGGGAGAGGAAACATAAAGAAATGACATAATGTTGTGTGTAAAGACACACGCACACAGGTACATGTACTGCACACAAAGTCTTTATGTGCTCTGGCTAGTTGCGGACAATTTTAAGTCTAAGGGTCAACAGACAGACATCAAGTAACATTCGTGGGAGTGCACATTTCTAAAACATTACAGCATCATTGCAAATCTTTTCTAAAAAATTTTTTTTAATATCTTGATTCTAAATATTGAATTATATGCCATCAACTGATCTTCTAGATGCTACTTTAGAAGACTTACTTAGGTCCTCCCGCGCCGTTCGGCGCATTGGGCTGCAATTCAGAAGAGAATGATTAAATCAGTTGATTCTGAAATTCTTGGAACTACTAAATAAGATAAGTGCAAAAGGAAAGAAATGTGAAAATAGCTTAGAATCTTTTTTGTTTAAAAAATTAAAGTCATACGAATTCAAGACTAATTTGGACCATAAAAATTAATGAAGATAGAGTGTTTCCCTTGACAATTATTTCTCTTCTAATATAGCTGAGAACAAGTTTCCTACTCATTAAACATTGAAATGTGCACAATAATTACAGCCTTAGCTTAGAAAGGATGCAATGATCCTCTTGATAAAACATTTGTCAATTAGAAGAAGCTTGACAAACCAACATTTAATCAAAACCACAGCCAAACGTTTACAATCTCCCAAATCAAACATCTAATCAACACCTGTGAACAAGACATATTTTTATTATATGCCTTGCATTATACTAAAAAAAAAATCTAGCTGGTTTAATGGATGGTTGTGGTTCAGCGAGCCAAGACTGCGCTTAAAATAAAATGAGATTCTTCCATTTGAATACACTTATGTAGAGAATAGACACAGATAAAAACATCAAAAAGATTAACTCTATTCAACTTTGTCATAGGCTCAGCTACATTCAAACCAGATCAAGTGCTAAAAACAAAGTGAAACAGTTATTCATGTTACTGTAGAGCCAAACAGCCAGACTTTCTAGTCTTACATAAGGAATTCACAATATTTGTAATCAAGAAACATTTAGTAATAAGAAACATACAATTGTATTCAGACTTTTTTTCCTTCAAAGATTCTAAGAATAATCAATGTAACAGTGAATCAGATGAAACATACAAAAAAAATTCTGATAAGATGAAAACGGTGCAAAATGTACAAGTTGAAGCATTCTTTATAAAAACAAAAAAAAAATGTATTCTTAACACGCTAGTATGGACATGTCCACATACGCACACATCTTACACTGCACAAAATCCTAGCATCCAATAAAGACTTTAAGAAGATGAGACTGAAAACAAAGAAACCTGTGTGCACATTCAAGCAGGCAATATAGAATGATAATCATGGCTTTTAATAGTGATCTACACAAAACAAAAGTGTCAATGGAAACTAAGCTGGAAGGTCTAACCATATATTAGTTATGGGATGCATTCATGATTTAGTTGATTTTTTTTCCAGATAATTAAATGGGTCAGGACTAGAATCAAGAAATGTAGGATTAGATCCTTCCATTTCAAATTGCTTCAAACTCAATCATACTGACTTACAATTTCAAAATGTGGGGAAAAAAATAATGTAATAATCTTTCTTTTTTTTTTCATTTTTATCATTCCATCTCCTTTTGATTCTTTACTAAAATGATGTGAAAGATTAAAAAACAATTCCAAACAATATATCTAAATTTCCACCAACCATTGTTTTGTTGCACAGTCACCGCATGTGAACATAAATGATAAATTTAACATCCATTTGAGTTAAAAAAAACATACAATCCTAGCCACATTGCTGCTGGCACAAACCTGGTGTAAGACACATCACAGTTCTTTTGTATTTTTACATACAGCAAATGCACTCAAAGTGAACTAAGACAAATCTACATCTGGGACTTTAAATAGGACTTACAGTTAAAAAGATGCGAGGATCAATTCATAAGCTTCAACTATTGCAAATCTAGAAGTGAAGAATTGTTTGGCAATGAGATTGTATCACCTGTATAGAAGGCTAGTTATCATATATCCCCAAACTGAGCTATTGGTTGTTAATACACGATTGTAGTTGTTTTTTTAAGTGTTTGTTTTTTAAATTGGTTTAATGTTAATTTTGCTTTAAATTTGCTATTTTCTATATAATTATTAAGTAACATTTATGCTCAGAGCATCTCCGTGTCTATGTTGTAAAATAAAATTATACTGTCATAAATATATTATTATTTTTACTATAAAGAGTTATTACAGTGAACTCAAAGTGGTTACGATGCATCACATTCATGGGAGACATTATGTCATATCTTAGCCTTTGTTCTGCTGCAATACTAACCAGAAAATATGAAGTCTCTCATTTCAGAGCTAGTTCAAACACATCTAATATTTAAACAAATAGTTAGAATTCTAAAATTGGTGCATGAGAAATACACTTTTGTCCATGACAAAAGAAAAAAAAACATTGCACATTAACTTGAATGAAATGAAAAGACCATTATTTATTGAACAGAATTAAGATGTTTGTATAGCCGATGGTTCAGAGTGTATAATTATATCAAGTACTAACACAATACAAATGAATACATAACATCATAGGCTTTAATAAAATCCTAAACAATAGAAGTGCCTAGACTAGGTACAGATGTACCAAGACACAGTAAACAGGAATGCAACAAAAAAAATCTACAAAAAAGTTTCAGTTTTGATGAGAACAGGTTCATAGAAATGAAGAACTTAAGAAGAAAATCAAATTGGGCATAAAAGAAAAATGAATTGCATGCCAGCTGGGTGAATGGAGCTTCAAAGACTTGTTCTTAATATAACTTGGCTATTTCATCAGTTTCTTCAGAGTTGCCCCTCTAACATTAAATAAAAACTAAAAAAAAAACATCTGGGTAGATTTTAGTTGTCTGACAATTACATCTGCCATTTCAATTTCATCAAATATGGGGGTGGAGGGGGTAGCTTTGAGCTTGAGAAGATAAGAAAAAAAAAAGATCATTGAGAGATTAGATTATTAAAAAAATTTTTTTTTACATTGCAGCTTTAAAAAAAAGTATATAATCTTTCAGCAAACGGTATTAAAATATTGAAAATACTATCAAGTAAATTTTATTGCAAATTCTTTAAAACATAACTTTAGACGAAACAGTGTTATCATAATTGAGAGATATTTTTCTCTAGGTGTCTTTCCTATATTAATTTAACCTTATTTTAAGAAAATGAGTGTAGAATATTTTTTCTATTTTCTGACATTTTTATTTGGAAGTAACAAGCAGGCCTTTTTACTTTCAATGACTGATTATTAGGCAGTTTTAAAATGAGATATTTACCAAATTAAGTTTGCATTACATGATGCAATCATTGAAAATTTTTTTGAGCTTTCTTTTTGTTTACTATTGGCCAATATTTCATCGAAATAATTTCAATTTATTAAATGACTACCACCAAACACACACAAAAAAAAATAAAGCTAACATGTTGTGCATTTGTTCTTTGCCCACTTCATGAAGCTTAATCAATGAGAGAACAAGAAACCAACTGAATTACTTTTATGCAATGTATTCTTAACTTACTTTTGAACGCTGCCACATTGAAGCATTCACTGGGAAAACTACTATTTTGCACAAAATTTCGGTGTGTTTAAAAAAAAAAAAGAAGAAGAAAAACATCTATCTGAGCTCATTTAGCATACAATATACAGAAACCACGCTGTGTATAAGATACAGAAAACACTCTGTGTTCTGATGTTCGTGTCCTCACACCATTTGTATATCAGAATAAGGTTCAAACGCTACTTCCAAGATGTCATAGTTTCACATTGTTGTAACCTCAAAGTTGTGCCATTCTATTGATTTTCTTGCTGTTTTTTTTTTCTTTTTGTTTTGTTTTTTTTTCTTCTAGCTATTGATCCTGAAGGCCACGGACGCATCTGGATGCCCCCAACGAGCCTCTTTCTGACGACATGCTCCCCCTTCAGAAAAACATTTATTCCTTGATTATTTTGTTTCTTTCTCTTCT
The DNA here is from genome assembly GCA_021533235.1 of Biomphalaria straminea. Classification (NCBI taxonomy): domain Eukaryota; kingdom Metazoa; phylum Mollusca; class Gastropoda; family Planorbidae; genus Biomphalaria; species Biomphalaria straminea. The sequence goes on from JADKLZ010000167.1 coordinate 15,276,254, forward strand.
AAATCCTGGTGACTTCAAACCAAAAGTTAAAAAAAAACTGCTGAAATGAATGAAATAGAGTGTTCAGTAGAGCCCACAGCCTCGTAGGTTGTTTGCAATAATGACATCTGTGACAGCGTCAAAGACAAATTGAATGTTGTTAGTGTCAGTAGCGCATGTTTGATGACAGTAGATTTCCTTGGCGGAGCTCTTGTTTTTAGCTTCAAATTGTGCCTGAATATATGCAGAGGCCTCTTGATACATTTGTTTACCTGTCAAAAAAAGAATAAACTATATCAACATGTGTGTGTGTGTGTAAGTGTACATTTGTCAATGGGTCTAGATAAGCTTCAGACATTGAAAAAAAAAGTTTGGAATGTTTATTTTGAAAAAAAAAATCAAATAAGTATAATTTTGCTAAAAATTATATCAATTTTTAAATAATTACATTTTATTAACACTCTACCACAATTGAAACAAATTAATGTGTTTACTAGTTGAAAGCTGTATAAATGACTAATTTACAAATTGATTGGAAGGAATGGCAAGGAGAAGGGGAGAAGTTAGCATGATTTTTGTATACAAGTTTATCAAAATGAATGTTTATCATGTTTCCTACCTTGTGCTGGTTGTTCTAATGGACCTCATTCACCAATCATAAACAAACAACACTTAGCTACGTGGTGCTCTATCTCTTCTAACTAATTTACAATCTAATTTTTATCACATGATGGTTGTCAGTTTTTTTTCGTTGTTTTATCAATATGAACATGTGACTAAATGTTGTTTGTTTACGATTGGTGAATGAGGTACATTTTTGCTTCTGACAAGAACCCTCAAAGCATAAACTATCATGTGTATTTTCAGTGCACAAAAATACTTTAATTTAAGGCAAATTAATTATTTTTTTTGTGTTGAGTATTTTAAAACTAATTTGCACCCCTTATTTTTAGCTAATAGAAGTTTAAAAAAAAAAAGATACATAAATTAACATTCTTCACTATCATATTATTTGTATGCATAGAAGCATATGCCACAATATCTTCTTCTTCTTCTTCTAACCAGCTTTTTACTGCTGAGCTGTCAGCTCTTTTGCAGACTGTGCCAAGGAAAAATAGTGTGCTGTTTTTTTCAGTTGTTCAGCACTGCCATAAAGGGTGTTGGTTATGTTGGGCTGTAGTGGTAGTAGGGTCTGCCTAAGGTGGATTAGGTGGGGGCATTCAAAAAGGATATGGTTTACAGATACATAAGGGTGGGAGCAGTGTCTACAAAGTGGGAGTTGTGTGGGATTTATTTTATTGAGATGATAATTTAAATGAGGTGTATGTCCTGTTCTTAGTTGGAAGATTGTACATTGCTCTTTGCGGGGGAGGAAGTTAATACTGTCCAGTTTGTTAGGCATGTTCATTTCTTTGTACATACCACAATATAAATAAATAAAAGGAGTTGTAAAGTATATGCAACCTATAACATCTAATTACTAGGAAAGAAATATACACGTATCTCTTCTATCTTATTTTGAAGTAGTGATGCATGTGACTAAGCTAAAAAGAGGCTGACTTCATGTTAATTAAAATGTTGTTGTTGTTAACTGTGATGTCACAACATCAAGCACAAAGCTATTTGTCAACTATACTGTTTGATCAATTACTGAGGACAGCGTTGTTGGCCCTTAAGTCAATCTTATTCAATCCCATGATGCCATTGGAGTACAAAGCAGGATGTTTTGTTGTTGCCGTTTTGACAATGTGGTAGTTTTGACAAATGATGTATGACACAAAATATTGTAGACATATATTAACTTAATAACTTAATAACTTATATATATATATATTTATATATATGTACTTTTGTTCTTGGAGGCGCGGTGGCAGAGCGGTAAAGTGCTTGACTTCCGAACCAGGGATCGGGGTTCGAATCCTGGTGAAGACTGGGATTTTTTATTTTGGAATCTTCGGGCGACTCTGGGTCCATCCAGCTCTAGTGGATACTTGACGTAATTTGGGGAAACCTAAAGACGGTTGTGCTGGTACATGACACCCGCGTTAACCATAGGCCACAAAAACAGATGACCTTTACATCATCTGCCCTATAGACCACAAGGTCTTAAAGAGGAACGTTACTTTTTAAAAAAATTTTACCTTTGTTCTTATTAAGTACATTTTGAAATCACTTCTTATAAAATGTTCATAGAAAAGAAGAGGGGCTTAGATTTCGGAACCATTTCACTCAGGGAAGGATTGCACATGAGGGTAAGGATATTTCTACTAGTGGCATGATCTTTCTATTTTATTCCTCAGATCCTTATTAGCCATTACTGCTGAACCACATTTAGTATTTTTTCAACCTTTATGTATGAGTTCATGTCTTGCAAGTGTAAGTGGCCATTGAGACAATGATTACATTGAGGAATCTTGTATTGTTTCCCCAGATAGGCCATAGTTTTTGAAAGACATGTTCTGCTTTTCCTATATGACATGCAACATCATGTCATGCATCTCCATCATTTCTGATAATGCTGCCTTAATAGGTGAACTGTTCTATCTATTAAAACTCTGTATGCCCAGTGTTGATGGAGTACTAGTTGACTTGGCATAACTTTGGTTTTATCAACTTTTATCCAGAAACTAATTTTGAGCGCATCTATATCGAGGCTCTCCATCATCTCTTGTATACATTTAATTATATTCCAGAGTAAAAATAATACATCTGCAAAGTCCAGATCCATTAGTCAGTTTGGTTCATATAATGGGGTACTGAATGCAGCCTGAGTCATAGAAACATACTACACACAAACATCATGATAGCAATTTCTTCAAACAATCTCAGCTTTGCGGCAGTCAAAGGTAAAAGAGCATTACAGCCAAAGCAAGTCTATAAATTAATGAAAATCAGCTGTTGATTGGATTCTTTGCTTAGGTTAGCTCTATTCAAATCTTACCTAAAATCTTTATTAAGATTTAGAATTAATTTTCAGTTTGCTGTTGCTAGCTTTTCTCTATGTTCATAACAATTACTCAAAAGTCTGTTCCTTTTCAAAGCACTGACTGATTAAATTCTAACAGGACAATCTTTAACATTTAAAATCTCATTCCTTATGATCCTCCCTCACAACTTAAACACAATACTGCTTTCATCCTAATTGTTTTTATTTTTAAAATCAACAAAATGTTGCAAGTAAACTCTAGTTTTGAAGTGTGAACTCAATTTTCTACAGATAAAGAAAATAACATCCAATTTCATGGTCTGGTTAAACAGTCTTAAAATTTCTAGGATACAAACTACAAACTGATGAAAGTCTTAGAGAAACTGACAATTAGACAACCATGTTTGTTAATAGTTTCTAAAATAGAGGATTGAGTAAAATTTAGTTTTAAGCATATAAGACTTTCACATAATATAATACTTCAATACAGAGATATTTTTTTTAGATCTGGTTATATTTTTAAGATAAAATTTAAGAATTTTAATGACTACTGTCATATGTCGTGTGTGTAAGCTTATACCCCCCATACACACCCCCTTGAAAAAAAAAAAAAATTTCACATTAAAAAGAACATATGCTAGGACAAATTTGTACAAATGCTCCTTCTTCCCTAGTGCTATTAGAGCATGGAATGGGTTGCTTGAGCCATCCAGAAAAACTAGTGACTTGGTAAATTTTAAGTTATTGGTTAAAATGCATGACTAGATGCATGGCACATAGGATGTAATCATCCTCTTTTTTTTAAAAGTAATGTCTGTATTATATAAGATAAGATAAATGTTTCTTTTTATTTTCAAAGGTTGAAATGTCTTAGTATTTCATTTGTTTGATAACTAAGTTATAAATGTTTTTATGTACTTATCAAAGAAATTTCACAGCATAGATTTCTATTGATAAATGGACACATCACACTATTTGTTTGTACAATGCATGAGAGATTCAAAACTAAAATTAGAGTTTCTATCTATAAATATATACATTCACCCTTTTCTCTCATTAAAATGTGTTCCCTAGTGCTGTCTTTAGTTATGTACTATATATGCATCATTCATTATTGCATGACTTAGCTTGTATTTGCATTGTAAATACAAACCTGTATATTCAGGAAAACATATCGTTAATGGGGACTTCTTAATTTTTTCTTCAAAGAGATCTTTCTTGTTGAGAAACAGGATTATGGAGGTTTCTGTAAACCATTTATTGTTGCAGATAGAATCAAACAACTTCAAGCTCTCCTGCATTCGATTCTAATGAGAGAGAAACAATTCATGACATTTCATTTAATTTGCAAAGCTTAAATATTTTGAATATCCAATTTAGTAACAAAATAAATAAACTGCACTATTAATAATTGAGTTTGTAATTTTAAAAGTAATTATATAAAAATTAAACTAAAGTGTTAAATAGTAGCAAATAATTAAAATTAAATGTAAAAAAATTTTGATTGTCATGATTCAGCTTGTTTTAAGATAGCTAGAAATCAGAAATTGCTAACAATTGTATCTATGTTTTGGCTACCATCACAAACAGAGATTGTTATGAAAACTAATTTCCTATTTGATACTTTGTAATAATTTATAATAAGAGTTAACTGAAGCAAATGTATTTTTGTGTAGTTTTTAATTTTCCCTTGCTTATAGTAACAATTTGTGTTTTTTTTTCGTGTTTCTTTTTCTTCTAGCCAATATTTTCTGCTAAATTGTTAACTCTTACAACCAAAGATTAAATGGCATAAAATTGCCCTGAAATGCTCAGCAGTAACATGTATACATATATGGCTCCATCTTTCCTAAAAGACAATATGTGCACCCACATGAATTGTTGGTGTTGATTGTTTTACTTAAATCAGGGCAGAATCTCCTGTGATTACACAGGCCAGTTTGAGTTGTTGTGTTACTAGGCTCAGTAATAATAATAATAATAATTATCTTTATTATCCATAAAGAAATTTGTCTTACAGTAATGCAAATATTGTGGTATAAGTGTAAATATAATAATAATAATAATAACAATAATAATAATAAGGCCTGTCTTGAGTCCAAAGATTAATAATGAGTGCAGTACTTCACATGGCTATGCAGCCCCAACTGCAACCTACATATTTTGCCACACCCAGAGCAGACATAACCATTGTCCACTGGTGGTCAATTTAGATTCTCTTTTTGATGACTACATCTGACCTCATCAGTGGATTTTCTTTTGGTCTCATGTGTGCATCTCTCTGCCTTTGTAAGTGATCTCCAGCTGTCTCATTCTGAATTCATTCTGCTCTCATCTAAGTTAAAGCAAGTTGGTGCCTAAGCTGGTCTTTAAAGTGTTTTTGTGGGGCACCTCTGTTATGTCAACCACTTTGTAACTCACCAAAAAAAAAACTGCCTTTGTCCCCATGCAGGATACATGCCTTGCCCAGCGTAACTTTTAGATCATAAGAAGTTCCTCTAAAAAACTGTCCATACTGGCATACGCAAGAACATCGCTGTTTGTAGTGCAACCTGCTAAATGTCCTTGATGGAGTGTAAGCATCTTTGGTGAAAGCATTCAAGAAGTCTTAATTGCCTTCTGTATAGTACCCTTGTCTCAGATCCATATAGAAGGGTTAAGTAAGTATAACCCAATTCCTTTAGTTGCTTGGATTGCAATCTGCGCTATCAGTGTTCAATACTATGAGTGCAAATCCATCACAATTTTTGGAACTGGTGACACTGACACTGTGAAGAGGTCTGAGTTCAAGTTTTATGTATTCCTATGTAGGCACAGTCCACCACTTAACATGCAACTTTAGATTTGATTTGTTGGAGAGCTATTGGGATTGTGGAGAATGGACCATAGGCTAATCTGACTTGATGTCATAGATAATGGATGGCCTTCAAATCTATGAGTATCTTCAAAAGCATATGGAAACCTTGTACAATACAAAATGTCACAAAAACCTTCTCTAATGCAGAAACATTCATTAGGTTGGACAGGCAAATACTTACTGTTGTTTCATCCTCATGTAACACCTGATCATATTCACTCATAGCAACACAAAATATAATAGCAGTCACATCCTCAAAACAATGAATCCACTTCTTTCGCTCTGACCTTTGACCACCCACATCAAACAACCTGTAGATAGATTCATTAATTGATCTTTCAGTCATGGAATAAATTTGATATTCTACTAGATTGAGATAAACATTCATGGATATTACAAAAATAACAGCCACATCAAGCCACATCAGCTTGATAATGTATTAATAATAATAATTATTACTATTAAACTTCACTTGAGTTACTTAAGCTTTTTGCTGAGAAATTATTTAAATATTTTATGACCATGCTTCACATGTAGTCAATCCATCTTAGATATGCTAAAAAAAGGAAAAAATTACTAACTAAAAAAAAATTGTTTGAGTAGAAATGTTTGAAATGATAAAATAGAATGCATCATAAGAATAGCATGATGATTATATATTTATATTTGTGTATACTCATCCAAATGAAAGAAGTTTATTAGAATCTTAAATACAAGGTGATATGGAAGCATTTATAGTGTGTCTTTACTGAAACTTAATTAACTTGTGTATTCAAGAATAAATTCTTTGAATGAAGTGGAAGCTTTGAAATCTCTCTGGTAGACAATGGCTACATGTGTAGCAATGTGTGGCTCACAAAGATGTCTTCTAATCACATAAAAACTTGCAATCTTCCTTCATCTTGCAGACAAGGTCAGATAAATATTATTTTAAGACATCAGAATATAAAAATACATGAAGGTTGCAAAGGAAAAGTTGAGAAGGGAAAAATCAATTCATCTTGAGAACAACAATAACAACAAAAAAACCTGAAGAATTATAAAAATGGATTGGAGGTCTGGTGATCTGTAAAAACTTAACTTTACTTGATTTAAAAAAATGCAGGAATATGCACTTTTTAATCAATTTTGTGAATAGGAGTGTCTTTTGAATCAAATGTAATCTTAATATTACAGTGCTTTTTGATAAACTGCAGACTAAACTAGGCTTTGCAAATGTAACCAGGATTATTCTACAGCCACTAGCCCACGAACCAACCCTAGAGAATGTGATTTTACTGAAAGATGCTAAACTAATCAAAGCTATAAAATTTTTTTCCAAAAACAATGCATTAATGTTTCCTTTTTCCAAAGCTGGGTAATTTTCCAAGGTTAAATATTATCAAAATATTTTACTATTGAAAATATGAACTCATTAACAGAGACCTCATCTGCTTTCAACTCAGCCATTTATCACATAATTCAAGCAATTATACATTCTTTTGCAACCTTCAAACATTCTCAGAATTTCTAGCCTTTTAGGAATAAAAAAAAAAATAAAGCCTAATATACTTACTTGAAATTTAAATTTTTAAATGAGAAATGAACCTCAACTATGCCAGTAGTTTTCACCCTAGTCCTCAAGATATCCTGTTCTGTGGGCATGTAATCCTTAGCACCTAAGCGGTCTAAGTCATCTAAAAAGCTGAAAAGAGCAAAATGCATTTTATTGCTTATTTTTCTTTTGTGCAATGTTTTGGGGTTTTTAGGTATTTTTTTTGGTAGATAATGTTATTCATGCAAGTGTATTCATTTAGAGTGGCTAACTTAGGGAAACTTTCGAAATAAATGGAAATAGTCATTATCTATTTTTTGAGTCACATCAAGCCAACTTAGATAATGTTTGAGACTAATTTAAACTGAATGGCAAAAATTGATACCAATCATAACTCAGAAGAATATGAATCTGTAAAAATGTCTAAACTACAACAAATAAAAATACTAGAAATTTATAGCAGTCAAGAACCAGAGTTTGTTTCTCAAAAATATTTGTAGTGGAAAATCAGCTGATGTCTCAGATTTGAAATTTAAAGAAATCAAACTATGTAGGATGCAATCATCTTCTCTTTTTGAAGTAATGTCAGTATTTTATAGGATAAATTGTTGGCACAGCACTCCATAAAATTTAAAATTATACTTGTAATTGTATCATTGTGCCAGCTTTCAGAATTTGTACCATTCTGTTTCTTTTCCCTTTATTCCCTCCATCTTTAGAAAGGTTTATTCAAGGTATATATATATATTTGGCAGAGTCATTGACCTAAGGTATATACTTACTATTTGGCAGAGTCATTGAGCTGGTACTCATTAGCACGACCTAAACATTCTTGTACACCTGAATCTACCCATAGACGTTTCATGGCTGCAAGAAGTTCTTCTGAGAAGGGTTCTGTATCTTCCATCCGGGCTATAACATCCAAAACCATTTTGGCATCCGACTGGAATAAGACAAAGTTTAGAAGTTAATATTTTTTGTGATTATCATCATTATTCATTTGATGACATAACTAGAACTTTGAAACAAAATGAAATAAAATTTAAAAAATCCACCACTGTGGGCTGAATACTTAAATTCTGGAAAATAATGAATGAACTACATCTTCTGTTGTGTTTGTCAAGTAATCCTTTATCACCTTTTTCTTCTATGCAGTTGTTCTCACTGAGTAATATAACCATTATTAGTCTTGTAAAGAAAGCAGATAATCTCAAATACCACAAAGAATAACATGGATCCATCCATAAAATAATTACACTCAGTACTTTACCTCAAAGCCTGTCCTTCAGTTCAAAGTTATTATAATTAAGCAGTTGACTAAACTAAGAATCACTTAGAATAAAATAATTTGCAGTTATATTCTACAGTTGTTGTTTTTTTTCCATCTTTTCAATTGACTAATGCAGATATTTAATTCACTTGCTTTATTTGACAGCATCACTTAATGATGCCATAGGAAAAAAAAAAGGAATAGTACTAAACAAGTAGAGATGGATACATAGGCAACTATCCACAGGGTCTCTTTTGCAATACCACCAGTGGCGTAGCGTGGGGGGGGGGAGGGAGGGGGAGCTTTTGAAAATCCCCCCGGGCCCCCACTTAAGGGGGGCCCCACTTAGGGGGGGGCCCCACTTAGGGGGGCCCCCAAACGGGTGTCCGAAATTTGTTTGTAAATACATAAATTAATATATCTGATTGACAAATAGTGTCAAGTACAAGTACGTTTTAAAATATTTTTCAGAAAGAGAAAAGTTAAAGTTAGTTTTACATTTTAAAATGCAAATCTTTAATAGATTTGTTGCCGATTTATTTTACTTTCAAAAGAGATCAAACGTGCTTGCAGCAAAAACTAAGAGTATTACTCTCTTTGTTGTCACGAACAGGGGCGTGCTTAGCAGTGCGCGGGACCCTGTGCGTCTGTCATGTGCGGGGCCCCGTAAGGATAAACTATATATACCGTACCACAAAGGCTAACCGGCTAATCAGTCTCTAACGCTGTAACAATAACAAGACAGTATGTCTGCCTTAACGCTGTGGGCCTTCCTTTTTGTTACAAAACATAGAACATTGCGTAGCCATTGTTGGCTTACTATTGGCCGCGCTAATTGCTATATATACTGTATTGTGATTGCTAACATTAAAAAAAAAGTTTAAAAATTACTCCCATGGCCATAGCCTATTGGGAAAAAAACAAATAGACGGAAGCAACCAATCCAAATATTTTATTTCGTATACAAAACATCGACATCCAATCGGATTGTATTAGGAAAATATGTGGTGATCAAGTTTGTGACAATAAAATCTCCGATCGCGGGCCCCCCTCAAGCGCGGGGCCTGGGGCGGCTGCCCCACTTGCCACCCTCTAAGGCCGCTACTGGCCACGAATAAAACTGTATGATACAAAACAGCGTGATACATTGGTTAAACCTATGATAACGCAGCCACAATGAGTGGCCGTCTGTCTGGCTAGCGAATACGTCTGTTAGGCATAAATCCAAAAGCAATATTGAATTGTTCAACTTTTTTTTTTCCAAATTAACCCCAGAGATCCTTCCTTTTCAAGTTATTATCACATCCTTCCTACTAAAGTTCTTAAACTGATATCTACTAGGAACTTTAACAATTCAACCACTTCTGCTTGTCTTGACTGTCACAACAGGTTCTCTAGACGTTGGTCTATAACTGTCTGTTTCGTTTGTTCTAACAGTTTACTGTTCTTTGCCTTCATCTATATCATAGTAACCAAAGATATCGGGATCGAAACCCTTGTTCAAAAAGCGTTGATTTCTTCTGTATGTTTTCCAATTGTTTGTTTATGATGTAAGATCTGGTTGAGTAATGTTTTTTTAATGAGAACTACTTTCTGACATGTTTGTTCTAGACGAACTCTCACTTTCTCTCCGACAGAGTAATCTTTAGGTAGTCTTGCTTTTGCATCTTATTTCGCTTTGCTTTTCATCTGTCGTTCGTTAAGTAATGTCTCTGCATTTTCAGTTACCGATGGTTTCAATAGTTTTGGATCAGTTGGATTAATGTCCCTGAGTCTTCTACTCATCAGCAGTTGTGATGCTTATCGGAGTATTTCAATACTCGAGCATGCTTTCTGCTAATTTAAATGACGAGAAACTGACGAAACGGATCACCCAATCCAACGAAAAAGCAAAACAAGGTAGTGAATACTATAGATTCCCTGTAATCAAAACAACCAGAAGAAAGAAAAGACTTCACGGGAAGTTGAGTTCTAATGTAGGACTGTCAATAGAACTGCAATTCAAACGTGTTGCGACAGAATTGCTGGACAGATTTCAAATGGGGATTAAGGACAGTTTTCAAAGGCTGGAAAAAATGGATACCTTTGGGTTTCTTCTAGAACCAAGACACCTGTTGGATGATGACACGCTTATGACAAAGACAAACTGTGTTACTTTTTCCTGTTTGTATGATGAAATAAATGGCAAATCGCTTGTTCAATGATGTCATTGATGTACGAGCAGTTTTGAGCAACAAACCAGTAATACGATCCACAATAGACATATTGCGGAAACGGGCTTCATATGGTAATAACGTGTGCTCAAACCTTGCAACCTCCTCCGAATACCGCTAACTCAGGCCACTTTCATTCTCAAAGCTCGTTCATCAAAAACTATCCCAGGAGCACAATGACGCAAGAAAGGTTTATCATGGCTTTAATGTCAGTGAAGTCAGACATACTAGAAAGTATCGATGTAGATGATGTTATAGATGTCTTTACTGCACAGAATGCATGACGTGAAGCGATATGAATTGAGATTTGTCATGTGTGCATTATTTAGCTTATAAACAACGGTATTATTTATTAAAAGAGTCTTAATGATATTTTTTTTGTTAAGTTTACTGATATACTGAACCAATTTGATCTTGGGCTTATATATTTTTGCGTACATTATGTCATGTCATATGTCGAATGCCAAAATGCAAGGGGCCCCCAAAGAGGTCAATCCCCCCGGGCCCCCGAACCCCTAGCTACGCCCCTGATACCCACATTACAGCTTCAGTCAGACTGATGTGAACAAATTGCTTTCAAGAAAGCCTTTGCTTTTATGAACAGCATTGTTTTTAAATTTACAGACCCACCCTCACAATCATTAACTGGAATAGTAAACAAACAACTGTTTGGCATTAATTATATTTAAAATAGGTAGGCCTATATATTTATGGATACTTTATACATCATGGCTGCATGGTCGTGTGGTATGCGCTCAGGTCTGTTCTTCTGTGGGCTCAATTATCCTAGGTTGGAACCCTGCCCGCTGCTATCCTTTCGGAGGTTTGAGCTAGGTTTGTAGATCTGAATGAACATTCAAAACATCTAAAACATTTAACAAACATCAAGCAGAAAAGATTAGGCCTATTTCTGCTCTACTTCGTTTGGCTACCCTTTGCTAAGCTTCAAAAGTGAAGTATTAATATTTCATTGCTAGATTTTTAATCTACTCCATAGATTTAGATCAAGTTCTAGATCTAGTTGCTAGATCTAGGTCTAAAAAAAAGAGCAGAATCTGCTGAGCAGATATAGATCTATATAGAGAGGCAGACAGACAGAGAGACTTTCTTCATCACCATTCATGTCCATGTCAAAATATCTAACCCCAAATATTCACATTTTAATGCATCTAATCTAGACTCAATACTCTAAGTAGCCTAATTTTCCCTAATAGTAATACTAATAGCATTTGAGTAATACAGTCATCAGTCAATCACTGAATTTCACTGAATCAGTGAAAGTGAAAACATAACGTGATTAACTTTTACACTTATCTAATGTCTTGCATTTAGTCGTTTAGAGCGCCTATAGAGTCTATATAATATAGACTCCATTCTTTAAAATAATTGATCTAGATCTAGTCTAAAGTCTAGATAGATCAATTAAATCAATAGATATATAATCTAGATCTCTATATTTAGATCTAGACCTAGATTAAATCTAGTAAAAATGATCAAGGCTACATCCTAAGAAATCTGGCTTTGACTTTAGCAAATCTGCGCGTTTTGATTTAGATCTACTAGCCTCTACTGCAATGATTCAAATCTGCAAAGTGATGCCAATGAGAAGGGATCCGCCCTTGGTGCCAATCGACAAACGCCGGCATTGGTATCGATCCTCATTCATCAGTCTCCATGGCAACCGTGTCTTCTCCTTGTGCTCGCCGTTTCCATTCATTAGAATAGCGGACTCGCTCTTGTTTTTACAATAGTGGTCTGGCTTGCAACCCTCGCCATGGGTACAATACATTTTGTGAACGCGTGTAGCCTAAATGTCACTAGATTTATATAGATCTGTGTTGAAAATAGATATCTACGGGTGTAAAAGATCAACAGCAGGGGTGGGGAAAGTAGACACTGATATGTTCGTGTGAAAAGGAGAAAAGTGTTTTGTTTGTGTCTGATTAGTAAAAGAACAACAACAGCAAAGACCTACTATTGGGGTTAACTAGATGGACTACGTTATTATGGCGATGCACACACACACACACACACACACACACACA
>JADKLZ010000167.1:15316224-15333525 GCA_021533235.1 Biomphalaria straminea
AGACCATAGAAACAATAGATAACTCTACAATCTTCCATGTTCATAAGCTCTTCATAAGTAGAGTTGGCTTGAGAAGCCTGAGAAGGCTTTAACCCACAAGTTTGAATTTAGGTCGCTCATCTTTTTTTATATAAATACATTTAAAAAGCAATCATCCAGATAACCTGTTCTTTCTTCCCCCATCCCTTTCCAACTGGTCCAGACAAGTGATAGGATCATAGTGTATTGAGAAAGCTAAAAGCATGAAATAACTTTAAACAAAAACAAATGGTAAAAATATTTCTAGTCGCACAGATCTATTATTTTAACTGATCTAGACTAATTGATGCAACTTTACTTAATATATATGTATAAGGCAAAATAATGTTGAACATTCATTGAGATTTAATGTATCCTCATCTTCAAGTGGCAGTAAGCACATTTGTTATAGAACACAATCAGAAGGCCAAGTTCCTGACAGAAACATGTTAGTTGACATATATCTTATTGACTTACATATTTCACTTCTGGATCCTGCTGAACTTAATTATTTATTGTTTTTATTATCTAAAACTGGATTCTCTTTTTCCTAGAAAGGGAATACACCAGTTCAGTATATATCAGCACACCCATCTAAAATACATGGTTTAGATTGGAGCAGTGTAGATCAACATAAATTGGTAACAGCTAGTCAAGATTGTACTATACGGGTTAGTTCTTAGTATTTTAGATTATTAGTTCAATAAACAAATATTTAACGATTTATTATATTAAATTATTATCTTTTAGATAGGGATAATTCTAATTCTTTGGATGATAATCTTGACAAATGTTTATTGTCCATGTAGTTTTGGGACTACACCAACCCACGAAGGTGTGAAGCAATGATCAATTCTGGCAATCCTGTATGGAGGGCAACATATACTGTAAGAAAAAAATACTTTTAGATTATTTTTTGTAGTCTAATAATAATAATGGCAATGTCTTTGATTCCAAAGATTAAGGATGAGTGCAGTGTTTCACACTCGCAAACCCAGTTGTGACCTGCATATTTTACATCTGATGTAGACAAAGCCGTTGTCTGCTGGGGGTCTATATAGATATCAAAGATAACTTGATGTTTGTGACCTAAGTTTGATGTTTCTGACATGTCAAAGTTTGGTGTTTCTGACCTGTCAAAGTTTGGTGTTTCTGACCTGTCAAAGATTGGTGTTTCTGACATGTCTAAGTTTGGTGTTTCTGACATGTCTAAGTTTGGTGTTTCTGACATATCTAAGTTTGATGTTTCTGACATATCTAAGTTTGATGTTTCAGCCTTTTGGTGAAGGTGTGGTGAGTGTTGTTGTCCCTCAACTGAGACGGGTGGAGAACAACCTGTACCTGTGGCACATTAGGAACCAACAGTCCCCTGTACACACGTTTATTGGTCACAAAGATGTGGTTCTGGAGTTTCAGTGGAGGAGGCAGCAAGAGGGTGAGTATTCCTTGCCTAGACATTCCTAGAGAAATTAGATTTTGATTTATTAATTTTGTAGAATTCTGATTACAGAAAGTCTTTAACACATTTGCAGTTATATTTTATTTTCTTATATATTTAGGGGTCAAAGATCATCAATTAATTACTTGGTCAAAGGATCAAACTCTAAGAATTTGGAAAGTGGACACATCTATGCAAAAGGTTAGATACCTAATAGAGTTTTGTTTTTATTTATTAAGAAGAAAATACCAACCTAACATAAGTAAATTCATATATGTAGAACTCAGTAAGAAAAAAGTGGCTAAAATAAAAAAAAAATCTCCACTAATGGAAAGAATTAGAGGTAAGTGGGTGACAGGTTTGAACGTCATGTAATCAGATTTTTATTTTTCAAATCCACTAATCTGACATTTGGTGGCCAAATTAAATGTTCTTTGAGGAGAAGACACCTTCAATTACTCCCCTTGTCACAGAAATTGTTTTTTTTCATTAATTTTAAATTATTTTTAATGCAGTTATGTGGCTACGACATAGAAGATAATGGGGACGGAATTGCTGACCAAGAGTTTTCTACCCCCTTGCCTCAGAATTTACTGTTTGACTTGTACAAAAAACCAGACATACTTCCCAGCGACAACAGAATGCTGATAGCCCCCAAAAGTGATACCAGCGGGGTCAGTGCCTCAGCACCTAATGTCAGCTCTCATTTGTCAATGATGTCAAGCATGTTGTCAGCAATGACATTAGAAGAAGAATGTGCTGATATAGGGCAGATGTCTGGTGTAAAACTAGAGCTGGTAGGCCAACATTATTTATTTACTCTTTCAAGTAACTTGTATTACTTGTATTATTAGTAAATTAGGTGAAAATTGTATTTATTATCAAGGAGCATAAGGCTGCAGAAGCAGACTTATGTAACATTCAGTTTGACATATTTTAGTCTTTCATTCTTAAGATTCTCTCTCTAAATTTCTTGGGTATTTGTTTTGATCTGACAATTTTTTGTTTGTAGGATTAGATTATTGTTATTGGAGTCATTGTAAAATTGCTAACAAAATGCTAGAACAAAAAAATAAAAGCATTATTCATTCTGCTGAGGTATAACTTTATGTAGAAAGAAAAATATTGAGATTCTAAATATTAGCTAAATAGATTATTTTATCATGAAGTGTATCATGGGGTTTAAATTAATATAGTAATTTTAAGTCTTTTTGTACACATATTTTACCTAACAAAAAGATAACATATTGATTTATAGACATATAGTTTACATTCAGCCTTTTATACATAATTAAACAGTCTTTACTTTTGTAACAGTTTTCTTCATTGTTTTATAAACCATCTGATGTGTTACATCAGACCTTTGTTGCTTTCTTATTTAATAAAACAACTGTTGACTTTGACAGACATATTATATATATTCTTCCATGTACAATTTGAAGGCTGATCTTGAAAAGAGAACCTTGACATTTAAACTGGTAAAAGACCAACATTTCATGGATATCCATATGTTGTTTCCTGACACCTACCCCATCAGAGTTCCACCACATTTGACTATACTTCAGACGAATTTGGATAGTGAGATACAGCAACACGTTGTCAAGGTAAGCCTAGCACTAGATAGACACAGCAACACATTGACAAGGTAAAACTAGATAATGAGACACTGCATCACATTGACAAGGTAAAACTAGATAATGAGACACTGCATCACATTGACAAGGTAAACTAGATAATGAGACACTGCAACACATTGACAAGGTAAGACTAGATAATGAGACACTGCAACACATTGACAAGGTAAAACTAGACAATAAGACTGCAACACATTGACAAGGTAAAACTAGATAATGAGACACTGCAACACTTTGACAAGGTAAAACTAGCACTAGATAACAAGACACTGTACCACATTGTCAAGATAAACCTAGCACTAAAGTAATGAGACACTTTTATTTTATTTTATTTGAGTGCTGAAAGATTTATGTTGTTTTGTAATTAACTGATTAATTCTTGTTTTGTTCTCAAGACATTTAATGACACAAGTTCCGTTCATGTGAAAAAACATACCAATTGCCTAAAACATTGCTTTAAGCAAATGTTGAATGTTATGGAAAAGTCTGGATCCATTGTGGTGAATCAGGAAAACACAACTCTTGTAAGATTTCTTTGAGTTTTTCTTGTGACTGGCAAGTTTTAAAATTTTGATGAAATGTTTCATTCTTAAAAATGAAATGTAAGTTTTGTTATATTTTCTTTAAAAATTATGTTTAAAAATGTAACTTTTTTGTGTGTGTGTGTTACAGGGAGAAGAACGTAAATCAGTATTAGACAAAAAGTTTTTGGTGGAGAAAGTGCGTGCACCTCCCAGTCCAGTTGGCCAGAGCAGTGTCCCTATGTACCCTTCTGGCAGTTTTCATGACTCGTGTATTCCTTTCCCTAGAACCTGTGGAGCTACTTTCTGTTCCAATGGTAGACTCGCACTGTTATAAGAAATCATTTTTTTTTTAAATTGTTTTTCAATTTTATTGAATCTATTTATTTGGTAGACTTGTCAAAATGTTTTTTTTTAACATTAACCCTATTTGTACAGAATATAATGTATACTGTAAATTAATAATAACGATACAATAGGAAAAATCTGTAGTTTTTAAACTTTCATATTAGAAGATCTATTCAGAATGAGAAGATTGAATTATTTTCTTTTTTTTAGTGAAAGCTGAATATGTGTATATTTTCTATTTTTTTTTCTAAAAATGGTTAAACAAAATTTCAAATACCACAGTGAAAATTATTGTTTATGAAGTGTTTTTTTTTTCTTCTAAAATTATTAAAAGTAAATATTTTTTTTAAACTAGACATATTCTATTTTTAATGTTTTTTTTTTTATTCAAGCCTTATTATTATAGATTTAAAAAATATTGTTTTTATTGTAAACATGATAGAACACTGACTATTATTCTATTCAATTATTTAAAGTTTCATGTTTTCTTGTATTATCAAAATTGGAAATAAAATGTTTCTTTTTTTTTTTTATCAATATTCCCAGATTATTTAGTCATGTTTCATGTTCCGGCAGCCTTAAAAAAAGTCAGTGAAGACTCAGAAATAACTCCAAGGTAAGGAATATACTAGCTTTTATCTTTAGAAACAGTTGTAATTTTATTGTTTTTTTTTTTTTCTACGTTTGTAATGCTCTATTGAGAATGTAATTATTTCAGAGCCTTGTCAGATTTAGCCTCCTACAGTCACCCTCAGTCTCAGTGGATGCGGAATCAATCCAATAGTTTTGTTTCTTCATTGTCATTGTTCTATGGCAGTCCTCCAGCAACTGCCCAGGAAGTTTTAAGTGTTAGCAGTTTTTATACAGAAAAGGTATTTGTCTTTTATGTTAGTGCAATGTTACATGTTTGAATAGAGTTTTATATTTCAGTAGGCAGTCATCTGAGGTCCCCATATGGGGTTAAAACAACATGCACGAATAACAAAGAACTAATAACAAACAACTAAAAATAGATTAAAAGCATGTTTTATCTTGGCAGGTTTTCTGCGGCCTCCTGAAATTCTAGGAACTCATGGAAAGCTTCTGGAATTTCAAAAAAATAAAAAAAGTAATGGAAATCTGGAATTTTAAAATATCGTGTTGAATGTCCTGGAATTTCACAGATTGAAAAGCAAAAAAAAGTACCATTAAATCAGAAGATGTGCTGGCGCAGGCGGAAATAAATTTTTAATGCCTAAGGGTTGCCAGCTCCTGATTTGTCCTCCTGAAGCCTTTCCCATGATTAGGTATAGCTGCAAGGCAGCAGATGTGACAATACATTTCAAGTGAATGGAGAATGGCACATTATTCAGAAATTAAGGTCATGTCAAAAGTCATTGATATCAGTTCTAGAAAAGGATAGAAAGGAAAAATCTTGATAAGGGATTCTGGAATTTACAAATGACAAATTATAAATAGAAGTTTTGCTTTGTCAGAAGATTGAAGATTAATTAGATTGGAGGAGTAGAAGTCAAAAGTCCAGTTAAAACTAGTAAAGTGAGCAGTGAAAACAAATTGATATTATTCTTGTGCTTTATTGTTTCATTGTAATTGTAAGGGTTGAAAGTGAAAACTCATTCATTTATTGTGGATTTATAAAAGAATATTGAATACATTATTGATGTGAGGGTTGAAAAGAGTTTGATTAAAATAATAAAATTATATGCTGGAAGGTTTCTTCAGTATTTTAGTCATGTGTAGTGCAGGTTTTTATTTGTGTATAAAAATATTGAATCAGAATTGTATACTAATGCCACAATCCAATCCAACATAACTGTTTGTATCTGATTATGATTCAAAACATGAATTTTTTTTTTCACTTAGGAATTCTTCAAAAGCAGTAGTTAAAAAAGAAATGAACTCAAATAAAAAGTTGATTAGGTTTTATAATTGGCATAGATTTTGAAAATGTTCTCAATGGAAGTTTACATTTGTCTGTGAGATTTTCTTACAAATAGAGTTCATGAAAACATGGATAGAAAAAAAAACAACAGCTCCAGCAATGAAAGTAGGGACATTGTTATAGTGTATTGTTTGCTCCATCTAGTCAACTCTACATGATCAACCTCAGAACGGTGTATTTCCAGGTCAAGATTTTTTTTAAATGGGACGATTATGCCAAATGAATCAGTTTGACTATAGCTTGGTTTTCAACAGTAGCTAATATTTTATTCACTCATTTTTACTTCAAAAGATTTTTTTTTTCTGTTATAACTTATTTATATTATCATTACATTTCAAAATACAATCTATCTCCCAGATTTACATTTGCTTTGGTTCTTATGTCAACTTTTTTTCCATTGTTATTGATCGAATCATTAAAGGGTCTAATTCTTAAAGAGAATTTTTTTATTGTAAGCAGTTTCTGTTGCAAACTATTTTTTCATCTGTCTTGTTTGCTTAGAATCTATGAACTGTTTTTTAACACAATTAGGCCAGGTAATTTACCCTAACATTCCAGTCAAGCAATGTTAACTCTTTTGCATTTACATTAGTGTCAAATTAAGACTTACATCTAGATTTTCATGTTATTTTTTTTGTGACACTTAGTGAGTGTTTTTTTTTATCTCAATTCCTTAGACAGCTAAAAGTAGACACCATCGTTCACATCAAAAGTCTAGATCAAAAGACAGAGAGGGTAGGCATGAAAAAGAAAGAGAGGCAGACAGAGCCAGCAAAAAGATGCATAAAGTGGGCTGTGTCAAAGTCTATGACATTTCTCCCATCAACAATATTTCCAAGTACGCTGGTCAACATTACAAGTAAGTTGCGTGTCCCATTGCAGGTTTACATCAAAGGGCACATTTACTATCAAACAGGGCACCAGATATAAACATTAAATATGTCTGTTGGAGTATTTAGAGATATAGAACTCTCAAAGGTGATTGGTATTGTAGACATTCACCACCATAGTTTGCTTAAAAAATTAAAATGTTTTGGTATTGATGGTCCATTGCATCAGTGGATTAAAGATTTTCTGATAGGAAGAGAACAAACTGTAATAATAGATGGTTCTAAATCAACACCAATAACAGTAAACTCAGGTGTACCCCAAGGAACAGTCTCAGGTCCACTACTATTTCTAATTTACATAATTGATTTACCAAATAGCATTAGTTCAGGAACAAAAGTTAGATTATTTGCAGATGATTGCATAATATATAGGACAATAAAAACAACACAAGATACAGAAATTTTACAAAGAGAATTAGATGAATTACAGAAATGGGAATCAAATTGGAGCATGTCTTTCCACCCAGAAAAATGTCAGTTATTAAGAGTAACAAAAAAACTAAAACAAATTAATTCCACTTATCTTATTCATGGTAAACCAGTAACACAGACTAAAAACGCAAAATACCTAGGTGTTATAATAAATGAAAAACTGTCATGGAATCCCCATATTGATGAAACTATAAAAAAATCAAACAAAGCATTAGGGTTTATTAAAAGAAATTTCTATAAATCAAATAAGAACATAAAACTAAAATGCTATTTAACCTTGGTTAGGCCAATAATAGAATATGCATCCTCTGCTTGGGACCCCTCAACTCAAGAAAACATTAAGAAACTAGAACAGACACAAAATAGAGCAGTGAGATTCATAACAAACGAATATTCACATTTCACTAGATAAACACCTTTAGTAAAATCACTAAATTTAGAAAGCCTTCAGGATAGAAGACTTAAGAGTAAAGTAGCAATTATACACAAAACACTGAACCATAATCTCCAAATACAAAAACAAAACTTAATAAAATACTCAGAAAGACACAAAGATAAAGGCACATTCCTCGTCCCATATGCTAGGACAAATCTGTACAAATGCTCTTTCTTCCCTAGTGCCAGTAGAGCATGGAATGGTTTGCCTGAGTTAGCCAGGAAAACCAGTGACTTGGCAGAATTTAAGTCACTGGTAAATATGCATGACTGAATGCATGACGCGTAGGACGTAATCATCTTCTTTTTTGAAGTAACGTCTGTATTATATAAGATAAGATAAGACATTCATATTGCACACAAAAGTGTATTATGTAGTTGGCATTTCACCAGAAACAATTCTTGTAGTTAAAATGTTGCTTCACTTGGCAGACTTGATCTTGATGACCTTCATGGTACATGCAAACACAATGCTGAGGTGGCCTCAAAGATGAAAAGGAATGATTTAATACAGGTACTTCAGGCATTGTATATTTTAGAGTTTTTCCAGTCATGCTATATTAGAGTTTTGTTTAGTCACTTTTTGAATTGCTCCAACTATTTTATACAACTATTTTTAGACTAACTTTCAATTATTTTTTTTTTTGTTGTGATTCTAGTTATGGCAGTTAGTTGACCATATGACACATGAACAGTTAAGACCCTCACCAAACCTTGAGGATGGAGCTCCGTGGGCATACAGACCTTTTGGAAGGCCTCTCTTGAAAAAAATGTAAGTATGTATTTAAAAAAAAATCCTATTAAAGTTTATGTTTACCATCACTGGTTTGATATTACTCTCTCTTTAAATACCTTCTGGGTCCTTCATCTTAAAACTTTTTTGATTAGTTTCACAAAACTGGCTTTTATTTTAAATAGGTTTATTATAATGGAATCTCCTGTGATTAGAATAAAAGAACTACTGATTTTTTATGTAAAAACTAAGGTTTGAAAATGTGCTTTTAAGTACTTAGTCTAACAAATTTAAGTTTGAACTTTTTATTGGTTACCAGTTGCAGGTAACCCTAACCCTAAACTTCTGTCTGTGTTTAAAATAATATTTCTTTTGTAATGAATGCAACACTTGCTGTCTTGTTTCTAGGATGGATCACTACACTAAGAGTCGAGATGTTCAGACCTTGGCCATGCTGTGCTGTGTATTCTGGGACAGGGAGAAACCCAAGCGTGATGTCCTTTCTCTGATTACCACCAGCAGTAGAAATGACTCTCATTTGTCTGTAACTAATGTAAGTCATTATTATCATGTTTTTAAAATGTTGATATGGCTATGCATGGACAAGTTATTTTATGCTTGAGGTAAAGGCCTGACAATTTTTAATGAAGTATGTGACTAATAGTCCTACTAGAAATAAGTGTGAAACAACTTTGTGATAGTTAAATAAGTTTAGACCATATGTTCATTTAAATAAGTTTAGACCATAGTTAGCTAAATAAGTTTAGACCATATTGTTACGAATCTCACTATCCAGGCTCTCTGCAAACTGCACCATGCACCACCAACTGAAAGAACTTGACAACGCCGAGCTCCAAAGTAACGAAAAAGTTTAATGTCAATAAATAACAGCCAATATTGTACAATTGGCAGCACGTAACATAAGACTGTACAAATAGCTCTCCTATAACACCGTATGGCCGTATCAACTCTTGCGCTGGTCTCTCTGTCTCGCCTCGAACTTGTACTGAGCCGTCGTAACGAACCGTAGATCGGGAAGTTGTGACTTGCTTGTCTCTGATACCTGCGCTTCTTATATAGGGACCCTGCTGGCCTTCTCGAATCGGACAGAACGCCCCTCGACGTTTCTAGGTGGTCAGATGACTATAATTCTCGTGACGCTCCTGAGCTCTGTTCACCCTGCCGATGTTTCGCGAACCGGCTCGTCTAGGTTGACCGTCCTAACTCGTCACGCTTGACCGCTCGTCTGGCCTGGGGCGATTTGTGTCGGCTGACTACACACACCAATTACCCCCCTTCCATCTGTGCCACCACCAGGATTATAACAATATGTTCATTTAGGGCTACCATATTAAATAATGTATAGTCATTGATTATTTCTCTATCATGATATTGGGATATATTTTTTTTTAATTTCTTGTGACAATTTTTTTTTATGTCATGAGACATTTATGTTCAATTGGAATTGAAAGCAAGAGTATAGTATTCTCTGATGGCCTTGCATGGCTTTTTTTAATTGACATGTTAGACCAAAGTTAATCCTTTATTTTGAAATAATGGGGTTATCCATTTTTTGAATATAGTCTGCCACTGAGCTCAGAAACATAGTAATGCATAATTTCTTGACAGTAATTTTCTGCCATGTTTCTGAGGTAGGTCAATTGTAAGGAATGAATCTTGTCATATCTTTTCAAAGTTGTCCACACCTCAATGACACAAAGCGGTGTTGAAAGAACTTAATTCTGATTGACATTCAGCTTGATCAATATTGACATAGCCTTAAGGCAAGTGGAGACAGAATCCAAGAGCCTCACTTTAGCACACTGTGTAAGACTCAAAACTATAGACGCAGCAAATAGCATAACAGAGATGTCAGTAAAGAGAAACATGTCTCAGAACTAGCATTAGTGAAACCTTAACTTTGCATAGACTGCAGTCAGAACTTCCCTACAAGAAGTAAACATTTTAATTGAATGCAATGTCACAGAACCTGTTTGAATGACTAGATTTCTTTGGTGAACAATATTTGTAGACAAACTATCACATCTGACATCCACTGTATTTGTACAATATTGAAATGTCAATGATGTTTTTATAATGTGATTATTTTCAAAACATTGTTATCATCCACTATTTGTATATGTGGGAGAATTTGGTGGTCAGTAACAATATTTGTCCTGAATGAATTATAATTTGATACAGGAGCTATGTAGGACACAACTCCTACCTTTACTAAAGAATGCTCACACAGGCTTTAGAGAGCAATACATTTGTATTTGTTTGACCAAATGTTTCATTGTGACTCCAGCTGCAACAAAAGGGAAAAGGGGGCTTCTGCTATGACTGTTTGTCAATGGAACATTTTCTGGGAAATGGGTGGCCTAAAAGGAATTTAATCCTTTTGCAATTTGTATACTTACCTAGTATTGGAAGTAGCTGATAACATTTAAAGAAAGCTACTTCAGTGAATCATATTAAGAAGATAAGTTTAGTAAATCAATTACCTGGCTAAACTGTGTTCTATCTGTTTATAAAGAAAATAACACATAAAGATGGTCAATTCGATTATACTCAACCTTGACATTCTTTGACTTGATTGAATATGGTAACCTTGTTATTCACTAATTTCAATCATTTGTTTAAGATACAGGCTTTATTCAGAAGTATGTTAGTAGTCACATTTATAGAAGGAAACAATTTGTTTAAGTTACAGGCTTTATTCAGAAGTACGTTAGTAGTCACATTTATAGGAGGAAACAATTTGTTTAAATTTTGGCCATTACATTTCACCAGTGTTAAAAATTCTGTAATTGTGTTTGATCTCTCAATAAGGCCTGTAGGATGCTTTGCTGTAAAAGGTATCAATTTAGATAACTGAGTTCAACTAATTTTTTTGTTGAACATTTATATGAATTGTTGTTTGTTTCCTTTGTTTTTGATTCTTTGAATCTAATCCTCTTGTTGAACACTTATTCAGGTCCCAGAAATCACTTTAGCCAGCAGTTCTGACAGTGGGTGGAATTTACTTCGTAAGTTGTTAGCTGGCCACCTTATGTAGTAGTTTGTCTCTATTCTCACCCATGCTCTAACACTCAGGGAATGGTGGGCTGTAGAGTGCTGTACAATGTTTCACTCTGACTACTTATTTGGTGAACAGAAGAGGATTTATTGACGTCAGCTTTTAGGAGGCCTTAAAATGTTTTTTTTTTTAAAACTAATTCTGTTTTGTATTTGTGTGTTTATTAACAGTTGATTGTCAACTGGAAACTTTTGGCAATTTTTTTATTTGTTGAAATGGGTTTTTCTTGAATTTTCTTTTCTTTTAGAAAGAGTTCTGTGCCTTGTTGTCTCATTGTTTGTTTCAGTCTTTTATTTTTTATTCTTTCGTTTTTAAACTTGTTTAGTGATCAAATGTTCTGAATTAATGCCTTAAGATTGCAAAATGTCTGCCATTTGTAAATATTTGTTTTTGTGCTTTTATTTAGCAGAGGAATCCAACAGACAGTGAAATACAATGTATACCAATACTTCAGGTCAGGAAATTCCCTGAGACTACAGACTTCTGAAATCAACAACTAATTTTGTGTTGTTTTTTTTTCTTTAGATGATGGTGTTAACATATGCAGTGCTAGGCAGCGCCCCAATCACTTGATTGTAAACATTGTCGCTCTTATTAATTAGAAATGAACTTTGGCAATTCATATATTGGCAAATGCAGATAGTAATAAGAGCCATCCAATAATATTTCACACTTATTTATATTGCAGCTTTTGTTTGCTGGAATTTCTAATACTTAAACAGCCTTGAAAACCTTGATGCAGAGGGATATTACATAATTCTTTTTTTTATTTAAATAACAGCTCTAGATGAAGAATACAACTCTTTGATCTTCAATCTAATTGTCTACATTGTTTACTTTTGATGTATTATCATATTTCTTCTATTTGACTAATCCGTGCTTTTATTTGTAGCATTGATGCTCTAATGAAATTTGTTCTCATTGTTTGTTTACATATTGATTGCAATCGATGAATGCCTACATGTACTCTATTGTAATTAGACTGCTTTATTTTCTACATGTTCTGCAGGCACTTGTTCAAGGTTTGTACATCTTCTGCTATAGCCTGTAATATCTGATACAAAGCTTTCTTCACCTCAGCAGCAGCTTTTTAGTGAATTTTTTTTGTCAGTTTTATGAGTGCAGGATTGGGTGAGAGTGGTCCCCTCTTGCAGACTGTTGGCTTTGTATCTTATTTTGTCCTAAGACCATATTGTAAACATCAGTTTCAGATTTCAATTATTTAAGGGATTAGATTGTTGAAAGATTTTAAAAGTCTGTTTTAATCATTTTAAACAAAAAACAACAATGATTGTCTACCTTAATATTTAGATTATCAGATCAAATGTTTTTATAGTGTAGGACTAAATCTGTGTAATAAGTATATAGTAGTACCCTATTAGTTTATATCTGTTTAAGTCGGCAGATTGATTGATATTGTCTTCACTTTGTATTTCTTTCTATAGACATTTCTAACTTTAAGCTTCTACTAAGTGGGACTGGTTGTGTATTATGTACTCAGATAAACTTGTTAACATGACATAGTCTGCTTTTTGCTTTAGTTTCAAAACGTATTTCAAAATGTATTTTCTAGTGGGCTTCATTGTTTGTATTGTAAAGTAAACTAAATAGAAGTCAGTGTAAAGTTTCTCTCAAGATGTCAAAGTCATCTGTTTATGTGGCCAATGGTAAACAAGATCATATAATCACACTACATTGACCTAGACTAATTTATTGTCATCTGTAGATTTCATAGAGCTGTGTATGTTTGTGTGTGTTTGAATATAAACTAACATTTGTCATGTACATTCTTGATCTGTTCAGCAAGTCTCAAAAGACTGAAGGATGCCAGCTAGAAATTCATATCATATATTTATTTATTTTCTCACTTCTTGATATATATGTGCAGGTTTTCCAGCTAGACAAAAACTATGTTCATTTTGATCTTCTTCATAGCTAATTTTAAAATTTTATATTTTTATACTTTCAATTCATTTTTTTTTTCTTTTTTTTTTTCCCAATTTTATTCCCTACCCTTGACCCACATCACACCATTCCCCCCCCCCCCCATCTTAACACTGGCAGGCATACAACCCCTACCACACTGTCTCCTCTATGACCAACTTGATCAAAGGGTGGACATCCAGTAAGTTTGTTTTTTTTCCTCAGTGCTCTTACCTCGCTTTGCCCATCACTTTTCACTCAGCAGCATCAAAAGTTTCAACTTTCATGCCAAATTTAACAATTCAATCATTTTGAGAATTATTCTTTCACTTTTTAAAAAAAATTGACCTTCATTTAAATTTAAAAATTGCACAGCTAAAATTAAACTTGCAACGCAATAATCAGGATTTTGTTTTAAAATTTCAGTTATATGACAACTATACTTTTTCTTTTCAATTGTAGATTTGTACCTTCTCTTTTCAATTAAAGAACATCTGTCCATTCATTACTATTGGTCAGTTTAAAAACCAAAATACTTTCATTCTTTGATTTCCAGGTGATCATAATGGTAATATATATCTATATATACCAATATACACATTAATTTTTACAGAATATTTTTTTTTGTATCTAAACAGTTTTCAATCTGCAATTGAATGTGGTTGGATTTTATTTTTTTAATAAATAAAAAAAAAAATGCCGCACTCTCAGAGCTAGAAATGATTTTAAGTTTGGCATGAAACTTTAAGAGGGAGTGCATGATAGAAGGGCAAAAAAAGGGAGGGCACTTTGTGACTGAATGGCACTATTTGTTCTCTTGAGTACAATGTTGTGTGTGCACACGAATGGTTAGCTTGTAATTTTCCCTCAATTTTTCTAAACGTTTTTTAGTACCTGTTTTGTTTTCTTCTAGACTAGTACAGCATTTGAGTGTTGATGACTATCTGCTTGTATGTGTGCACTTCTGTTGTAAGTAGTTCCTCCCAGTTCTTGCTTGACTAATATACTTCAAAACAGTTTCATTCTCTTGTAGTCTTGACGTAGTTTTGGTCCTCAATCTTGCAGTTCAGTTGTTTGATGCTCCTTTCGTAGAATTGAAACATTGACCAGTTCACTCACATTTTCTCTGACTCTTTGAGTTATATTCCTTTCTAGTTTCAATACCCAAGTGATTAAATGACTTTTTTCTTTTTATTATGGAATTGTACTTCATCAAGCTATGAAGTCTGTTTTGAAATTTATTATTGTTTTACTTAAGCAATTTATTCAATCTATTGGATCTAGATAAAGCTGCAGTTACATCTAGAATTAAACATTTTAAAGTATGGTAATACTTTTTTTTTTCCAATTAACTCTTTTGAAGCACTTGACCACTATTTGTTATTATCAATCTAATAATACAGCATTTCCTTTTGAGTCTGAAGACTTAGAATGAGTGCATTGTTATTTGCATCTATGCAGACCTAGTTGGGACAAACATTTCTTCACTTTTGAGTTAGACTAATTGTTTTGGGGTTAAGTTCTCTCTTATTGTGTGCTAAGTTTTTCAGTATTCTTTGTGTATTATGTGTTCCAGTCTTTGAAAGAGTTCTCTGTCTCTTTTAGAAGACATTAAACTGCTATTCTAGTGGTCTTCTCTATACTAATAAGAACAACCTGATGCCTGTTGTGTAGTCTTGCAACCTATGCCCAGAACTGATACACTTTTAGCAGTAGTTCACTTCAAATGTACCATTTTAGACTGATATGTACTATTTCTAAGCTTAATACATACGGTTATTGAGCCTTATATGCACTGGCCTCTAGCGGAATCAAACAAAAATATCAATGTTTAAGATTTATTTTAAAAAGACCTCAAAAGAAAGGTATTTGTGCACTATTTTGTGTTTTCTCTTAAAGCTTATATCTCTTGCTTTTGTTTTTGTTGCCCTCTCTTTGAGAATTAGCTTCTACTCTACACTTTTTAGTGCACCAGCTAGCATATTCATCTGTTCTGAAATAGTTGCTCAAAAGCAAACATGAAATCTAGAGAGCGTGTGTGATTTACAGAGTATTTAACAACTTCCAAATGATTAGCAAGCTTTTTTTTATTAATAGCCTGCACCTTGTTTAGCCTGAAGCGGTGCTATTGAATTGTCCTCCTTCAGGACAGGCGGATTAAGAGCTGCACTTTCTCTTGTATTTCAGGGCTCCTTAATGTCTAGTCAGTTAAATAATGCAAAGGTACTGCTACTAATTCTAAACTTTAATATGTTTTTCTGCCAAGATATTTCAGTAATAAACCCAATGCAAACTTAATCCGCTCCTGGGTCATGCTTTAATATGGCATTTATATTTCCTACTTGTTTGAACTATTCAGTTTAGTATAGATGAACTACGATCGTCATTACACAGTGTAACTTTGCCTTTCAAATCATTAGGACCAAATATTTGTTTGGACATTTATTTGTTTTCTTTTCTTGTTTTTTTTTCCTTGTTGTTTGTTTTTAAAGTATAGTAGGTATACATAATTTATTTAAAATGTATATTTCCAAAACATGGCTGCATATTAAGTAATTAAACATTTTTATTATAGCCTAGATAGATCTAAAAGTTATCAAATTTTAAGGGAGCTCCTTTTTTTGTTACTTTTAATGTTCTAATTAATAAATGTTGATAATAAATTGCTTGGGTTTTCAAGATCTTAGCCTATCATGTTCTTATTTATTTTAGTAAAAGAGCAATCTAAAAATTATAATCTCAAGACTTTTTATTGATAGAAAGTAAGCAACTTTTTTATGCAAAAGAGCTGACAAATTTTTTTTTTTTTTCAAAGTTACTTTTTTTCTCTGAAAAGTAAATACTGAAAGTTTTTTAGTTCTAAAACTTGGAAACATTTTTCTTAATGAATTCCTTCTGTTGCAAGCTTCCTTTTGTTTGTGTGTTTCTCTTGGATGTTACTAACCTCAGTCAACAAAACAGGTTCTACTGCAGCAGCTTTGCTTCCTGCCCCCATGTCCCCATCTCCTGTGCACCCACTCCCTCCTTCCCCATCATCTACCACTTCAAGCTCATCCGTCGCTCGGGGCAAAGGGGGACGAACGATGGCCGAGGTGGCATCTCAACCTAATTTGGCTGTGTTGTTCCGTGCAGGTCGGTATGAAATTAAAGCATAGTTTTACAAATCAAAGCTAGTTGTATTTAAATGACTGGGATTTAGTATTGAACAGCAAGCTAGGTCATTTGTTGATCAAAGTGCTTTGTTGTTATATCTTTTAGTTTTATTTATTTTATATAACTTTATGGGCTTATATAACGTATTTTATAAGTTTCTTCATTAAAAATGCTTTTTCAAGCAGACACTTTGGTAATTCCTATGTGCTTATTTAGACCAATTACTTGGTTCATTTTTTTATTACCAATGGTACATAGTCCAATTCATTGAGATACTTGTCATTTTTAGCTCTCATCAATATAGCTAGGATATAAGCATTTTTTTTATCTTCAGTTAAACTGTATGATTAAAAAGGGCTTATATAGTTGATCTTATTTCACTGTTTTGTATTTTTAATCTGTTGTTATTACTGGTTATCATTAAGGCAAGTGTATCATCCTGTAGCATGATGAATGTTTGGCACTGGTGTAGTAGGCTGACCTTTACATTACTTGGTGCACTGTAGCAATGTCACATTCTTAACAGAGAAAATGTATTCTGAGAGAATAAATTGTGTATGTTTTGACTTATAACAAACACTCTACGAAGCAGTCCCTGAAAGCATTTTGATAGATTGTGAATATCAGTCATAATTCAAGCTTCTTGTCCTTACAAGGTTCTCTCACTTCTTTCTAGAGTCTTTGGGACTTCTTTCTATATATAGTCTTTGGGACTTCTTTCCATATATAGTCTTTTGGGACTTCTTTTTATATAT
>JADKLZ010000167.1:15333535-15356250 GCA_021533235.1 Biomphalaria straminea
TGGGACTTCTTTCCATATATAGTCTTTTGGGACTTCTTTTTATATATAGTATTTGGGACTTCTTACTTTTGGATAAATTTGGCAAAGTGAACATAATTATTTTGGATGGCTGTCTATTAGGTCTTAATGAGACATGTATTACTTCAATTGATTTTAACCTTCTTGTGAGGACTACTTTTGTTTCTCTCTCTTACACAGTGAGTGTAGCATGCTCTTCTCACCTGTCTGTTGTTGTGGCCTGCACTCAGCTGTCTAACAGAGACCAAAGTAACTCATGATGCCCTCCCTTTGACTGTTGTTCTATTTTGTATTAATATTACCAAGTTATTTTTAGTTGGACTTGCATGCAACTTCAAGACAAGCAGCCTTTGTTTTTTGTTGCTGTGTTGTTTTTTTGTACATTAATAATACTTTAGGCTTGCTAGAGTTTCTGTCAGTGACTCTTGGAGTAATCTGAGGATTTTATTTTAACAATATTTGTTATATTGCTTGTTAATATTCGAACATAGAACACCATAAAATGTGTCTTTATAATATAGTTATCATATAGTTAAAGCTTTGACAGCTTTTCATGAATATCAAACATTTTACAGTCAACATAAATAGCTAAGTACACCAGTCTAAATAATGTAACATATAAGGAAAAAATAAAATTATGTTTCAAGATATTAATTGATCTCTAGAGAATGGGTAATAAATAAATGAGTCTTATAGACAGCATATAATAGTAGATCACTACAGTTTATGTTTTGTGGCTTGCTTTCAATATTTCTTGAACATCCATCTCTAAGGCCGCAACAAAGCCGGCAGATCTTCAGGTAACATACCCATGCATTTTGTTGTTTTAAGTGTTTCCTAATGTTAACATTTGTGTGCACAAACAAACAAAACTTGCATGAAATAGTTTTATTTACGTACATTTCAGCATTCATTTTGATTTCAAATTCTTTTAGATTTGGAGGAAAAGAAACATTTTCCAATTCAGATTTCTTTGTTTCTGTTTTTCATTTGTTATTGATTTCAGAAATTTATAACATTTACTTTAACTTTTTTGTTGTTTTTTTTCTAACAAATCTCTAATGCAATAACCTGAAATATTGCAAAGTTCTCTTTAAGCAGTTAATTTTCAGTTGTGCTTATATTCAGTTGAATGACAATATTTTAGATGTTACTCCAAGGAAGATAAAACATGTTTTTTTAGTTTTAAAGTTTTGACTCTGATGACTTTAGTGTTGATATTTGGTTTTTGATGACTTTAGTGCTGACTTTTAGTTTAAACTTAAGATTCTATTATATTAGCTGGATTCAAAATCTCAGTATTTTTTTTTTATTATTAATTTTTAAAAAATTGGCATTGTTTTGTTCTATTTCAATATAAATGTACTAGTAAATCACCTTACTCATTTATATATGGCCTCTAACTTACAATACTTTACAAGAAAAGATCAAAACTTTATTATAATTATGTTGATGTCTGAAATTTATAATATAACTGATTTTATTAAATTTTGGTCTCTTCATAATTCTCATGATTTTAAAAACACATGACCCTAATTGAAGAAATAGTTTAAAAAAACAAAAAACTTTTTTCTAAATTTCATTCATTTTTTTTATTATTTTTTTCTGCATTAAAATTTAGTGACTAGTGCAATTTTGAGAAATCACATTAAAAAGAAATCATTACTTCTCATATTCTACAAAGTAAATCTTCAGATCAGTTACTAGTTAAGTCACGTATATACTCAAAAGCTGCTAAATTAATATCTGAGACCTATTTTCAGTATGTCCTCTTTTTGAAATAATGTGCCAAGTTTACTTTTTATTGGAAGTAGTTCAAAAGTAGGTTTCCATTCTTTGCATATTCTTCTAATTGAAATGAAAATAAGACTGTCAAAAAATTATTTACTCAGACAAGGTTAATGAACAATTACTTAGAGAAACTTAACACAAAAATGTCTTCATTCTTCTATGTAAAGTTGTCACTAACCTACTCTTTGCCTACTGTGTACTGTAACAATTACTCACTTGAGTGTAGTTGTTTACTCTGGAGCTTCTAGTTGATGAGACAGTTGCCTTAAATCATCATTAGATTCTTCTGAGTTTAGACTTATAATCTGATTAATATTTTTGTTGACTTCTCACCTAAAACCTGATTTGTATTTTGAATAGCATTTCATATCATGATTTTTTTTTTGCTTTTCAGCTGTTTGTTTTTTCTTCACATTTATTTGAAATCTAGGCTTAAAAACAAAGTTGTACAAAGTTTTATTGTATTATTAAATATTAGCATCTAAATATATTCTTTAGGAGCCATTTAAAAAAAGTAAATAATGCAAGTGACTGTTAATGACCAACTAAAATCTAAATATGCATGGAGGGGTTAAAGGAATGAATAATGTAAAGTGATTTCAGTACCAATACAAATAATGTTTGATATAGTGCAGTGAGGATGTCCAAATTATTGAGCCATTATGAAATATAGATAGCTTATTCTGAAATAGTTCAGGTGTAAAAGAACAACAAGTTGATAAATATTATTATTATGAGCTCTTTCATATTTCTTGGTCACTGATGCCTCCTTTATTTCATGGGTATGGCCTTAAGATCTAGTGTTGTAGCTGATAACCTCTTCATGCATATTTATACAGGTCAGTGCTTGGATAAATTTTTTTAAGATTTTTTTTTCTTACATGTTTTAACTTTTTTTTAATAATAATTTGTTTGTTTATATAATACAGTCAAACTATGTTATATAGGACTTAATTTGTTCATTATATATAATGTTCAAAATAACTCTTTTGTGTGGTAATACTTTTGTCAACATTTTATACATTGGTAAATGGGTAAATGATATTTTAGTAACACCTCACAAAAAAGTAGCATTCTTCAAACTAGATCAAATATTTTTGATATGTGTCTGTGCAGTGCTCTTTTTTTTTTTTTTGTAAAAAAAAATAGGTGTAGGTGCCAGTTCTCAGTGATGGATTGCCTAACTTTTAACTACTAATAAATTAATAAATAAATGTTAAAATACAAGAAAAGTAATAATTTTTCCCACATTGAAAAAGGTGCCAGTGCGTTTGCGTTGTACCAGTGCGTACCATCACGAAAAAAAACACTGTGTGTGTGTTACAGCCAAAACCGAAGCGTGGCCATTTCACATTGGTCAATAATCAATGTTTTTGACATTAAAATTGTTTATTCTACTTTGGCCGGCCACTTTGCGAAAACCCAGTGAATCCCTGGCCAATACCCTGTGTGCTTGGTGAAGACTCTGATAAGCAGTGCAGCTGTACATACCTTTGTAGTTTTCATTGGCTTTGCTAGAACAAAAATTTTCTGTTTGTCTGCTGCTTTTTTTAAGAAAATGTCCTGCCCCCATCACCACTTTGACTGTGGTTTCATTGTGAGTATTACTCTTCAGTTAATGCAAAACAGTCCATAATGGCATCTGGCATTTTGGCGCTAAATGTTTTAAACACATTATACATGCTCATCTAGTATGTTTCTAAAAAAAATGATATATCTTTTATGTTTTTGTGCTAAAAGGTTGGGGGTTTGTTTTTTTTTTGTAAAGAACTGTAGTATTTTTTTGTCCATTAGATTTTGGATTTAAGTTTTTATGTAATCAATGTTAAATCATTAACATCATAATGTTTTGTGGGTTTTAATACTATCCAAAACAAAATGAAACAATGATAGAAAAATCTATGTAATTTTTTTTCCACGAAGAATGGTTTATTTTATTTACATTATCTACAACTAATTAAAAAAAAAACAATGTATGGGTGACATTTCGCACAACTCACCTATAAATGAAGGGTGGGGGAGCATGTCAATATAATAGTCTATGGTATGAATCTGATGTCTAATAGTTCACAATAAATGTATTCATCAGAGTCAATACTTTTATTACAACTTTTTGGAGGGGGGAGAAGGAATACTATTATCTACTATATTTGAATGAAAAGGTGTTGTTTTTTAAAGTTATTGTAAGAACTTAGCGCCTAAATGGCTGCACCAAAATGGTGTACCTTCGCTCTGTAAGCATAGATTTCTGTTAGAAGGTAGGTCTCAGTACTAGCTATAAAATGTTACAATAATGGCTGTTTACTACATAATTAGATTAACAATAAAGTTCTTATACATACATCATACTCTACTGCCACCTTACTGTCACTACAGTTAATGTCCTGCAGCCAAACCTACAACCCATGCAATTACACTATCTAGGAATTGATGCAGATTTTAAAGTAACAACCTGCTGTGTAATTCACAAACTTGCTGGCTAAATCGTGAAAAGGCCATCCATTTTTCACATTGGCCGGTCAATGTGAAGCAATAATGGCCCGCTTCAGGTTTTGCTGTAACATATATATATATATAATATATATTTATATATATATATATATATGTGTGTGTGTGTGTCTACAATATTTCAACAAAACCTATGATTAAAATAAAGGGAAAAAATTAAGCAGATTTTCCATATAACCATTTTTTATAACAAGGCTTGACTGTAATTTATTTATTTATTTATTTTTTGTGTGTGATATTTTTCAATTTTATTGGTTCACTTTTTGAGTTTCCATGGGTGAGAATGATAAACTACTTCATTTTTTAGTTTTGTTATGATCTGCTCTTTTGATTTGGTCTGCATTTTGTTTGAAATCTGACTTGTTTTATTAGTTAACTTCTTTTATTTATTTATTTCTAACATTATTATGTTTTATTTATTTATTCTAGTTCTTGCAATATAAACATTGAACAAATACATCTAAGACATTTAAATTTAGTTTTACAAATTTCTCCTGAAGACTAAAAAAAAAAAATTTGTAAAATAAATGTTGACAAAACAGATTAAAGCTCAACGCAATCTAAATTCTGGTTTCATTTTCTGACAGCTGTGATGAAAAGTAAACGTTCTTTTAGTTGGTCTGAGTCCTATGAAGACTTTAAGGTGTCTGAAGAAAAAGAGCCAAAGGACAAAATGGTGGAGAGAGAAAGACAACACCATCACAACAACTGCAAGTGAGAACTTGGTCAATCCTTCAGGGACTTGCTTATTGTGTGGCTGGTCTCAATTATAATTTATATGAATGTGTGTATGTGTTTGGGAAAAGAAAAAAGAATGGGGTGCGGGGAGAGTCCTAAACATTTATGTAGTCAAAAAAAAAAAGTCATTTGTCACTAGGAAAGTATTAAAACTCTGTTCTAGAATGATCTTTTGTTATGTCTGAAGACGTAAACAAATCCAAGAGCTCACAGGTGGAACATATTTCTGCTACTGAACAATTAGGAAATTTTACTAAGTAAAGAAAGCTGTCTCTGTATTTTCTAGGCTGTCAATATTATATACTAGTCTTTGGTTTTCTTTTCCTTTGAGTAAAAAATATGACTTTAATATTTCTTTAATGAAAAGTTGTCCACATTCTTTAGGATGTAATTAACAACACATTCATTTAGGCTAAACTACTGATTCATTCCAAAACAGTGCATAAACTGCAACACTCTGCAACAAAAAAAATCTTTTCTTCCTGAAGTATTAACTGGTCTTGAAGTTAGCACCCAGGGCTCATGCCTTATTTCATTCCCCAATATTATGCCATTTAACAAATCTTGTGCATCTGAGAATGAAATCATTCTGTCCCTTGCTATTGCCCATGCTTCCATCTCGGTCATTCCATGAGGCCTACACATATGGCTGTCAAGTAAAAGACTTTAGCTTCACATTTATGTGTAAGGCTGTAACATCCATCATTAGACAAGTACTTCATCGAACATAAACTCAAGTGTCTATAAAGTTCTATAGAATCAGAAATAAAGTTACAGACTTATTCAAAAAAAAAAAAGAAAAAGATTTTTCTGCAAATGATAAATGTGCAATAAAAAATGTCAGTGTGTTTTATTGTCGTAGTTAATGAAACTATATTAAGAAGATAATTGTTCTGTGATTAATTAAGGATTACTAACTAATCAATAGTGTTAGACTATTGGGACTTCTTTCTGGCCACCTGAGCCTCAATTTTTATTTTATACACTTCTGCACTGTACTTATCTGGTTCAAGTCTTTAGTGGCAGTTTATAATTGATTGATTAATTGGTTTATTTTTTTATTTGGCAATCTATACATGCATGTTTAGTTCACAATAATCTAAAATGGGTTGTGGGGAATTAAATGATTAAAACTTATAGTCATTTTATTGGTTAATTTACATAGCTACCTTGTGAAGTTTTTTTAGTGCATTTTATTTATAAATTTACTTGGAAATGTGTACATTGCCATATTAAAAAAAAGATATTTTTTTGCCCTGCATATGACAACAATAAAGACAAGTCCAGGTTGCTCATATTTATTCTAGGCAATATTTTTTATCTAAATTTCCAGAATGCTTGATCCTGAGCAGAAGTCTCATTATGAAGAAATCAAAAAAGCTTATGCCAACATCCTTTTCAAATGGGGCTTACTGACTGAATCTGCTCACATACTGAAACATACTGATGGAGGTGGAGTTGAACATCAGACCATAGGTTAGCATTAGATTCTTAAAACATTTTTGAATTATATAGATTATTTCATTTATAAAACAAAGTGATTGTAAAGATATATGAAAACATGGTTAAACACTGCCTTCTTGAAATATCCTCTTATATCCTCTGTGATGTATCCTCTTTTTGTTTTCTATTTCAACTTAATGTTTCATTTAGTTTCTGCTAAGATCATGTCTTCTGTTGTCCTCTCAAACAATGGATATTAGTTTTCCTGAAGAACTCACAATGAATAAGTATTCGTTTTCCACAGTTCATAGACTGAGGCTTGCTATCATTTTTTGCTTTATTTTTTTTTCTTTCTTTTTTATTATTTGTCCATTTGGATGTCAAAGCAGCTAACAAGTTCAATTCCTTCATTCTTTTTTCTAGAAATTGGTTATTATTTTTTTGTCTGCAGGTTTTGTTTTGTTCAAAGTGCCACTTTTTCTTTTGGCCCATGTTCTATAGGCTGGCCACCCCTGCTCTAGATTGAACTGTATTTGAAAGAAAGTATTTTGCTTTATGGTAGTCAGAATCGGACAGTATCAAAGGCTTGAATTGAACACCTTTATATGTCTTATCATGGAAAGATTATGTCATTAGCCAGGAAGCTTTGACATTAGCCAGGAAGCTTTGACATTAGCCCATTTACAAAGTGCCTACACTCTGTTGTCACTGTGTTGGCTCAGACATATCTACTGTCTGATAGAGAAATGAATTCAAAATAAGATTTCCAGCTCTTATAGCTCTAGTGTAGTGCCTCATTGAAACGTTTAGTAGTGGAACTAGATATAGGTGAATCCATCTACTACACCATTTAATGTTCCGCTAGACAGGTACACCCTCAGCCAATTTAGAAACAATATTCAAGCAACTAAAACAGGATAATAAATCTGTTAGCATAGTGGACTTTCATTCCATTTGAATCAAAAATATTTTTATAAATATTTATTTAGGATGCCCTGTTTCCTGTTTTAACTGTTCAACAGACATCCGAGAAGTTCAATGTCATATATGTAAATATCCAGCTCTCCGATGTGCAATTTGTCATATGAGTGTACGAGGTAAGAATTTTTTAAAGCTTATTTTTTGTTATGTTTATTTCAAGGAAAACTAGTCCTTATAAACCACCTTTAAAGTATAC
Source organism: Biomphalaria straminea (assembly GCA_021533235.1). Lineage (NCBI taxonomy): Eukaryota > Metazoa > Mollusca > Gastropoda > Planorbidae > Biomphalaria > Biomphalaria straminea. The sequence goes on from JADKLZ010000167.1 coordinate 15,341,211, forward strand.
AACTTGCCATAAAAAATTAATGTTAAATTAGATTCTGTCAGCTTACTTTGGTTGGATGATCAGGTATGGTACATTTGATAATATATCTCTTCTTTAGCCAATTTATAAATTTATTAAATGGCATACACTCACATTTTCAAATAGTGACATGACTAATAAAACTAAATGGCCACCTTAAAAATACCAACCTTTATTCTACAATTCTCACATTGAATGGAACTCATTCACCAATCGTAAACAAACACTTAGCCACGTGGAGCTCTATCTCTTCTATATAATTTACAATCTAATTTTTAATACACGATGGCTGTCACGTGACAGTTTTTTCCATTGTTTTATCAATATGTACACGTGACTAAATGCTGTTTGTTTATCATTGGTGAATGAGGTCCATTGAACAATGTACACATTTAAAGTCCAAACAATTCTATTATTTGAATAACTCTTTCCCCAGGTTTGTCCGAAGTCTGTTTAGCTTGTGGCCATGGTGGTCACACGAGCCACATGATAGAGTGGTTCAGCCATCAGAGCTTCTGCCCAACAGGATGTGGCTGTATGTGTCTGCAAGAAAATTCTCTCCAGAACCTTCTCTCACAGGGCCGCATCACATAGTTCATTCTTGACGCTTAATAGGCATTGGGCGGCTAAAACCAAATGCCTTGTGAGTTATTTTTAACCTGGCATGATCATGTATAAAGCCCAGTCCATAAACTGTGATGTATTGCAACAAAATCTTTCAATTTTTGTTATTTATCATAACGGATATTTTCTAAACAAAAGTTAAACATAATCACAATGTGAAAAGAGAAAAGTATTTATTCTTTCTGAATTATAATGTATTTTCTACGAAAGTGATGATTTGCTTTTATAAACACTTGAACTATCAGGTGACAATGTATGTACATTTCCAATGCTAAATCTAAGTGTATATTAAAAACAGCCAAACTGAACATTGTGAGGGAGCCATCTCTGTTGATTTAGTAAGAGCAAAGAAGTAAAGGGCAATTGTATTTTAAATAAACTAATATTTATGAGCAAGTGTCAGCAAGGGGAGTAATAAGGCTGTCATTAAAATTTAGTGTGTTGTGCCCATTCTTTAATTTCTACCTCCCCCCCCCCTCCCAAAAAACAAAAGGAAAATGTAATTCAGTGCTTCAACAAAAGTAAGGATGACTTTAAAATGTAAACAATTGTGTATAACATTTCATAGTTTATCACTCAGGGTTAAATGTTTTTAAAAAGTTTTGTTTTATATAAAATTTGTTGATTTTCTTTTTTTTCTTTTTGTTAATTGTTCATTAAAAAATTGTTTTATAGATTTTACTTTGGAACCAGTATTCCTTCACGCATTTATCTAGGTATAAATAAATTGATATTTGTAATTTTTGTTACTTACTTGGGAAGTTCATGACATTTGTTGTGTTGATTAACTTTAATAATGGATGTAAATTGTGTTTCATAAAGGAATTCAACAGTTCTGAATTTAGAGTTTTTGTTATTAGGCTTTTTTATATCCAATATTAGACAATAAAAGTATTTGGTACAACTATAACATGGATTTAATATTAAACTGAGACATGCTATTTTGTATCACTGTTTTGTGTTCCTTATTTATAAAAGTTCAGCTTTTATATTATCTTCTAATTTCAAGCAAACCTTTTTCTCTTTTTTTTTATTAAGTTTCTGGTACATATTTATTTAATTCAACATTGACACTACTGTTGCTTTTATTTCTACATTTAAATTGAACACTGTTCAAATGTCATTGCTCCCCATCAGAAGCATTGAGAACAATCTAAAGGACATGTCCTAGTTCTTTCATTTTCTCCTCTTGTAAATCCCTTCACTTGGAATGGTTGCCCAAGTTGTCTGGTATGTGCTTTGATGGTCCCAGGTTTGAACCCTGCAGCCATCCTTCTTGTTCTGGGGGGAGGGTTGGGCTAGCATTTAATAATCTTCAAATCCTGACTCTAGATGAGGGCCTAAAGGCAGCATGAATACCTTTACCCAGATACTCCCTCCCCCTACGGGTGCACAAAAAGAGATTGGACTATAGCACACTAAGCATGCTATACGCAGGAAATGTGTGCTATACAAAAGCAATCAAAAAGAAATATTTATATTTATAAAAGTCTAACAAATTTGATTTTGAAACAATGTTTAAAGGAGAGAGATACAACAACATAAATTAATAATGAGAAAAAATGTCATGAAATAATTTTATTTTATATTTACATTGTAAGTACACATGCACATTACATTTCCCATTCTGGCCATATACTTTTAACTCTTCTCAGTCATTCACATTACATTTCCAACTCTGACCATATACTTTTAACTCATTCATTAGAAAACTCAGTACAGCTTTAAAAATCAATCATACTACTGACCCAGTTGTCAGTGTGATCAAACTGACCAGCTATTTCCAAAACAAAATGATTCAGTTAAAATGATTGTAAAAGTGGATTGCCTTGCTGTCAACATGCCTGAGACACTTTAACTTTTTAATCGATTCAATTTTCAATCGATTGTTTCATATCTAGTACCTAGACTAAAATTTCGTAAGTATGGAGGGAATTAATATTGCTAAAGATGGTAACTTGTAACTGGTGAGGAGCATGTGGTCCACTGTTCTTATTTTAGGCAAACCTGGCATACAACATTTATTTAAAGATCACTTTCACCTCAACTACGATTTTGCTCATATTAAAACATGCATAAAACCATGTACATTTTAAAATACTTTATACATTAAGAATACATCCAAGCAATGAACATCATATAAATAACAAAAAGATTACAAAGAGAGTTTGTGTGATACACAAACTCAGAGGCAGCCCCCGTCGGAGTCGGATCCCTTTCAGATCCGCCTATTCGCAAGATGTTTCTGATGTTCCTTCTAAGTCCCTGGCTCAATTCCTGTATGCTCCCATCCTTAAACTATCGCAATATTTCTGAAAGAACAGTAAAGGTTAAATCATATTTTCAAAAGCCTTTAGTGTTTTTTTCTAACCGTGACGGACAGACCAACCAACAGACAAAACGCACAAAAATATGTTAGTTTCATTTTAATGGGGGCATTATACAATTTTATTTTTAAAAATCTGATTTTTTTTTAAATTTAAGAAATTAGTTTAGAATCATATCATTTCCGGTCTTTACGCTAGTACACGAAAGCCACTGCTAAAATTTCATTTTAAAAAATGCGCGTGATATCTACATGTCTAGAGCATTTCTTATAGTAACATTTCCTCCCTTACATTTACGTAATTGTTTTAGAATTGGTGTTTTGTTATTAAAAAATTGCTTGCATAATTAATTTTATAAATTAAACGGTTTGCGTTTAGAAAACTAAAAGTAGCCATTGCACCTAAACTTTTCAAGCCGCATTTAATGGTGAAAAAATATTTTTCGAATCTCTTCTAGTTTTGGCGCTATGAGTCTGACAGACGGACAGACAGACATAAATTCATTTTAAAAAATGTGCGTGATATCTACATGCCAAGAGCATTTCATATAGTAACATTTCCTCCCTTAGATTTACGTAATTGCTTCACAATTGGTGTTTTATTATTAAAAAATCGCTTGCATAATAATTTTTATAAATTAAACGGTTTGCTTTTAGAAAACTAAAAGTAGCCGTTGCACCTAAACTTTTCAAGCCGCATTTAATGGTGAAAAAATATTTTTCGTATCTCTTCTAGTTTCGGCGCCCTGAGTGGGACAGACGGACAGACAGACATTTTGCACAAACCTAATAGCGGCTTTTTCCCCTTACGGGGGCCGCTAAAAATGGACTACAAATTTTATTGTATAGTTTCTACAACTTATTGTCATATCATATACATAATGTATACATACATATTGTCATCATAATCATAACACAAATTCACTACAAATTTTATTATAATTTAGTTTCTACAACTTCATCTAAGACTCTAAATGTACAAATCAAAATATACACCTTTCTACATTTTCACAGATCAGATTTACTTTGAAAGCTGTTCAGCTTTAATTGTTTATACTGGCATTTATGTTTTTCTTTAAGGATAAACATTTACTGTCAATACCTTTATTAGAAAAAAATTTAACTGATAATGGTATAAACATGCTCTAACATTCCACATAGTGGATTCATGGGAAAATGATTGGCTGCCTAATATGTGTTAAGGCTAACTATGAAGGACCATTGAGGTTACATCATAGGGGAAGAGGAAAATGTCATCAAATACTTTGAACAGGACAATACACTTAGGATGGATTACATAAACAGGTCAAGATTTAACTTCATTCTCAGTTCTCAATTGAACAACTCATTTATTCGATGAAATGTTCTAAATCTTCATTATTTTGTTCAAAACCTTCAACTAACTGAAATAGTCTTGTGGATACATTTACATTTTTAAAACAAAATGAAGATAAAATATTTACAAAAAAAAAAGCTGCCTTGTGAAATACACTTGCTATTCATTCCATAATATAAATTCCAATCCAGTAGAAAAGTGTGATAACCTCTTCATTAATTCATTACATGTGTACAATTATTGAGGGAATGGACAAAGAATATACAGGCTACAAATCTTTAATGTTAAAATCCATACATGGTTTTTTACTTGAAATCTGTGGACATTCCAAAATTCTCATAAACCTAAAATTATGAATACAGAGAAAGGCCAATGAATTTTGTCTTCTTTAATAATGAAATTTTAAACCTTTAATGCCTAGGTCTGGTAAGATATTGCCTTTAATGGAGACGTAGTATTCAATGCTCCACTGGAGAAGCAGTTTCTCATATTTAATACTATTGGAGATAATGTCTCTCCTGCTCTAGTTACAGATTGTGTTCTAAAACAAATTAATGATTGTAAAATTCAATAAATAATTTTCCTTTTTTTTTTTAAATTGACTTTATGAGGGAAAAAAAGGCATGGATGAATAAATAATATGTCTAAATTATCTACAAACATTAAGCTAATCAATCAGCTGAAAGATGTAGTCTGGTAGAATCTCCATATGCAATATCAGGATTAAATTTTTTGATTTTATGTTTTGGCCGGGGTGTCACATCATAATTAGTTTCCACAAGATCAGAGCTGAGGATAAAAGTCAACATACAAAATTTAGTACTCCCATCTACTTCATAAGAAATAGTAACAATGCTGAAAAAGAATCAAACTCAATATACTTTGTGACAAAAAAAAAGAACTGGACAATTTCAAGGCAAATATTTTGGTCAATGAGCATCATTACACTAGAACTTCTTACTTTACAACTTACTGGACATTGGGTTATTGAACAACTTACTGGACATTGGGTTATTGAACAACTTACTGGACATTGGGTTATTGAACAACTTACTGGACATTGGGTTATTGAACAACTTACTGGACATTGGAAAGGCAGGGAGCATTTTCCAAAGGCTGCAGCCTATTTGGACAAGCCAAGCCATTGGACTCAAGACAAAAATACACCTTCTCAACACAATTGTCATTCCAACTGCAACATATGCATGTGAGACATGGAAGTCATCTGTCAAAATTGAGAAGAGACTAAATGTGGCTCAACAAAAATGGCTGAGACGGATTCTGAGAGTCAGTTACACAGATCGGGTCTCAAACAAGGAAATCCTATGCCGAACTGGGAGTCGAACACTCAGTGAGGTTGTGACAGAACGTCGCATGAGGTTTGCGGGACATGTTCTACGACAAAATGAACTATGCATACCAAGAATTGTGATGACATGGAGGCCAATACGAGGAAAACGCAAACAGGGCCGTCCTCGTATAACTTGGCGTCATACCTTCATGGAGGACCTCAGAACAGTGGACACCAGATGGGAGGAGGCTTCAGACATTGCCAATGACAGATCTTTATGGAGACAGCTTGCCGCCCAATGCCCCGAACGGCGTGGGAGGACCTAAGTCTAAGTAAGACTGGACATTGGGTTATTGAACAACTTACTGGACATTGGGTTATTGAACAACTTACTGGACATTGGGTTATTGAAAAACTTACTGGACATTGGGTTATTGAACGACTGATAGGACATTTGATTATTTCATAACCTGCTGCACATACGACCATTTTAAAACCTGCTGGCGATTTGGTTACTTCACAACCTGCTGGAAATGTGCTTATTTAACAACTGGTTGGAAATTAATTTCACAACCTGCTTGACTTATGTCACAGCTGAATGGACAGTTGTTATTTTTTAAAATGATTGGACATAAGTATAAATAAAACATAAATCTTGAAACTATTTTTAGAAGTTAAACTACAAACCTTCTTCCTAAATGATTTTTTTAAAAAGGGCAAATGTTTTTGAATCTGAAGATTAAGGAAGAGTGCAGTATGGTTATGCAGAACCTTCTATGCAGTGCTACACCATATACATACACATATAGGGTTTTCTCACGCTACAAATGGTTGTGGTCTAACAAAATGGTTCAGATGAAGCATCTGGCTTGAGTTTACTTACTAAAAGTAGTTGTAGAAAACAAAGTTGTACACAACAATCCCAAAGCAAGTCATTGTGGTTAGCACTATATACAAGGCTGTGTGGGAGTTCTCTTCCTGAAAAGAATCAAATGTATCAACTTCAGTCAAGTTTTCAATGTTTAAATTAGATTGGAATATTATACAGGGCTTTGTATATTTATTATATGCAATTACATCAAATGTTGCATTGGGGGAGCTACCACCTTCTACCAAGCGCGTCCCCAGGTGGCGGATAGGGGAAGGACCCTTAGATATAAGGGTTAGCTGTGAATACCAAATAAACAGCCGCGGACCAATCTGGTTTGCAGTCATGGAGGATGAGGTGGAGTATTCCAGTGGTTAGAATATTTACAAAAAACATCTCAGAAATCCAGGGAAATGATTGCAAAAAGCGAGTATAGGGCGCTCTAACTCTAAACCCGGGTAGATGAAGCTCGTTAGCTAGGGATAGCAGTTCATCTAGGAGAGAAAACTCCGAAAATAAACACCTGCTGCCTTGCAGATGATCTTGGATGATCAAAGGCTATGGGAGCACACCCAGAAAGAAAAGCAGGCTGAAGTCGGAGTCAATGGGCCTCCTGACACGCAACTTCATCTATGTTGGAGTTCAGTAACGATTCTAATAGATGTGGCATCCTGCCTGTGGAATCCCGCCGCGCAGGCAGGGGGCCGGGCTCTCCGCCTCGAAGGAGCCCACACAAGTGAGCTGGAGGTTCTTCTATCTCTGCCTGTGGAGTCAGGAGCAGGGACAAGAAAGTAAAAACTACTGGCCAACACTCCAAAATCAAAAGTCCAAAAATCCTACAATGGAACGCAGAGGGCATCCAAAAGAAAAAAGAAGCTCTAAAAATATTTCTACATGAGAAAGAAATTGATGTAGCCTGCATCCAAGAAACTCATTTGAACAGTAATCTAAGTTTCTCCATTAGAGGCTACACCTGCATCAGACAAGATCGAGAAATCAGACCCAAAGGAGGAAACCTCACCCTCATTAAAAATGACATCCCTAACACAGACATAACTCTGCCCAACTTTGCAGAATCTGAATAAATGGGAACTAAGCTGATTCTCCCAGATGGAAATATTAATGTATTTAACTGCTACTTCCCACCAGACAAGGAAATAGAGATTGACCACATACAAATACCTGATCAAGAAGAATGTCTAATCTTAGGGGATATGAATAGTCACTCTCAGAGCTGGGGATACCCAGACCTCAATACCAGAGGAGAAGAAATCGAAGAATGGCAAGCGGAGAACCGACTTATCCTGCTTAATAAACCCGAGGATAAACCAACCTTTTTCTCAAGAGCTTGGCTAACATCAACCACGCCAGATCTAGCCTTTGCAACTGACAACATATCCAAAAAATGCACAAGAGAAGTTGCAGACCAGCTAGCCACCAGTGACCACAGACCCATATTAATCAGTATTGATACCTCCTTCAAAATATCAGAAAACTCCACCATCCCCAAATGGAATTACAAAAAAGCTAACTGGAACCTATTCTCAAAGCTCACAGACCTATACACCACTTCGATAAACTGCAAATCAAATCAGGTTAATAAATCATACTCAGCTTTCTCCAAAGCAATCCTCCTAGCAGATAAGGAATAAATTCCTAGAGGAGAAAGAAAAGATTATATCCCCAACTGGTCTGATCACCTACAAGAACTCCACAATGCCACTATTGAAGCCCTTGTATTGAAAATAACATAAATCTAAAAGCAGCTAACGCAGTCTTCAGGAAAAATTACCTTACCGCTATGAGGAAAAGTTGGCATGAAAAAATAGAACAACTAAACGTAGATAGAGACGGCCACAAACTCTGGCGTATAGCCAAATGTCTCAACCAAGAAGAAAACAGAACAACATCCATAGTAATAGAAAAGGATAACAAACCCCTGAAAGGCCAAGAAGCAGCTAACGAATTTATTAAATATTTCCAAAGCGTAGGACAAATACAAATCAATGAAAGCAGAAATAAAGATGTTAACTCAGAAATCCAAGAAAAAAATAAAGAAAACAATCCAGCTTACTCCTTGGGAATGACCACAAATCTTAAAATGAAGGAACTAGATGAAGCCCTAAAAAGTCCTCCAACCAAAACAAGCCCCGGGCCCAGACAAAATATCAAATGACATGCTTCTTCACTTGGGTTATCAAGCCAAGAAAAAACTGCTACAAATATTCAATGGTAGCTGGAAATCAGGCAAAATCCCATACATATGGAAAAAAGCCATTATGATCCCTATTCTAAAGCATGGAAAACTGGATAGCTACCGCCCCATCAGCCTCACTAGCTGTATATGCAAACTTATGGAAAGAGTGGTAAACAACAGACTCACTTGGATCCTTGAGTCTAATAACCTACTCACTGTTGGATATGTTGTCAGTTGCAAAGGCTAGATCTGGCGTGGTTGATGTTAGCCAAGCTCTTGAGAAAAAGGTTGGTTTATCCTCGGGTTTATTAAGCAGGATAAGTCGGTTCTCCGCTTGCCATTCTTCGATTCAATGGGTACCAGGCTGGCTTTAGAAAAGGAAGATCAACAGAAGATCAAATAGCCTTCATCACACAAGAAATAGAAGACGGCTTTCAAGAAAAGAAACCAACAACGATTGTCTGGGTTGACTTAGAAAAAGCATTTGACAAAGTCTGGGAACAAGGTCTCTTACTCAAACTAATCCAGCATCACATATCCCACAGAATGTACAACTGGATAAAGGAATATCTAAATAATAGAAAAGCCTTAGTTTGTATGCAAGGACAAAGAAGCCACACAGTGGGTATCAAAAATGGCATCCCCCAAGGAGGAGTCCTATCCCCAACACTTTTCCTAATATTCATAAATGATCTAAATCAAAACCTACCAAGAAAAGTTAAAAGTAGCATGTATGCAGATGACCTTGCCTTAATTAGCACAGAAGAATATGTAGGAACTTCGAAATTACGATTACAAGATGCCCTCGATAAACTTAATAAGTGGTCCAAAGACTGGGGCATGTCCATCAACACAAAAAAGACAACATATACCATATTCTCTCTGTCAACAAAACAACAAACAATAAAATTAACACTAGATAAGCAAGTTTTACAAAAAAATAACAGCCCTACATATCTTGGAGTCACTTATGACCCAAGACTAATCTGGAAAAACCAAATAGATAAAACATAGAGCGAAGGCATCCAAAGACTATCTCTCTTGAAAAAATTAGCTGGCACAGCTTGGGGAGCTAATCACAACATCCTGAAAAAGACCTATACCAGTTATGTAAGACCTGTATTAGAATATGGTGCCACAGCATGGGTCTCAGCAGCTCAAACAAACCTAAGGAAAATAGACAAGGTTCAGAATATTGGTCTAAGGATTATGACAGGAGCAATGAAAACAACACCCATAAGAGCTATGGAGGAAACCGCTGACCTGATCTCTCTGGATGAAAGAAGAGAAATGAAAATCCTCTCCCAATTTACCAAATTGGAAACCTTGGAAAGGCACCCACTAAAAACCAAAATCAACAAAACTGGCACTAAAAACCGTCTCAAAAGAACCAATTTCATACAGGAATCTGTTAACCTAAAAAAGAAACACCAACTCGAAAAACTAACTCTAAAATCCTCGATACACCATAATGAATCTCCACCCTGGGACGAAAGCCCTCTTCCTACTATAAGGGACCAGATTGAAAACATAAAAAGAAAATCTGACTACAGACCAACAGAGCTCAAGGAAATAGTGAACTGTTTTCTTCAAACCAATTATCCTAGCAATCAGTGGATAAGAGTTTACACAGATGGATCATCCCATAAAGCCACCACAAATGGAGGAGCTGGAATACTAATCGAATGGCCAGATGGAGAAAAACTTGAAAAATCCATTGCAACTGGAGAGCTCTCTGACAGCCACAGAGCAGAAAGGGAAGCACTAACACTAGCTGCTACAATGCTAGCTAATCATCCAAGTTCCCCACACAGTCAGATTGTCTTACTAACCGATGCGAAAACAACCCTCCAAAGCTTGCAAAACTCTGATCTATCTTACAATAAAAACCTCAGAACAGCACTTTCAAAACTCAACAACAGCAGCAAAAAAACTGTTATTCAATGGGTACCAGCTCATATTCAACTAGAAGGAAATGAGAAGGCTGACACACTCGCCAAGAGTGGGAGAACTAACTCACAAATAAACTCTGCACTCTACCCGGAAGAAATTAATTATAAATAAAATAAATGACAAATGGACAAGCTCACATCCAAATCACAAGAAAGATGATGCTTACTATAAGCTATCCCGACAAGATCAATGTGTAATAATTCGACTTGGGACCGGACACAACAGAATGCGTCAACACATGTACCGGAAGCTCAAAATTGGAGCCAGTGATATCTGCTCATGTGGAGTGTCACCAGAGAATGCCAACCACGTCCTCCAAGACTGCGCTCTTTACCAAGAGGCCCGTATAAGACACTGGCCCCAAAACACCCAAATAGAAAGAAAACTATATGGAGAGCTCCCTGACTTGGAAACCACTGCGCAGTTCATCTCATATATTGGTGTAGTGATCTGAACCCTCCAACATAACAATGAGAACGAAGAAGAAGAAAATCAAATGTTGCAAAATATGCAGGTCGTAACTGGATTTCCATAGTTACGTGAACTACAGCACTTATCTGAAGACAAAAACTTGTATGTAATTGCATTAAATATAAAGACTACAACCTAAAAGTCATGTCTAAGAGACAAAAATTGTAAACATGCCTCATTTAAAGAGTTCCAGAATTATTTTTGCTTTTTTTTTTTTTTTTTTTTTAATGTTTTTTGTTTTTTTAGTAGTGTTGTGGCCAAATTACCTGCTGGTAAGGAGTATTCCAAAATTTGGAACAGGTCAAAAATGAACACAAATTTTCCATCACCTGACCTAAAACAATGTAAGATAATAATTAATTATAAAGTGACATTTTCACTATTCTATATACACAGATATATTTTTAATATATGCTAAATAATCTAGGGAAAAGCATAGCTTTGTATGTTATCTCTTTTAATAAAATAAATTCATTACTGGTATTAGTAAAATACTTTGACTCATTATAGCCATACAGCTTTAACTATGCACATTACAAGTTTTCCTAAAATTAGAGATTGTTTCTTTTTAGATTCTTACTAAAGTTGGTAAATATATCCTTACTAGTCAACCGGAAGCGTATCATACGCCGCTATTTTACAGGGACTGCCTTAGGCGTCCGCAGTGTGCCCCGCACTTCCATAGGACCCATGCTAATTCTAGGTGTATATATTATTAAATTAAACAATTTTATAACTTATAACAGATTTCCCGCGGCCTACTGATTTATCAGGAACTCCTGGAAATCTCCTGAAATTGCAAAATATAAGAAAAAAGTCTTAGAAATATCTGGAAATTATTAAAACTTTTTGAAAACTCATACAAATCTCCTGAATTACATAGATGAAAATTGTCATTTTGGGGTGTCATTCAATATGGTAAACACCAATCCTACGCGCGATAAAAAAAAAAGAAAACAGCATTATGCAATACCCATAATTGTGGAATCTGGTGAAAGAAGCTTCTCATGCCTGTGCGTAGTAAAGAATGAATAAAATGCAAAGACGAATATATTTTCTAATACAAACTCTTCATTTTCATTTATTATCCATATCCCTATCCAAACTGGGCCCCATGAAATTTCTTTTGCATTGGGTCCCACATTATCCCCAACACAATAGTTCAAACATTGCCAATCTAACTTCAATATTTAATTAGTAATTAATTAATATGATACTAATTCAAGATTGTTTTTACAGTGAGTTATTTTAAGAGCTCATATTTTGTTATCTGTAATTTTTACAAAAACATTTCAATTTGGTATAAATCCTCATATTTAATCATGGGTTGAAGAAACTGGTCTTTGTTAGTTTTTCCATATTTTTTTTCTCTCTAAGTAAAATGAAACTCAAAGATAATCCAAATTGTAAATTGTTGATGTTATCAATGACATACAAGCTAGACAATATTATCAGTTCAGTTCTTCTATTTAATGGTAAGTTTTTTTTGTTTTTTTTTATCTTTCTACTGCCAAGCGTTAAATAAGTTCATGAAATTTCTAAAAGTAGCAAATACTACTTACTCTTCACTATGTCTGTTACATTTTTACTTGGACCAGATGGAACACAGTCTTCTACAATACTCTATAAATAGTTATATTTGCAATTAAAATTTTAAAAAAATATATATTTAATTCTATAGTATTACTTTAAAAGCTAGCAACAATGTTATATGAACAGCAAAATGGAATCAGGAATAGCCTGAAATTACCAATTTTAACCAGGATTCAAAGTAGTTTGACAAGAAAGAAAGAAAAATGAATTGAAAATATTAATATATTGATATACTAACCTTGCACTGAGCAAATAGCTCTTCCATGTCATCTTCCATACACAAGGCTATATCCCAGTAGTCTGGGTGTGAAGCCCCTGATATGATGTCACATCGAAAGATATCACAAACATCAGCTAAACAAATGGCATCATCTGTCTGGCAACAAAACATATATTCAATAAATCTCCCATTTCTTTTTAGCTGCAAGGTGAAATTTGCTATATAATAATTGAATTGAAAAAAATATTTTTCATTTTAACAATATGGTCAATAAAGCCTTAAAATTATAGCATCTACATATGCTGAAAGTAAGTTTTTTCTTTTGACAGATTATTCACAGAAGTATTATGATTAATTAAGCTTTGGGAGAATATGCATAATGAGGTTCAGAAAAATAAATATATTTTTTAAGAGTTAAAGCAGATGAATTAAAGTGCACCTATTTCTAAGGCTAGTGGTTTACAGATTTGTTATGTCAGCAACACACAATTAAAAGGACGCTCATACTGACTGAACTAGATTTAAATTCCTGGGATTGACATCTAAATGCTCTAACATAATGCCACACCAGTATCATAGTATGTAACAAATATTAGTGGTAGGGCTTACAAGAACAAGAGAACTCCAAACATTTTAAATTACCTTACCAAATCTAGATGTCAACATCTGAACATGAGGTCCATTGTAATGCTCAATGAAAGAAATTATAAGCAATTTAATTTTGAGGAACTGTGTCTGGTTATTAAAGTTCTTACTTTGATCTGATCCATGTGTCTGTTTTCAAAATGCCTGTCTAAGAAATATTCTGAAACAAAAGCTTTGCCACAAAAATTGCAAGTCCATCTACTTGGAGGATCTAGAACCTTATGGTTTTCTTGAATTGAATACATATCACGCTCTAATGAAAACACGCAACTAGAAGTGAGGCTCATCTTATGTGCTTTGAACACTGGAGAAATTCTCTGAAAATGTAGTAAATATAGAAAATAATATATATTTTCTAAATAATTAATAAATATATTTAGGCATGTTGATAGATAAACATGAAATCTGCATTATCTATTAAAAACAATTAGGACAATTTATATCATTAATATTTTTTAATTTGAAATATTGCAGTATCTATTTTTTTGTTGCCTAAGTTTTGAGACGAAAAAAATCAAATTGGATGGCATTACTAAGTAAACCTGCATAGAACTAATTATTTTTTTAATTCACTTTGAGAAACCTTAACTTATTTCCTGTTGACAAGGGTTCAATTAAAATTGTAACCTTTTATAACAAAACTTCTGTAAAATTAACTGAAGATTTACCTCTCTGACAACTTTAGCAACTACTCTGGAATTTTCCCTTGCACAGCTTTTTTCATGTGTGATAGCTATGTAACAAAATAAATATATCTGGAAGAAATCAATAAAAAAAAATCATAAAAAGACACACATGTATTAGATTGTTAATTAAGAATGTCTACGTCTCTGTAGAACAAAGCATTTTTAAGTTGGACACTAAGAAAAAATTCTGCTAATTTTTAAAAAATGACAAAAATTACAGACAAAATTAGATTATTAATAATAATAATAATAATAATAATAATAATAATAATCTTTATTGTCCGTGAGGAAATTTGTCTTACAATTTGTGCATTACACCAAACAAAACATCAAACCTAAAAAAAAAACATTCATACCTGACTCATTCAAAATTTACATGTGAAAAAAAAAGTTTATGTTTATATCAAAGTATTTCTATTCAATGATTTCACTACATTTGACCATTTCAGCAAGAATGTTAAGAGCCTAGGTGTCATCAGTGGCGTAGCTAGGGAGGGGGGAGAATTTGAAAATCCCCCCGGAAATGAATGCTTTTTACATTAAATATTATGTATTACGCAAAATACAGGGGCCTCCAAAGAGGTCAAGCCCCACGGCCCCCCAAAGGATGAAAAATTCCTAGCTACGCCCCTGGATGTCATATGGCCAGATAGACCAACATTTACTTTTTCCAACTCTCATTTCTCTCAAACTTGTACAAGTCATGCTTCTCAATGTTATACTATTCCCAACAAGGGGAGCATTGTGAGTTATCTCTTAGCCAAGAAGGGGAGCATTGTGAGTTATCTCTTAGCCAACAAGGGGAGCATTGT
>JADKLZ010000167.1:15373640-15387650 GCA_021533235.1 Biomphalaria straminea
TTCAATTTATTCAAGTCTCACAAATTAGTTGAACTCAGACTTCAATTCAATTGATCAGAATGGGAAGATGGATAAATAATATGTGAAAGAATTTTTACCAAACTGACAGACAGAGTGAGTGAGTAAGTAAGCTAAATATATTTTTAAAAAAGTCAAGTACAAACAAAAACTATACCTTGAAAAATTTAGCAAGTCTTCAATGTATTTTATCCACATGTCTCTCAATGGTACAAAATCACTGTATCTGCACAAAAGAGAAATTATTAGTATTTTTGTTCGGACGTATAAAATAATGCATTATCTAATATTATAAACTTGTGACCTATCATCACAAAAAACAATACAAATGCATTGTTGTGTCCACATCTTGAGACATCTCTGTTTTATTCACTATGGTAACATTTCTATAACTGTATCTATTTCATGTATGTATTTGTTTTAATATTTATTAATTATATATCTGAATGACAGTATCCTTTTAAATATCATTTTTAGAAAATGAAAATAGTACAACCTTATAATGGTATTAGGCTTCAGCCACCTTTAATGTTTAGCATTACATATATTACCAATGCTAATCATGTGGTGTCCTCTGTAACTGGAGCAAGTTCACCCTTTAAGGTGTTTCGATAAAGCTTAATGATCTGGATTAATTATTGAGGTGTATGGGATATCTAGAATGGGTAGCACCTCTAATGGTCAGGCAGTGGTACCCTCTACTGAGGGTAGTTTGGCTCACTTTTGGTCCCTGCTCAGTACCCAACTCTCACCTGTGGCTCCCAGTAGCTGTAGCACGCACAGCAACCACACCCCAGAGACAGCTTTGACTGGCCAGCTAAACCAGGTAGAGGATATCTGACATGCCCATGACAATCAGTGCACTGAGGTTCTGTCAAACCAAGCATGTCAGGTCTGGACTAAGCAACCTGAATGTGTTTACATTTATGATAGGCTAAACATCTATAAGATTTTATTGTTAATAATAATAATAAGGCTTGTCTTCGAGTCTTCAGTATTTCCCATAGTTACACAGCCCCAGCTGTGACCTACATATTTTGCCACATCCAGGGCAAGCATAACCATGGTCCACCAGTGGTCGATTAAGATTTTCTTTTTGTCTCAAATGTGTATTCCACTGCCTTTGTGAGTGACGCCCTGCTGTCTCGTTCTGAGGCCCCATACAGCCAGATGCTCTCTTCTATGTCAGCTAAGGCAAGGTGCACCTAAGCTGGTCTTTAAAGCATTTACATGGGGCACCTTTGTTATGTCTACCACCTTTAAGCTCAAAAAAAAAAAGACTACGTTTGGCATACGTTTGTCTCCTATATGGGATACGTGCCTGACCAGCGTAACGTTTGGACCATAAGAAGTCCCTCTACAAGGACATCACTGTTTGTAGTGCTGTCTTTCCACCGTATGTCCATGATGGAGCGCAAGCATCTTTGGTGAAAGCACTAAAGTAGTCTTTGTTCCTTTCTGTATAGTACCCATGTCTCAGATCCATAAAGAAGGATCAAGAGAACCACTGCTTGGTAGACATTGGTATTGTTAATGTGTCCCTACAATATACATAATAGCAAAAGCTATCACAATTTAGTAAGCTCAAACCAATTCATGGTAGAGATCTTAAAATTGACCCTTAAAAAATCCTTTTTCACTTTTTTTTTTTTTTTTAACTTTTTCTCAACGTAGTTCCAGCAATGATAGTTACTTTTTACGAACTAGATCACATAATTTTTTTAAAAAACTTACTTTGCTACAGTTGGCAATAAAAACAATCTCCTCTTTCTTCTTTTCTCTAATCTTGCCAAATAATGTTTTTGTTTTTGCTCTTTTGTTTTGAGCTTGCAACGCTTTCTCTTCTTTCCACTCTGAATACTTTCAAACTTTGAGCTCAAGTCACTGTCAGGCTGCAATTTTTCAGCTGGTAGATTTGTATTTGTGAATGATGAGAACCAACTTGATTTTGCTTCTTTACCCTGAGATTGAAAAAAACAAACAATATATATAATCATTACCTTTAATGGAGAATTAAGTTGCACAAACATTGTGAAATTTAATTTAGGAAATCTGTCTTGAAAAGGTTTCAAATATACATCATTAGCTTTGAAAACTAAAATCTGTTTGAATGCACACCTAAGACTTAGTTGTTCAATACATATATTACTTTAAATACTCAAAGTAAAAAAAAAGTAAAGTTCCCTTTTCAGACCTAAAATCTGCCAAGTGATTGATTTTCCCTGGCAGATTCAGTCAACCCATTCCATGCACTTATAGCAGTAGGGAAACTCGAGTTGAGTTTTTTTTTTTTATTTTTACTTGTTTGTTACTTGTTTGTAATAGAGATGGGAATCGAACCCAACTTTTAAAGTTCGGGTTCGGTTCCGTCAGATTTAAGTTGGGGTTCGGTTCGATGACGAGTATAGTTTGGGCTCGGTTTGATGACGAGTATAGTTCGGGTTCGGTTCGGTCAGATCCAAAGTTCGGGTTCGGTTCGATGATATAAAATTAGTGTTTTAACATTGTAGAAATATTTATCTAAAATAAAATCAGTAAAAAGAAATATGTTTCTTGCATAAACCTTAACGCACAATAAAATTTAAAAAAAATGTCTAAGTTAATATGTGTGTTTGTATTTTTTGCCTTGAATTTAAACCCTAGAAAAGAATGGTACTCTTTTTTTTTTTTATAATTATATTAGCTTATTAGGCTACATAACATAAAATATTACTTATACCTGTAAAGTTTAATAACATAGATTTAGAATTTCCCATTTAGATCTAGTAACCAAAGAAATAGAAACAAAATCGTTGGAGTTTTAAGAAACATTTGACCTGTATAACTAAAATATAGTGTAAAGTACATGCTTGACTAACCATGCCGATGTGTTATTTTATTGTCTGACCACTAAAAATACAACTAACACTATTGCATAACTGTTAAACGCGCAAGGGAAAAAACGAGGTGGTCTTGTCATTACTGCACACTCAGTACACTATATAGACCTACATGTGTACGTCTATCTGGTCAGGTTGTTAAAATCAGTCTGACACACCGTCTATTTACTTTCTTGGCCGGGAGGGTGTGTAACTATTTTAGTGTATAGATAGATCTACGAACATGCTTGACTAATCATGCCAGTGTGTTATCTTCTTGTCTGACCACTCCACATTAAGCAAACCTTATTGCATAACGCGTAATGAAAAAATGCAGGGTAGTCTTGTATCATCGACTACACACGTACAGACGTGTATGTCTAGCTGACCAGGTTGTTAAAACCAGTTGGACACAGTCTATTTACTTTATGGTCAGAGAGGGTGTCGATTAAGATTTTTTACTAGAGTTGGTTATCCTAATCCTTTTAGATTGTTAAACCAAAAAAAAAAAAAAAAGAATGTTGAAATTGCAAAATTAGTTCGGTTAAGATAAGGAGGGTTCGTTCGGTTCCGTTCGCACTGAGCAGTTTCAAAGTTTGGGTTCGGTTCAGTTCAAGTTCGGTGTATTCGGTTCGGGTTTGGTTCGTTTCCCATCTCTAGTTTGTAATTGTCATTTTTCTTGGTAAAAAGACATGCTCCAATCTGAATCCGATTTATGTAATTCTATTACTTCTCTTTGTAAATTTTTTTGAGTAAATAAAGAAAAGAACTTACTGTGGTGTGCCATTTATCACCTGCATCTTCATAGTTTAATTCACAATAAAGATTATCTGAGAAAATAAAACAGACATAAATGGTTAATAAGATAGCTTACAGCATAGGCTTACTATAAAAAAATAAATTGCATATGATTTTTGTACTTACAACATTCATTTTTTCTTATATATCTTTCCATCTTATCTTAAAAATCACTGTATTCTATCAACTAGAAGCTGTGCCTGAGCCTAAACCACAGCCATGTTTTTAAGGTTTGAAGATCAAAAAAATATTTAAGACATACTGTTATAAGTTTAAGCCCCAGCAATTCCATTTCATGTGACCACAAGCCAATTGTCATCTACATGAGACCCTTTCCAGCCTCACACAATATGCCTACCTAACCAATAGTAAAGTAAAGTTCCCCTTTCAGACCTTGTGGTCTATAGGGCAGATGATGTAAAGTTCCCCTTTCAGACCTTGTGGTCTATAGGGCAGATGATGTAAAGGTCATCTGATTCTGTGGCCCACGGTTAACGAGAGTGTCTGTGGCCAGCACAACGACCAACCGCCTTTACTTTTCCCCAACTAAAGTCAGGTACCCATTAGAGCTGGGTGGACGAAAGGGCGCCCGAAAATCCCGAAATAAAAATCCCAGTCTTCACCAGGATTTGAACCCGGGACCTCCAGTACGGAAGCCAAGCACTTTACCGCTCAGCCACTGCGCCCTCTAGATGATGTAAAGGTCATCTGATTCTGTGGCCTATGGTTAGTGAGGGTGTCATGTGGCCAGCACAACGACCAACCGCCTTTACTTTTCCCCAACTAATGTCAGGTACCCATTAGAGCTGGGTGGACTCAGAGGCGCCCAAGGATCCCAAAATAAAAATCCCAGTCTTCACCAGGATTCAAACCCGGACCCCCGGTTCAGAAGCCAAGCGCTTTACCGCTCAGCCACAGCGCCTCCACCTAACCGATAGCAGCTAAGGTAATTGTGTTATCTATACGAGACTCTTTCCAGCCTCACACACTATGTCTACCTAACCAACAGCCACTAAGGTAATTTGTGTTATCTATATAAGGGGGAAAGATGAGGAAATGAAAAAAGTTTCTACTGCCTAATTCAAGCTACAAGAGATATTGTCATCTGAAAATGAAGTCAACAGAAAAGCGGTGACATTTAGGTGTGGATGGGTTGTGGATGGCATTTGACCTCATTAAAAATACCTAATTCTTTTCTATTAAAAATTGTGTAAACTTGTTTGTTTTTCCTATCAATGATGGCACACCTTATCTGTTTTATCTTAAGTACTTAATACTTAAATATCTTAAATGATATTATTGTAATCAAAAACATGAGCTGTAAGTAATTCTCTGGCACTGTCTAGGAAGAGATTTATTAAAGAGAAAAAAAAAAAAAACTCATTATAGTGTTCACTGAGGATTGTAATGGAGTGTATGTGCATGTTTATAATGTAACCATGAATTTTACCATGAAAAAAGTAGGGCAGATGTTTTGGTTGTGTAGGCTGATGAGTTTCTGTTGAAACCACAAGGTGGTCTGCTGTTATTCAAGTGGGTCAAAAAGATTGGGGTGAAAGTTGAAGAGGAGACTAGCAAGAGACGAGACAGAAAAGACAGTGAGCGAGAAATGACAAGCGCTTGCACACACACACACACACACATATATATATATATATATATATATATTATCTTGTTATTTTATATAGTACTAATTACTTCAAAAAAAGAAGATAATTATGTCCTACGCATTTTATGTGTCAATCTAGTCATGCATGTTAATCAATGATTTAAACTGCTAGTGGGTTTTCCTGGCTGATTGGGCAACCCATTCCATTCTCTAATGGCACTTGGGAAGAAGGAGCACTTGTATGAATGTGTTCTAGTAAAGTTCCCCTTTCAGACCTTGTGGTCTATAGGGCAAATGATATAAATGTCATCTAATTCTGTGGCCTACGGTTAACGAGGGTGTCATGTGGCCAGCACAATGACCAACCGTCTTTACTTTTCCCCAACTTATGTCAGGTACCTATTAGAGCTGGGTGGACTCAGAGGCGCTCAAATATCCTGAAATAAAAATACCAGAATTTGAACCCAGGACCCCTGGTTCAGAAGCCAAGTGCTTTACCGCTCAGCCACCGTGTCTACACGAATGTGTTCTAGCATAAGGAATAAGAAATCTGTGTTCTAGCATAAGGAATAAGAAATCTGTCTCTATCTTTGTGTCTTTATGAGTATTTCATTAGGTTTTGTTATTCTATTCATAAATTAAGGTCTTTTGTTGTAAGTACTACAGCTACTATACTTTTTATTCTTCTGTCCTGAAGTGAGATTAGTGATTTTACTAATGGTGTCACTCTAGAATCAAAATTTTGTATTTGTTCTAGTTTCTTTATCTTTTCTTGAGTTGAGGGATCCCAAACAGAGAATGCATATTCTAATATTGGCCTAACTAAAATTGAATAGCATTTTAGTTTTATGTTCTTGTTTGATTTGTAAAAATTTCTTTTGATAAACCCTGTTTGCTTGATTTTTTTTTATAATTTCATCAATATGGGAGCATTCCATGATAACTTTTCATTTATTATTACACCTTGATATTTTAAGTTTTTAGTCTGTGTGACTAGATTACCCTGAATAAAGAAACTAGTTTTTTTCTTTTTTTTACTCTTAATAGCTGGCATTTTTCTGGAAGGAAAGGCATACTCCAATTTTATTCCCATTTCTTTGATTTTTCTAATTCTTTTGGTAAAATTTCAGTCTAAAAATAATCTGACTTTTGTTCCTTAAACTAATGATTCATTTATTTAAATTAGAAACAGTAGTGGGCCTAAGACTTGAAATACACCTGAGTTTACTATTATTGGTATAGATTTGAAGCCATTTATTATTACAGTTTGTTCTCTTCCTATTAGAAAATCTTGAATCAATTGATGTAATGAACCATTATTCCAAAGCATTTTAGTTTTTTAAGCAGGCTTTGTTGGTGAACTTTGTCAAATACCTTAGAAAAGTCTATTACGATTGCATCTCTTACTTCACTATTAGCTTATCCTTTGAAAAAATCATCAATACTATTACATGAGTTTCACATGACCTATCTTTCCTAAAGCCATGTTGCTATGAAGTGTTTATCTAAGTGATTGCTGCTACATAATATGTGTTATAATATTTTACATGTGAGCTGTTGAGTGGTACTGGTCTGTAGTTCCCCGGATTAGACTTTTCTCCTTTTTTAAACAGGGGAGTGACATTAGCTTCTTTCCAGTCCTGACGTTCCCTGCCCTGATTTAGTGATGCCTGAAAAAGTATCTTGAACATTGGTGCTAGCTCATGGCTAAGTTCTTTGAGGAATCTAGCTGGAATACCATCAGATCCAGAAGCTTTATTTGGTTTTATGCTAGCTAATAGTTTTTGAATCCCTTTTTATTGTGCATTTCTATCTCTTATGTTTTCTACTTGGTTTAATTTAATTAATATGTCTTTGTTTGATAATCGTTTGTTCTATTATAGACAATTAATATATCTAGATACTATAATTTTTAATTTTTGATCACGACATTTACCCATGGGGTTCAACCCCCCCTCCCAAAAAAAAAAAGAAATTCCCCAAGGGGGGTGGGGGTGGAATAGGGTGACTGATTTTTGCTTCAGTTTTGTTTTCTTTATGTGAGATTTTAATACTAATCCACTACTTCCCCCAATGCAGCCAATGGGGTTTTGTGTTTAAAAATAACTCTTTAATATAAAAAAAAGCAAATTACGCACTCAAGAAGCTATGAGCATAGCCAAAGTGGTTTTGAGTTTAAACTCCCTCCAGCTGGATTTGCAGCTACAAAATACCTCTTCAATATAAAAAAAGATGACACACACAAAATTCTATGAATGTAGCCAAAGAGGTTTTGAGTATAAACCTCCCTTCTGCAGGGTTTCATGCTGAATGCTGAAAAATACCTCTTCAATAAAAAAAAAAAAGCTAATTAGACACTAAAAGTTCTATGAGCATAGCCAAGCCAAAGGGGGTTTTGAGTAAAATTTCCCTCCTCCGGAGGGCAATTTTTTTTTTAAAGTTTAAAACCCCTCCAGATGGTTTTGAGTTTAAAATCCCCTTACAGAAAGTATTGAGGTTGAAAATCTCTCTTCCATATTATTCTAAAGCAAACTACAGTCACCAAATTCTATGACCGTAGCTAAATGGGGTTATCAATTAAAAAAAAACAACTCCCAAGACATTTTTTAGTTTAAAACTCCCCAACAAATGATTTTGAAGATAAAACTTCCCTTTTCGATATAAAATCTAAAGTAAACTACAGTCACCTAATTCCAAGAGAGGTTACACATTCTACCAGTAGTTGGGCTCTATTAAAAAAATGCAGTGAATATAATGCAAAAATTGTAAGACAAATTTCCTTACGGACAATAAAGATTATTATTATTATTATTATTATCTGCTGAAATTGAAAAACACTAAATGTAGCTCAACAAAGATGGCTAAGACTCAGAACTAAGACAGTTATAGAGATCAGGTCTAAATCAAGGAAATCCTATCATACCAGGATAATGCACTGTAGATACCTCAGAATATGCATTTTGTTGGCTTTCAATAACTGAAATATTGCTTGGCAGCGGGGATCCTCCTTGCTGGCAAAGGCGGGGAGTCTACAATTTTTCCACTAACTCCAGGAAGAATATATTCTAGGGCACAATAAATGTCTTTCGAAAGAATGAAGGGTCAGAATGTAATAAAGATTAATCATGTACACACACGAGGGCGCGGTGGCTGAGCGGTAAAGCGCTTGGCTTCCGTACTGGAGGTCCCAGGTTCGAATCCTGGTGAAGACTGGGGTTTTTATTTCGGGATTTTCAGGCGCCCTTGAGTCCACCCAGCTCTAATGGGTACCTGACTTTAGTTGGGGAAAAGTAAAGGTGGTTGGTCGTTGAGCTGGCCACGACACCCTCGTTAACCGTAGGCCACATAATCAGATGATCTTTACATCATTTGTCCTATAGACCACAAGGTCTGAAAGGGGAACTTTATGTACACACACACACACATATTTTTTTCGTGCGCCGGGGGGGGGGGGATCCCACCAAGAAAATATCCTGGCTACGCCCATGCATTTACCCATTATTAGATTCTTCATATCCTAAGAATAAATTACTTAAATTTATATTATTATTTATTAATATAAAAGATATATTATTAATCAGATCTATCTACTGACTACTCAACTACTTTTTACTGTAATCTAAATTTCTAAATCTAGAAACTAGACTAGAGTCTAGACTAGAGTAGAAGTGTCTAGATCCTAATCATAATAAAGGATAGATCTAATTGAAAATCCTAGAGCACATAATATGTAGCAACATCATAAACCACTTAGACAAACATAATGTCCTTACTCCATACCAACATGGCTTTAGGAAATATAGATCATGTGAAACATAACTAATTGGACTTATTGATGATTTTTCAAAAGGCTTAGACAACAGTGAGCAAATAAATGCTATCTTACTAGATTTTTATAAAGCTTTTGACAAAGTTCACCACCATAGTTTGCTAAAAAAATTAAAATATTTAGGCATTGATGGTCCACTGCATCAGTGGATTAAAGATTTTCTGATAGGGAGAGAACAAACTGTAATAATAAATGGCTCTAAATCAACACCAATAACAGTAAACTCGGGCGTACCTCAAGGAACAGTCTTAGGACCACTACTATTTTTAATTTACATAAATGATTTACCAAATTGCATTAGTTCAGGAACAAATGTCAGATTATTGGCAGACGATTGCATAATATACAGAACAATAAAAACAACAAAAGATACAGAAATTTTACAAAGAGAATTAGATGAATTTCAAAAATGAGAATCAAATTGGAGCATGTCTTTCCATCCAGAAAAATGTCAGTTATTAAGAGTAACAAAAAAACTAAAACAAATTAATTCCACTTATTTTATTCATGGTAAACCAGTAACACAAACTAAAAACGCAAAATACCTAGGTGTTATAATAAATTAAAAACTGTCATGGAATCCCCATACTGATGAAACAATAAAAAATCAAACAAAGCATTAGGGTTTATTAAAAGAAATTTCTATAAATCAAATAAGAACATAAAACTAAAATGTTATTTATTTAAACTTGGTTAGGCCTATGATAGAATATGCATCCTCTGTTTGGGGCCCCTCAACTCAAGAAAACATTAAGAAACTAGAACAGACACAAAATAGAGCAGTGAGATTCATAAAAAATCAATATTCACATTTGACTAGGGTAACACCTTTGGTAAAATCACTAAATTTAGAAAGCCTTCAGGACAGAAGACTCAAAAGTAAAGTAGCAATTATACATAAAACACTTAACCATAATCTTCAAATTCAAAAACAAAACTTAATAAAATACTCAGAAAGACACAAAGAAAAAGGCACATTCCTCATCCCATATGCTAGGACAAATTTGTACAAAGGCTCCTTCTACCCTAGCGCTATTAGAGCATGGAATGGATTGCCTGAGCTAGCCAGGAAACCAGTGACTTGGCAGAATTTAAGTCATTGGTTAATATGCATGACTAAATGCATGACGTGTAGGACGTAATCATCTTCTATTTTGAAGTAACGTCTGTATTGTATAAGATAAGATAAGATATTTCTATTCTTATTAATAATTATAATTCTCTAGGTCAGCTTAGCCAAGGACTAGATTTAGATCTTGACTTTTCATATAGATCTACCTTTTCCTTTACTTGAAACACTGGCAGACGAAGTCATGATTTTTAGATAATGATGATGTTTTCTGAATGTTGACAACTTGAATGATGACAATGATGATGAAGATCTTCTATAAAATGGTACTCAGTCGTACTGGTAGATGGTTGATCTCTAGATAGGACTGATAGTGATAGTACTGATACAGTGATAGCTCTAACAGTAACAGGTTACACTTCACTAGAATCTAGATCTAGTAAAGTTACAGTCTAAATAAAAAAGACAATTAATCATTTTAATTTTAATGATATAATAAAATAATTGATAGATCTTCTTATCTTATATATAGTAGAGTCTTATATATGGCACACCTCATCCAATTCTCCTTCAGTAAACAGGTCGCTTTTTTGGTTTATAATTCATTTGTTTTTATGTTTGGAGCTAAAAAACGACGTTTCGGGACTGCGCGTGTCCAATTTTAGATAAGCTCCTGTATGGCTGCCTGGTCGAGCGGTTTGCACGCTGGACTGTCGTATCGATTTACCGATGGTCCCGGGTTCAAACCCTGCCCGCTCCCATCCCCCGTCGTCCTGCGGGAGGTTTGGACTAGGAAATAACTATCTTCAACTCTGAAGGAATTTCCGAAACATGTAAAACATTTTACAAACATTTTTGTTCTGCTTTTCCAAAGCAGAGGGCAGTTTTTGAGATTCTCTGAAACCATGTATGTAAAGCTATTGTTTTAACCTTCCCCGGCAATTCATACCCATATAAGGGATGAAAGCTATATTATGAGACTATTTGATTGTAGGCTGATGGATATATCAAAATAAGCTTCCAAACATCTTTAGAAAGATATTCCAATCACATTTATACTGTTAGCTGTTAAATAAAATTTTTAAAAGGGGGTGTTACATCAATAATAATGAATTTAACACATTCTCCTATAGTGCACAAGGTAAAATCGTAATAAGAAATATTATTGGTATTTAATAAATCTATGATTTTTTCAATGAATAAACATGACCTAGATCAAGATATCTAGAATATATAAGTTATGAATGAAAGAAAAAGTGAGGGCTGCTAATTTGAAGCCAGAGACCATGCCCAATGCAGGGGATTACCCCAGGTGAGCTGGCTGTGAGGAGAGGTATACACTAATATATATAATAAGCATGTAGTGTCACAACCTATCAAACAGGCAGCGGGGAGGTGGGGGGGAGAGTCATGAAAAGAATTATAAGCATCTATGGGAGGGAGGGGAAAATATCAAATATGTTTATTAAATTATAATAATTAATGTCTAGATCTATAATCCATATAATAGAGATTTATTTCTGTCTGTTGCTACACATTGATTACATAGGTATATAAATAAATAAACTATAAAGGATATATATATATATATATATATATATATATAGAGAGAGAGAGAGAGGCAAAAGACTATAAATACATATTGCATAAGTGATTCTACTTCTTTTAATACAATCTTTAAATAATTTTTAATTAATAAAGATGTAATTTATTAGCAATTGCATAACTATAGTGGTGTTTACTGACAGTACTCGGTGTGCGCTAAAGGAGAAAGCACAAAAACTGCGTTCCGTATAAGAGCATGAGGTGACCTACTTTATTTTAAAATAAAATCTTGACTTTGAGTGGTAATTCAAAGAAACACAGCTACTTTTATAGTCCTTTAGTCACAGAATAAGAATCTGCTTTCAGTTTTGTTTTGTAAGCTAAACCTTCACCAAATAAAAAAATAAAATAAAAATTTGACCTAGTTCCCAAAGTCGGTGTGCCACATATAAGACTCTACTATATATAATTATAATACAGATAGATCTAGAAGTATGTCAAAGTCTAAGATCTAGATCTATAGTATATAATATATATCATAACATAATAATGTAATTTCAAATGTGTTTTGCTTGGAGTTAATGATTAATTAATGTATTGAGTATTATTGTATGTAGTATTGTAGTCAATATAGAGTCTATATATTATATATAGTCTTTATAGATTATCATAGAGTACTATTATTATTATAGCTTTTATATAGCGCTACTTTCATGCTTATAGCATGTTCAGAGCGCTTTGGTCCAATCTCATTTGTGGACCGGTGGGGGGGAGGGGGTATCTAGGAATTGGTTTCCCGTGCTGCCTTTGGGCGCTCAGTAAACACAACTCTGCCCGAGTCAGGTGTCGAACCTTGAGCCCCCTTCTAGGTAGCCAAGCAAGCCAAGCTCAAGCCGCACTTAGCCTCTCGACCACGCTTCCCACTACTAGATCTAATACTACTAATAGTATAGTATTCATAGAAAGAAATAATAGAATTCATAGAATATCATTTAATATGATACTGATACTTTAACTTAATAGAATTTAGAGAGATCTATAAATAATAGTCTATTCTATATATTTTAGTACGTAATTATCTTCTTTTTTGAAGTAACGTCAGTATTGTATAACTATACTATATTCTATAAGACTAAGATAAAGAGTAAGAGTAGGGGATTCAGCGAGAAAATAGTTATTAGCTTAGGCTTATATCATATATATGCAATCAAACCACTATAGGAGTATAGCTAGATAGATAATTTTGAGATATAAATGCTACAAAAAGAATCGGATATTTAGTTCAAAAGTTATAAATTTTTTAGTTAATTTCGCCGACTCAGTCGGAGTCACTTAACAGACTTAAGACCAGCTTAAAGTTAAGTCACTTAACTTGACTTAAGACTTAACTTGACTTAAGACCTTTTATTTAACTTATTAAGAGTATTAATTAAGACCAGATTTATTTCTTTTGATCATATATTCATATTCATTATTCATGTTTTTTTTAAGGTTTAATACTAGTAAATAAGTAATACTATTAGTAAATATTAGTATTACTAGACTACTACACTACTAGATCTAGTACTTACTACTAACTACTACTACTACTACTACTAGGGTTACTAGACTTACAATTTACATCTATCTACTTTTTTGAATTACGTATCTATACTATTAGTATTACCGCCTTTGTCTTGCCTGTGGTATGGCTGAATAAATAACATTTCATTGAGTCTTGACACCTTTACTTTACTAATCTAGCCTTCATTGGTGATTAGTAATGATTAGTAGCCTTTTTTACTGCCTTTAGTCTTTAGCCTTTATTTATGTCTATGAATGAATACTTTTAATTTTATACTGCTCATAACTGCTGCTCTTTTGTTGTTCAGTCTTAGTCTATTTTTAGCGGCCCCCGTAAGGGGAAAAAGCCACTATTAGGTTTGTGCAAAATGTCCGTCTGTCCGTCTGTCACACTCGGCGCCAAAACTAGAAGAGATACGAAAAATATTTTTTCACCATCAAATGCGGCTTGAAAAGTTTAGGTGCAACGGCTACTTTTAGTTTTCTAAAAGCAAACCGTTTAATTTATAAAAATTATTATGCAAGCGATTTTTTAATAATAAAACACCAATTGTGAAGCAATTACGTAAATCTAAGGGAGGAAATGTTACTATAAGAAATGTTCGTACCATGTAGATATCACGCACATTTTTTGAAATGAACTTTTAGCAGCGGCTTTCGTGTACTAGCGTAAAGCCCGGAAATGACATGATTCTAAACTAATTTCTTAAATAAAAAAAAA
>JADKLZ010000167.1:15397650-15444830 GCA_021533235.1 Biomphalaria straminea
AACCAACAGGTGGAAGATTCTGAAAGGATGCCTTTTGAATGAAACGCGTGTAAAGCCCCTTTCCGATACCAGATGGGAGGCACGGTACATGCTGTTGCAGCTGAAGCTATTGTAAAGTCTCACCCTCAGATTATAGAAGCGTTAGAATGTTTACAAGAAGACCAGTCAAAAAAAGAGGGACACCAGAAGAGAAGCAGAAAACATTGCAAAGAATTAGAATTTGCTTTCATGGTTGTCTTTTGGGAAGAAGTGTTACAACATTTTCATAGGGTCAGTCAAGCTCTACAAAATGAATTTGAAAACGTGTGCTGATTTGTATTCCTCACTAGCAGATCACTTGCATGAATCTAGGAATAAATTTGAAAGAAAAGCTGCAAAAGAACTAACACCAGGTGTGGAATATAAGGCAACTTTGACCCGTAATCGTAAACGAAAGACAGTGGTCATTGATGGTAATGCCCCTGAGGTCTCACTGAATGCAAGAGACAAATTTCGTATATCTACTTTCTACGCAATTGTTGACAAACTTGAGACAGATAAGAGTAGACGAGCGCAGGTATATAATGATGTAGTAGTTCAATTTTCTTGTTTGGTCGATGTACCACAAACATTGCAGTGTTGTGAAGCACTAATTAATGCTATCCTGAAGATCTGAACAATAATTTATATACTGAACTACAACAGTTCCACTCATATATTCGCCACAAGTTTCGTGAATCAAAATCTGAGAACAACACGTTCAGTTATGCAGAACTCTACAAAGTAATAGTTAGAGACAACATCGAGTGGGCTTTTCCAAATGTAGAAATGGCCTTGCGCATATTTTTAACATTAATGGTCACGAAATATTCAACTGAGCGCTCTTTTTCTCAGTTGAAACGTACAAAAAATCCAAGTAGATCAACAATGAAACAAGAATGGCTTGATTCCTTGTCTCTGCTGATGATTGAGGCGGACTTGTTGCACAAAATTAACTTTGATGATGTACTCAAAAACTTTGCCAAACGTAAATCTAGAAAAAAGAACTTTAGAATGTAAATGTGTGTTCTCTCCGACTTTCTAAGTTATTATTGCCACGTTGAAAAAAATTATTTGGATGCTGTTGAAATAAAGGATTTTGTGTGATTTATTAAATTTTCTGTTTAAAATGTATTTTATAATAAAATTTTATTTTTAATAAAAAGAAAAATGTTTACAAAAAAAAGAAAATTTAAATTTTAAAAGAAGAAAATAAAAATACAATAAGAAAAGAATAAATTTAAAAAAGAAAATACGGCTAAAAATCCTATAATACAGAACTACTTTATTGTAGGTTTTATATGAGTGACGGTAGTACAAACATATGTGTTAATAATCGTTTGTATTTGTTAGTTTTTTTTGCATAATATTGAACATATCAGCTATCGGTGGAGGATCGGAGGTCCGGGCAGAAGGGGGCACCCATGTGGGTTTGTGCCTAGGGCACCAAATTGGCTTAATCCGGCCCTGAGTCGTTTAAATTATGTTAAGAAGCTGAACAAATATTGAGTTTCAAGACAATTTCAATGAATCAACCGTAATGACTTCATTAGTTAAAAAAAGGTTTACTACTTTCATTGAAATGTCTTTTTTTCATTAAATGTAACTGATGCAGTCGACTTGATTTTTTTTTCATATACTAAATTTGTGGTTCCGCAATGTTGTCATTGCCGGAAGTGGTAATGGATGTAAGCACTCCACTACCTATAAAATGCTTCCTAATGGCATGCGTCTCAAATAGCCTCTGACAACCTGTGCAACTCCCGGCCTTCACGAGTGGCTCCGATATTGAGTCCGGCGGAACTATTCTCACTAACCGGAGAAGGGGCAAAGGCGAGTAGCTGGCGCCTTAACCAGTAAGCTTCGGGCAGGAGGGGCTCGTTAGCCACGGCCGGCTAGTCGCGGCGGCTACCCACCTAGGAGAAGGAAAACTCTGAATTCAAACCTCTGTTGCCTTGCAGCTATACCCAATCATGGGAAAGGCTTCGGGAGTCAACCCTCAGAAAAAAATCAGGAGCTGGCGACCCTAAAGCAGTTTGCAGCACCCAGTGCTAAAAATACACTCTGGCAGAACCTGCGACGCCGCTGACCCCAAACTGTATCGGCACTGCCGTTCCTTTAGATACATCAGCTGCGTGGACAGGGGGAACTAATGTGTGGGCAACATCGTTCCGATCACATCTAATGTCCAGGCATTCATCTAATTTCAATGAGATGATCCATAGTCGCTTCGCGACTGAAAGAGGCCATAGACATAGACAAAATTTGTCTTTTTTTGAGAGGGTAAAATTCCACCTCTCCTCCTTCCGGGGTGATGGCGTGAGGGGTTCAACCCCCCCCCCCAAATCCACCTGGCAAACCATACGCTTATGGTTAGTAGGCCTATATATAGAATATATCAATGAATCTATTATCTAGATCTCTGAACACGCCTAAAGCTGCTGGATCAAATAACAGCCGGCCATAGGAATGTCACCTTCATCTGGGTCCCCTCCCATGTGGGCATAGAAGGAAACGAAGCCGCAGACGGAGAAGCAAAGCGAGCCCTAAATCAAACAGTGTCAGGAACCTTAATTCCCTACACGGACCTGAGACAAAGTATTGCCTCTGCCGCCTTTCGAGAGTGGCAGGACCGATGGGAGGCTGAGACTCACAACAAACTCAGGCAGATTGTGGCCGGTGGCGGCCCACATCTTAAAGTCTGACAAAGCGTGGTAGCACGACTATGTCCAGTCTTAGGATTGGCCACACCTACATTGTGCACTCTTTTGTGCTGAAGAAAGAGGAGCCCACTCTCGCCTCACCGTGGAACATATCCTCATTGACTGCCCCCAGATACCAGGATGTCAGGAAGAAATGTTTTAGAGCCATTAACTTAAAAACAATAGATCTATTCGACAATGTCGACCTTGGGAAGGTACTGGGCTTTATCCGGGAAGAGTAGTGTTTCCGAAGATCTGATTTATGAATTTGTGAACATGTACTATTTACATTACATTTTTACCAAATTATTAAATTGTTACTACCTTTACTATTTTAACTGTGAATTGAAGGATTACGGGCACGACATGGCCCAAGTTGTGCCGATGTGCCTCAAACTCAAATTCTGAACACGCCTTCTAAACTAAAAATCCAAATTGGCAACTATGGTTATATTTAGTAACCGTTAGCGTGTGGGTTTTCAAGTTGATGTAGATCTATGAATGGTATAAACCACGACGTTGACAAAACAAATCTATCGAAACATTTTGATGCAATATATTTAAAGCATCGATATATAGTTTAAATAAAGTAAATTAAAATATATTGTTTGTCGCTTCACACTAATAAAACACGATTTCTTATTGAATTAATGTAACAGAATTTTATTGGATCATTCTAGAATATGCCTGAATTTGTGTCAATAGAAATCGATCCAAACCTGAAGTCAATGACATCTTGTCACAATCTGTATAGATCTACTATTATTACTTACTTTTCGTTCACTTTAATTAATATAAGTTTAAATTTTGCTGAAATTTATTTGTTTGGCCTTTTTTTTTTTACCCATTTTTAAATATGCTTTTTTTTTAAACACCGCTACCGATCGAAGCCTTTTTTTTTTCTAGACTCTAGATTAATACGCATGCGTAAAGTCAACTTCTTAACTTCCTACCTAGTTTAGTAGCATCCCTGGACTTTTCAAGTGTGGTTGTGACGTGAATTTATACTGTTACTGCTGAGTGTGAAAGTTTTTTTTGTGTGTGTATAGTTCATTTTTATGGATCCAAGGATTGCTTGGTATCCACCCGAACAACTAGGATATGCTCATGATCTATGGACGCGAATTTGGGAAACACAATACTGCTTAGACAACATGATTCTGGGATCAACATCAGACCAAAGACCTCAGGATTTTATTCCACTGGACGGAAGGACGGACACGAATAGTTTACAGAATAATCAGTTATTGCAACAGAAACGAAAAAGGAGTGATAATCGAGCATGTACATACGGTTTAAACTTTTCAGTGAGTAAAAGAATTTTGAAAGAAGATCAACTTACTCCATGGAGACAGCCAAATAAAAAATATGGAAGTAGTGTGTTTGGGTAAGAGTCTCTAAGAGTTAAGAGTAAGACATTGATTATTAGATTATATTAAGTTATAAGCCTTAATTAAGTTATGTAACTTAAGAAAGTTACTTACTAGAAGTAGAAGTAGTCTAAGTAGTAGACTATAATTATTATTGGATTCTAGATCTATATGTTATATGGCTAATAATATGGTCTATCACTAGTATCACAATCACATATCATTCTTTAATCATTGACATTGATCATTGAATGATTGATTCAGATTGTATTATTATTTATTAATTATATTTATAGACTATAGTGTATATACTGTAGTTGCTTTAAGTTGTAGTACTCTTTAACTTTAACTAGTATAGACTCTATTCTAGATCTAAGACAAGATTTCACTAGATTGTGACTTAGGGATAGTTAAAATCAGTTAATAATTATAATACTTACTAAACTTACTTACACTTACTACTAGATCTATATAAAGTATAGTATATAAATACTAAATAGATTTAGTCCTAGTATACTAATTAGTTATAGGTACTTTGATAAAAATTTCAAGTTCAATTTATTGTAATGAAACTAATATAGTAAGGTAGAGCTTTTTGAACAGAGATTATTGATACCTCATTTATTTTTCTAAGTCAACTAGAACAGAAGTTATGACATTCTAGACTCTAGTACTTTTTTTTACTAGTACTACTTTTAGGGCTAAGTAGGCCTACTAGACTACTCAGACTAGTTAGTACTAGTAACTAGTACTAGTCTAGATTAATAATAATTTATTATTAAAATTATTAGATCTAGTAGCTAGAATGGATAGATATCTAGATCTTTAGCTCTAGTAGAAATTAATAGAATGGACCTAGATTTATTGGGTGAAACTTTACATCCAAGGCCCCTAGGTTTTCAGGTCACTTATTTGGCAACTGTCTATCCGCACGTATGATGACGTACTGACGTGACCTCACCTGCGCGCGCGCGCTCTACTAGCAGAGCGCGCCCGGTCACTGCCTCTCTCTCTCTCTCGCTCTCTCTCCTCTTTTAGTAAATCTTAGATCTATGTAATTTACTCTTTGCATAATATTGTTTAGATTGGGAAATTTAATTAATATATTTAATTAATTATACGTCTCTGCTAAAAAAAATCTAAGCGCGTGTTAACTTTTTTTTTTTAAAATACGTTAAATACGAGATAATAATAAACAAAGCATAAGTTTAAAAATATATATATATATATATATATATATATATATATATATATTAAGATACAAATTTTAGATGCAAATTACATTTTTCTTCTTTAAAAATAATTATAATTATTTAATAAGCAAACAAAATATATGTATTTTGTTTGCTTTTAGGTTTGCGGAAATTTAGGCCCAAGGTTGACGCACTGCCGTAAATCCGTAACTGGATTTTTATATTACGAGTACGCTATTAATGGATATTTTGTTACACTTAACAAAGTTGCCGACCGTAATATATCTCGTTCTGTCTTCCTTTTGTCTTGAAAGACAAAGGTTGTAAACTAATGCACTCATATTAAAAACTAGTTTGGGTTTCTTCTTGCGTCCACGAACAATTGGATGTCAGTAAACCGATTCCGAAGCGGCAAAGTTAGCCACTGTTCGTGCATCTGAATGCTCCTGTTGTAGGACTATAAAACAGGACGGCTTTCTTTTGCATCTCCTTGTTTATGGCAGCTTCATTTCGTTCGCTATCTGCGAGGTTCGTACCAGCGCGCGCAGTTTTTTCTGTTGTCCATTTTGCGCGATTTTCTCAAAATATTTGTTCATAGGCCTACATGTAGTCGTCAGAGTCATTTTCTCAATATTTCATAGAGGCCCTAAGCTAGTGGTTTTGTTGCCTAGAGGGGTCCTGGCCCCATGGTTGTTTCAGCATCGGGTGTGGGCCCCTAAATGGTCGTGGGCCCGGGTTCATTGAACCCCTTCGCGCCATGGATGCTACGCCACTGACTGTAAGCATTGGAGGGAGAAAAATTACAAACTTGCGCTTCGCAGATGACAGGCAGACAGAGAAAGCGATGGGAAGACAACATTAAAGAATGGACGGGCCTACCACTGAAAGAGCTTAGTTTAAGTAGGCTGGAAGCATAAGTATGATGACAGCATCTGGAAAAGTCACTCTAATTAGTGCCTATGCCCCCACTCTATGTTCGCTTCAGGAGGACAAAGACAAGTTCTATGAAGACCTCAAAGAAGTCATTGCGAACATTCCTCAAAAAGAGCCTTGGGCTTTTTGGAATCGGAAATATGAATGAGACGGCCTGAATTCTGCACATACCATAAGCTCTTCATTACCAACACTTCTATTCCACTACTAAGCTAAAAAACGAAGATTGGAAGAAAGAAAGAAGGAGGACACAAGAAACTCTATCTAGCACAGAAAAGGGGGAAAGCCTAACAAAGATCAGGCCTTTCCTCATCAACATGGGCTATGGACACGGCGAAAGTTCAGTCTGCAAGAGAAGTACTGTGTGAGTCAGATATGCTGGAGAGGGTCATAAGGACAAGGTTGCTCAGCCCAGTTCAAATGCCCAAACTGTCACGCTTGTGGCGGTCCACATCTAAGGGAAGCATGAACATACACAGACTTAGGATTGGAAACACCTACATCACGCACTCCTTTGTGCTGAAGAGAAATGAGCCCCCACTTTGTGAGTACTGTGACTCTTGTCTCACTGTGGAACATATTCTCATTGACTGTCCCATGTACCAGGATATTAGGTGGAAATATTTTAGAGCACATAACTTAAAAACAGGCGTCGAGCCTGGGCGTTAGCCCCACTTGCCACACCCTAAGGCCGCTACTGCTTCCTCTCTTCCTTTTTCTGCTCGGCTTCTTCCCGAGTTTACTGCCATCCCCACTTTAGCCCTCTGAGTGAGGCGGCGGTCAGAGTTTATGTAATTGCACATGAATTTTATTATAATTATTTTAAGAAAGACTTTCTTTTGAAAAATTTAAAATTTGTACACAATTTTTTCAGTATAAGAGTAAAAACTGAGATGAGTGCTGAAACCAAATATGCTTTACCTAGTCGCCTATTTCCAACCTTAACTCAATCTGATATGTTTCTATTGTATAAATAAATTTGAGACTGTAACCCACAATTTATACTTACTTAGACTTAGACTTAGGTCCTCCCGCGCCGTTCGGCGCATTGGGCGGCAAGCTGTCTCCATAATGATCTGTCATTGGCAATGTCTGAAGCCTCCTCCCATCTGGTGTCCACTGTTTTGAGGTCCTCCATGAAGGTATGACGCCAAATTATACGAGGACGTCCCTGTTTGCGTTTTCCTCGTATTGGCCTCCATGTCATCTCAATTCTTGGTATGCGTAGTTCATTTTGTCGTAGAACATGTCCCGCAAACCTCATGCGACGTTCTGTCACAACCTCTCTGAGTGTTCGACTCCCAGTTCGGCATAGGATTTCCTTGTTTGAGACCCGATCTGTGTAACTGACTCTCAGAATCCGTCTCAGCCATTTTTGTTGAGCCACATTTAGTCTCTTCTCAATTTTGACAGATGACTTCCATGTCTCACATGCATATGTTGCAGTTGGAATGACAATTGTGTTGAGAAGGTGTATTTTTGTCTCGAGTCCAATGGCTTGGCTTGTCCAAATAGGCTGCAGCCTTTGGAAAATGCTCCCTGCCTTTCCTATTCGGCACACTACATCATGGTATGCATCCCCATCATTTGTTATGATGCTGCCAAGGTAAGTGAACTTGTCCAACTCTTCAAGCGTTGACTCGCCAAGTCTGACAGGGGCACCCTTTGCCTTATATCCCACTCGCAAAATTTTTGTCTTATCCAAGTTTATGCGGAGGCCAATTTTGGGTGCCTCTCTATCTAGGCTCTCAGTCATTTCTTGTATACTTTTATTTGTCGCCCCGAGTAGTGCAACGTCATCGGCGAAGTCCAAGTCCGTCATTCGGTTTTGTTCACACCATGGAATACCAAAGGCAGTTTGGTTCATTGCTTTCCTCATTATGTAGTCCATGGCTAGGAGGAAAAGGAAGGGAGATAAGATGCACCCCTGTCTCGATGCTAAAAAACTCTGTGGTTCCTCCTTCTGTTTTAATGCAGCAACTAGACTGACTGTATAGGTGTCGTAGGATCTGGACAAATTTTTCTGGGATGCCGTATTCTCTAGCTATTTTCCATAGTGATTCTCGGTGGACACTATCAAATGCTTTCTTAAAGTCTACGAAACTGATCGCTAGCCGTTGTTGGTACTCAAGACTTTGTTCTATGATATTTCGTAGAACGAAAATCTGCTCTGCACAAGATCTGCCTCTTCGGAATCCTGCTTGTTCTTCTCTGTGCCTCTCATCTACAGACTGTTGACAAGCCGTCTTAACAAAACAGTGCTGAAAACTTTGCCCGGGACAGAGAGGAGAGTAATTCCCCTCCAGTTGTTGCAATCTGCCAAGTTGCCCTTTTTTGGAAGCCTTACAATGACTCCTTTTTGCCAGTCCTCGGGGACTTTTGAAGTTCGCCAGCAGAGATTTAAGAGATCAGTCATTCTGTTAACAATGCACTGACCTCCATGTTTTAGCATTTCTGCTAACACCATGTCTAGCCCTGGTGCTTTGTTGTTCTTTAACACTGCAATGGCTATGGTAACTTCCTCTGCAGTTTTTGGGTCTGTCTTGACCTTGAGATCATTGTCCGGAGAGGGGTCCCTGAATGTGTAAGTCAGGTCAGGCGAAGGTTGGTTAAGGGTCTCTTTAAAGTGCTCGATCCATCTTGCATCCTGCTCTTCTTTCGTTAGCAAAGTTTTGCCTTGCTTGTCTTTTATCGGTGCTCCGTGTCCACTCTTTGCTCCAGTGAGATCTCGGACAATACGATGGAGCGTTTTTGTGTCGTTTCTGCTTGCGGCTCCTTGGCCTCTTGACCCTTCTGTTCAATCCAGTCACGTTTATCTCGCCGACAGCTTCTCTTTACTTTCAGGTCTGCTTCCCTATAAGCTTCTTCCGCTAGGCTGCGATCCTGTGTTTCATTTTTCTGATCTCGTCTAAGTTTGGCCTCTTTCCTCTCATCGATCAATTTCCATGTTCTGTCTTGTATCCACCGTTCCTTGTATGAACCTCGCCTCCTTCCAATAATTTCTTCAGCGCACTCAATAGTGGTATCTCTAAAGTTGGCCCACTCTTCTTCAAGGGTCAGTATATCTGCAAGAGCCTCGAAGCGGTTCTGTAGTTTCAGTTGGAACTGTGCTGCAGTATTGCAGTCTTTAAGCTTGTCTACATTAAATGGGCGGGGTCG
Source organism: Biomphalaria straminea (assembly GCA_021533235.1). Classification (NCBI taxonomy): domain Eukaryota; kingdom Metazoa; phylum Mollusca; class Gastropoda; family Planorbidae; genus Biomphalaria; species Biomphalaria straminea. The sequence continues at coordinate 15,407,026 of JADKLZ010000167.1, forward strand.
TGTGGCTCGTTTTGGTTGGCGTTTCAGTCGGAGCTTACATTTTCCACTGACAAGGTAGTGGTCTGAGCTAATATCCGCTCCTCTGCGGGTCCGCACGTCTAATAGAGATGACCTCCATCGTTTGGAGATGCAAATGTAATCTATCTCGTTGAAGGTCTCTCCATTTGGTGACCGCCATGTTTTTTTGTGAATTTGTTTGTGCTTAAAATATGTGTTTCCAATTGAAAGGCTGTTGGATGCGCAGAGAGAAATCAAGCGTTCGCCGTTATCACTGATGTCTTCTGCAGAGCCATATGGTCCCATTACGTATTCAAAGCCAGTTCGGTTAGCACTGATTTTGGCGTTGAAGTCTCCCATCAGTAGAATAAGGTCATGAGTGGGTGTTTCATCAAGTGTAGTTTGAAGTTGATTATAGAAATCATCTTTGATGGTATCTTCTGCATCCTCTGTAGGGGCATATACTTGGATGATAGTAATTTTAATTTGTTTTTTTTGGAGTCGAGCTGTAATGATGCGGTCACTGACTGGCTTCCAAGCAATTAGTGCTGAAACTGCTATTTTAGACATGATGATTCCTACACCACCAATGTGCTCCTTATCGTGTCCTGAGTATATTATGGCTTTGCCATCATTAACTGTTTGCCCACTTGATGTCCACCGCATCTCGCAGATTCCAAGGATGTCCAGCCGGTAGGAGTCAAACTCTCTTAGAAGTTGGGCCAGTTTGCCGCATTGCCGCAATTTATACATTAATCCTAAAAAAAAATGCCAAAAATTTAGAGTATAGTCTAATTGGTCCACTTAATTTCTCCTCCCACATTTTTTTTTCTTTAGTGCTTGGAATTATAGTTCTGTAACAAAACAAAGTTACAAACAGGCTTGTTGAACAAAATGTATCACTTACAAATGTAAGGGTGGGTCGGGCTTGGTAGACGGGGGCTTCATTCTGTCAGATGCCAAACTGTCAAAAGGGGAGAAATGGAGGAAAAGAGCGGCGTATGTATTAAGGGGATAAGCCATAAATACTGGATGGTATAGAAATGTAAACAAAGTGGACAAGATTAGAGGACGATAGCCACGTAGCCGTAGGGAAGGAGCAAACATTCGCATGTATGTAAATAGAAGTAGATATGGGGCCTATAAGCAAGCGAAGGTGTGTTTTAATTTCTTCCGCTTCATCCCAAGTGTTTTAGAATAGAAGATCACAATGTATTTTTAGAAGTCAAACACATTTGCATTTAAACGTTAATCTCAACATCTCGAATGTCTATTATAGCACATGTGACAATTTGTATATTTGCGGAAATATATTTTTAAAGTACCGTAGGTCTATTTTTTTTTAAATACTTAATTTTGTTTATAGCTATCTTAATCGGGGTGGGGCTCAAGTTGAGTCGCTGATACCATCCCTTTACCAGGCTAATTGCCCCCACTTTTTTTGGAGAAAGGGGGTAGGGAGATGTCTTACCTCGTTCAATATGCCCGTGTTTTATGGCCGACCGTCTAGCGCCGAGATCCTTCACGCGTGTTACGGTAAGACACCATGCCGACGGCGCAGTAAAGCACACATAGCAAATAAATAGAAAATGGGAAAAAAAAATGTTTCAAATGACTATACACTTATGGGATCTTAATACAGCTAAAAAAAAATTTTAAAAATTCAAATAATTAGCTAAATACAAACATAAAATCTATGTATACACTTCTCTCTATATATAACCTTTACCTGTCTATACTCTCTCTCTCTCTCTCTCTCTCTCTCTAACCTTCTCTCTATCTGTCCTCTCTCTCTATCTTCTCTCTGTCTAACTTATATATCTCTCTCTCTCTCTATCTATATGTCTCTCTCTGTCCATCTATCTGTCCATATATCTTTCCTCTCTCTCTCTCTCTCTATATATATATATATACGGTATATATCCTCTCCTGTGTAACTTATCTATCTCTCTCTCTTTCCATCTATCTCTCTCTCTATCTATCTATCCTCTCTCTATATCTATATATCCTCTCTTTCTAATTTATCTATCTATCCTCTCTCTTTCTAACTTATCTATCTATCTGTCTCTCTCTGTCCATCTATCTATCTCTCTCAGTCCATCTATCTTTCCCCCCTCTCCTTCTATCTATCTTTCCCCTCTCTATCTATCCTCTCTCTGTGTAACTTATCTGACTATTTATCTCTCTCTCTCTCTCTATCTATCTATCCTCTCTCTCTCTCTATCTAACTTATATCTCTCTCTCTGTCCATGTATATTTCCTCTCTCTCCTCTCTCTATCTATCTATATGTCTCTCTCTGTCCATCTATCTATCTATCTCTCTCTATATATATATCTTCTCTCTGTCTAACTTTAACTCTCTCACTCTCTCTCTCTGTCCATCTATCTTCCTCTCTCTGTGTAACTTATCTATCTATTTATCTCTCTCTATCTATCCTCTCTCTGTCTAACTTATCTATCTATCTGTCTCTCTGTCCATCTATCCTCTCTCTCTGTCTAACTTATTTATATTATATTATAATATATATCTGTCTGTCCATTCTCACTCTCTATAACCTACCTATCTCTCTCAATCTCTCTCTCTCCCCCCTCTCTCTCTAACTTATCTATCTTTTTGTATGTATGTAGGTTTACATACTCAATACATTGGCCCTAAAACAAACGTGGGCACGAAGGCCATAAAAAACAGATGGACATGTTGCGTAACTCCCTCGCCAATGCTAGACTGTCAACATTCACCCATCCCTTCCTATCACCCCCTGCTGTCTTTTCATGTAACCTTAACTTAAATGGTCCAATCACACACATTTGGATAACCCACCACAGATTTGCATGATTGGTTTGTTAGTCTTACGTTTTGTGTCCACGTTTTAGTTAGGGCAGTTTGTTATCAAGCTATCCAACAGTGAACATCGCATTCTCGATTTCCATCTTTATTTCTGATTGATTCGGATACAAAACCCAGTGTGAGTTTCAATCTTTTCAATTCTTTAGTTTTCTCATAAATTGAAAAAAATAGTGACAGTGAAAATATATAAATATAGGCCTATGACCCGTACATATAATATAGGGCCTATAGGAAACCATACATTTGTTTAGCCTCACAAATAAACAAAAAAATAAAAATAAATAAAGATGACATGAATTCATTCTAATTATTTATTTTTATAGCCTTTTAAAACATTTTATTATAACATAATATAGATCCAGAGTTTATCCTCACAAACAAAAAAAAAAGCATAAAAAAAAATAAAGATAATTTTTTTTAGCCTCTAAGATCCGGAGTTTAGACTCACAAAAAAAAAAAATAAAGATGAATTCATTCTCATAATTTTTTAATCATAGCCTTTTAAAATATTTTATTATTACATAATATAGATGTAGATACAGAGATTGACTAGATCTATCACGAACTATTACATGATTGTCATGATACTACCGTTAAGCCGGTAGTGACCTCGTGACCTGATTACCGTAGCGATAGACAGCGCGGCGCTGCCACTTGCGCAACATTCTTCTTAACAGAAAACCTAGGGGCCTTGGATGTAAAGTTTCACCATTTATTGCTTAGACTCTATATAGATCTAGATCTACTTATTTATAGACCAATGTGACATGTATACTATATATCAATATGAATATATTATTTTTTTATATACTCATATATAGAATTATAGATCTAGATCTAGTAAATCTAGTTAATATAGATTTAATAGATCTAGTGACATTCTAGTCTAGGCTTACTAGAGTCTATCATCTAGATTCTAGATCTATATACTAGAATCTGTCTAGTTTAGATTATTCTAGATTTAGATATTCTTAAGTAGTATATCTATAATTCTATTTCTAGATCTACTATTATCTAGATGTCTATAGCTATAGACCAATATTTATTAAGTCAAGATCTAGAGTAGATTATGATTATATAAATATTTATTTCATTTAAATCTAAATCTATAGTATTCTATACTAGATTAGATATAGAATATTATAGAGTAGATCTGGGTTATATATTTTTTTCTAGACATCTATATCTAGATATCTAGATTCTATTTGACTATATCTAGCCTCACTTACTACTATTTGAATAAAAATCTATATTAGATATATAGATAAAAAGCATACATTGATGTATACTGCCCAGATCTATCTATATAAAATTCTAGATCTATAATTTTATAAAAAGTAGTATAAGAGATCTAGAATCTAGATAATATCTAGACTTAGACTAGATTTAGTTTTGTAGTTATTAAATTATTATTTTTACTTTTATAACTATTCTAACGCTAACATCATCATTTTCCAAACTCTTTTAGATTTAGACTAATATAGAGGTCTAGAATAGAGTAGTTCTAGATCTAGATCATTTGCCTCTCTCAACATCTAAACTCTAATCATACTCTATGATCTAGACAAGATTATCATAGATCTAAAATCTGGGACTAGATAGGTTCTAGATCTATATTGAGTGCAAATAATTCTACTAGATCTAACTAAGAATCATTTGAGAGAGGCCAGCATCTAGAATCTAGACCCTTAGTCGCCTTAGAAATTTAGTAGTCTAGATCTTATCTAATTATTCTAATGTAGATCTAGATTTTAATTATAGTCCACTCAATCTAGTCTATGATACTAGATTCTCCATCTATATTGTTATAGTATATATATATATATATCATATATAAATGATAAATATATATAATATATCAATAAAAATCTATTTTCAGTTTCAGTAACAATGAATAATAACTGATTTATTGTTTATCATTTATGCTTGACGTAAATTATAATGTGACTAAAGAAGTATTAGACACTTAGTTTAGAGATGCACCATAATTGATGGACCTTGAATGCAACATTTAGTGATTTCGTGGGTTAGTTTGTCATTGTTAGTCAGTTGTTGTTAGGAATTCAAGGTGATAACATGTTAATGCATTAAACTTTTTTAAAGTATCTAATGGTCTGGTCTAAGATCTTACATCTTGTTAATGTGTAGGTCTTGTTCAAGAGTAGTTCAAAAGCATCTATTACACCTTTACAAGAAACTCAAACATCTTCTGAGTAATCTGTCCAAGTCAGACAGCAATTATACAACTTCAAGATCTAGGCCTATTACAGAAGATACATGCTAAAATATTCTAGATCTAAATTTAGAGTATTTTTACAGATCTAGATGTAGATCTATCTATATAAATCTAACATTACTAACACTACTTCAGATTACTTGATAAAGATATATAATTAAATAATAATAAAAGCTAAAAATTAATTTTTTTTTAATTATTTTTTTTTGCAAAATGAAAGTAAATCCCAGATTTACAATGGTAAGAGAGAGTTGTGACCTATTATGGTGGTGTTTGGAATAGTTCATTTTTAGTATCATGCTATTAAGTTATTCTACATCTAGGCTTTATATAATTTTTATATCATATGCCAGAAATAAATTGTTTAAAAATATTTTATTTTTAATTCAGTCATATTTTTTAAATCTTTTTTTTTTTTGGTTTAATTTTGATGTGATGATGTCACTTGGTAAAAGTTAATATAATAGAACATAATGTGGTGGTTCTAAATGGTCCTAGTTGGGCATTTAACCATCAGTTTAAAAATAAATTGTTTGAACAATATTTAGACTTTTTTTTAGAATTAAAAAGGTTCATTTTTGTAAACCGTGGGCTTTTTGTAAACCAGTAATAATGATAAAACATTTATGAAGACAAAAAAAATGTAACTTTTTTTTTGTGAGTGTCTTGTTTATGGTAATATCACTTGGATAAAGACAGTACCTAAAGTTTTAAGTTTTACTTCATATAAATAAAGGGCTTATTAATCTTTTTGTATTTCAGTTTTCTTTCCTTTCCCCAAGAAAAGTTTCTTAAACGTAAACCTCTACATAATTTTTCACAATATCGTAAATGGGCTTTGGCAAAATGGTTACTTAAACAAAAAAGTGAAGCTTGAAAAAAAAATTAAGATACTCATTGGTAAAAAAAAAAAAAGATCTGGGACCTTGTAGCTTTCATATTTATATATCTTATACAATACAGAGGTGGCTTCAAAAAAAGATGATTACGGTAAATTACATCAATTTTAAATATTATAGTAACTACATTATTGTGTTAAATAGTAACTAAATTTCCATTTTTTTTAAAAGTAATTAATACGTAATATAGCCAGGACATGCCTAACGTTAATATATTTTCATTCTAAGAAATGATCATGCCGATTGGTTGTATAATACTGAATCGAAAGTGAAACCAGTGAGATAACGATTTTTCGGGTCAGTTGTGAGAGTAGCATTCAGTAAGTTTTGTTTTGGTCCCTGAGTTGTTGTTCTCCTCCCTCTAACACCCCACCCCCGTAACTTTCAGTGACCACTTCGCACTGAGTCCTAGCAAACTGAACTCAAGTTTGTTTCTAGTCCTTTGTCACTAGGGGGAGTTCGTTCCAATTGGTCTTGAAAAACATGTTAATTTCCGATGGACGCGGCACATTTCATTCTTATTTATTTGTCGAACATTGTTGTGTGATTAACATGTAAGTATTATATAGGCCTACAAATTTAGCTTACTTATGATACGAATATTTTTCTCCCCAAACTTATTTTGGATGTTGGATGCAATTTTTTTTTTGTTGTTTCTTTCGTGCGCAAAGAGGTCGTAGAAGCCCATTTGTATGGAGGTAAATATAATAATTGAGATGATGGAGTTGTGGGTGAACACGAGTAGCTGTGACGTGTGTCTCTTCTCTCAGACAAGGTCAAGTGGGCTAGTGTACATCTCTTTCCTAATAGTGTCTTAGTCTTCTCTAACCACCACTGCTGACAACCGTTACTCTACCGACATGTGTGTGTGTGTTGACAGTGCTCTGTGGCTTGAGATCGTGTCGACGGCGGTCATAGCACATCAAAGGCGGCGGTCTCATCCATAGTCAATACCCTACTCTTGTCTACACCTACTCGTAGTACACCTGTTTGCTAACACAACCAAACGAAACGGATTGAAGCGTCCCTTCATGTTCCCTCCCCATTGTGTATGCTGTAGGTTTATCTCATAAAACAGAGGCTCCCGAAGGATAGTGTCTACTGATTAAGGAGGGATCAATCTTTATTTGACATTTTCTAAGCCACTGCTAGTTCGATTTTAATGTTATTAATCTTAATGTATGAAAATCTAGATGCATACATTTTTTTCTTGCCTTGTAGAAATAAATAGTTGGCTTGTTGATTAATTAAAATTGTACGTAATCACATAAATTATAGACGTGCTTTCAAATTACTATAGCTTTAAAAGATTGTCCTTCTATCGTTAGCTACCGAAGTTCTTCCGTCTATTCACAATTAGGCTAAACAAATTAAAGGTTCGCATAACGAGACTAGAGCTTATTTTTGTTGGGGGTGGGGTAAGAGTGTAAGCTTTTTCGGCAGTGGTGTACAATTGAGACGGCTACAAGATATTTAAGAATCACATTTTACTATTGCCTACATGGCTGATTATTGTGAAGTAATGAATAAAATGATTTATCATAAAAGTTATGCCTAAAGGTGCATATGGATGCGTCTTAATTAGTACACAAGGAATTTGCAGTTCGAGAATTAGCTCGCACATTGCTTTTATGAGATTAAATAACACATTTTGGAACTTGTTTGACTTGTGTTCAAATGTTTGCGTTCTGTATGGTGTTTAAGGTGAAAGATTGAGCTGCAAAGACGTGTTCAGCAATGCTAATACCTAGTTGTGTGTTCGAAGATATGACGCCACTCGATCTAGATTCCACGAGGCACGAAATAGTCCCGTGCATTGTTCATTCATTGTTGAAACGAGATCTATGGGCAAGTAACCAATTTGTGCCTCGCTCGTTTATGACGAGTGATTCACGGTGCCTAGCGGTTGGTTTATCTCCCCTCTCTCATTCGCGTTGTTTACTCGTACCGCTCAGTGTCTGCGGGTCCTTTGGAAGAAAAATGACCTAATAACACACCCCCACGCTTTTTGTGTGCCATCAAGACTTACGCGCACTCAGCTATTTTTTTCCTGACATTCTACTCTTCACTTCTTGGCCATCATTACACGCTTAACTTCTAGATCCACGATATCTTTCCTCATTAAGTCACAAAACCTTTTTTTTTTTCCCTGGCAGTTACATCTTTAAAAAATTTTTAATCAATATGTAGTTAGTGTTTAGTACACAATTAAAGTTAAAAAAAAAAGGTTGGCTACGATATAACGTTTCAACCAACAACAAAAAACGTATGGTAGAGGAGACTACTGTATTGCACCACCACTTCAAATAATGTGGGGGGGGGAACTAATAGAAAAAAAAACATTGCTTGCCTTTTCCTAGAGATATAAAAGTAAATTCTCGCCAATAGAGCTTTTGTGTAGCATGTGTCAAAGGACCAAATTTTGCTTTAGTGCTTCTTAGAATTCAATTTTTTTAATGAGCATTTTTTTTTTGTACATCAGGAGCTACAATTTTTCTAATTTTGCTGTATATACATTTTATCTCCACTAAAAACACAAACAAAAGGGATCTTTTGTGGTCTTAGATTTGTAGCTCGAGCAGCTAACACTTTTGATCATAGCCATATATGTTGGTTTCAATCCATATTTTCTCTAGAATGAGCATCATTTAAGTGCTCTTTGGTATTGGTGTCTCCTAAACTTTGACCACATTTGCTAATTGACGCCCTGTTATAGGTCACTAATGCAGTCTACTTCTTCAATAACATTGGGGTCAGGTTTAAAACCACATTGGGAGTGAGACAAGCTGCCTACTGTGACCACCTTCGGTATCTTTCTTGATAGGATAATCAAGGATGCTCTTGAAGGTTATAAAGATATTTTTAAGTGTGTGTACAAGAATCAATAACTTGTGCTTTGTGGATAAGATGGCCTGGCAGAGATAGAGGAAGAACTAGCTGACATGATGTGCATAGACAAGACTTCAGCAGCATATATGTTTTGCAAATCAATGCCAAAAAGACACATGACCAATAGCCAACAGGGCCATCTAATGGACATCAGAATTGGAGGTGAAAGCTGGCAAGTCTGTTATCAGACTGATGCCCTCTTTGGTAATGGGCACATTCTTGTATGCTATTGTGAATCTTGGACACTAACTGTAAACTAGATAGGAGGATCCTAGCAATGAAATTGAGATGCTATATGAGGGTATTATGTATCATCTAGAAATGTAACAAAGTCACAAAAGAGATTTAATAACAGGATCTCAATGGTGATTAGGTTCTGTGGTGATGTCAGAAAAGGCAAACTAAAACTTTATATGGCTATATCACAAGGTCCTCAGTACTCCCAAAGACCCTCCATGGAACAGTACCAGAAAATTGAAGAGGCAGAAAAGAAAGCTATGAGAAGGCATTAATTAATTAAAGGATGGATGGGTCTATCATTAAGAGATTCTAGTCAAGGCAAAAAAAAAGGAATAGAGAAAGTTGACAGATCATCTGAACTAGAGGAGTGAAGGTGAAGATTCAGTTTTTATGTGACTATGAAAATTCTCTACAATGGTCCAATTAGGACTAAAATTATATGATGCTTGGTGTAGTTTAACCTCGTCTACCAGTACTAGAACTGACAGAATTGACTTTTATTTATTTTTTTTTTATTTTATTTTTTTTTTTAAATTCTCGTAATAAGTTATATAATAATAATATCTTTATTGTCCGTAAGGAAATTTGTTTTACAATTTGTGCATTCGGTATAGATGTTTGTGATTGGATGCACCAAAATAAAATTTTAAAAATTGGTTTTCGTGATTAACTTTATGCTTTTAATTTTCATTTTATTGTATTTTCTTTAAGTTAGTAGTAGTGTAGCTTAATAATATACATCGTTTTATCAATTTTCCAGATTGCATGAGGAAATTAAAGACTTTTACACACACATGTCCCCTCAACCAGAAGAAGCTAAAATGAGGAATGCTGTTGTAGACCGCCTCAGATCTGTGATAGAAGACCTTTGGCCAAGTGCTAGGGTAAATTACACACTACTTTGTATTTGTTTCATGTGATACTGGTTATGTTTTTTACAATGCTTTCTTTAAACTTGCTTAACAATATTTTAAAATAAAAAAAAAAAAATCTCAGCTTATGTTCAACTCTGAAAGCTCAACTTTATAAAGTTTATACATACTCATTAATTTGGTTAATTTTTTTTTTGCAGGTTGAAATATTTGGCAGCTTTAGAACAGGACTTTATCTCCCAACCAGGTACTTTTAATTTTTAATTTCAAATATATATATAATTCTTTTCTTCCCTCAACAGTTTGGGCAAGAAGTAAAGGAAAGATCACTCTATTTCTTTGGATAGTCCACAAGAAAACAAGAAGGGGGGAGAACATGTGGGTATTTACACCTGCTACGGATGGGTGCACGCTGGACTGTCAAACCATGCCCGCTCCCATCCCTCTTCATCTTGCAGGTAGTTTGGACTAAAAAGTAAACTCTTTTAAACCTGAAGAAACATCCGAAACATGTAAAACATTTTACAAACGTTTTACTAACAATATTTAGCAGGGCCGACTTAAGCATTATGGGGCCCTTTTCGAAACGGATTTCGGGGGCCAAGTTTGGGTAGGGAAGCGGACAATAAGTGAAATTTAAGAGTTTGTATTAGAAAATAAATTCGTCTATGCATTTTATTCATTCTTTACTAAGTACAGAATTACTTTACGAGCCTTGCGTGTAGCAAAGTCATACAGTGTATCATAATAATTCTGTTTCCTACATAGATCAACAGCAAGAATTACCAAATGTTTCAATCTGTCTTTGAGAATTGTTGACCTCCAGTAGTTCTTCATTAGTTTGAGATGCAAGAAGCTTCTTTCACCCGATTACACAATTATGGCTACTGCCATTTTTATTTATAGCGTGTAGGATTGGCGTTTTCCATATTGAATGACACCCCAAAATGAATTTTTATATATGTTTATATTTCAGTATATTTTAAGGACTTTTTCGTACATTTTGCAATTTCGGGAGTTTTCCAGGAGCTCCTGGTAAATCGACAGGCACTGGAAATCTGTTCTAAGTTATAAAATGGTTTAATTCAGTCATTTATACACCTTGGATTAGCGCTGTTACTATGAAAATGCCGGGACCACTGCGGTTGCATAGGTTGCAGTGGCCTAAGGCCGGCCCTGCAAAATAGCGGCATATGACGCTCTGCCGGTCAACTATTATTCTATATTAGCAAACTACAGTGTAGTCAATTTTGATTTTTTTTTTTTTTTTACTTATTTCTTCTGCAATTTATTTTTTTCAGTGACATTGACTTAGTTGTGTTTGGAAAATGGGATTCTCAACCACTGTTTACTTTACAAAATGCTTTACTCAAAAGGAAATTAGCTGAGCCATCATCAATCAAAGTTTTAGACAAAGCCTCTGTAAGTAATAGTGACCAAATATTAGGCTTTGGTTTCTAAACAATTGAGTGGTCATTTATTTGCTTTTCTTAACCTTTTCTCATTTGCTATGTTTAAGGTTCCCATTGTTAAACTGACTGATTCTGAAAGTGAAGTGAAAGTAGATGTAAGTTTTAACATGGACAATAATCAGAACTATGGGGTAGAAAGTGCCCAACTTATTCAGGCAAGTTTATACTTTTTTTATCTATTTGATTTCATAGTTGAGTTGGCTCATTCTGAAAACATGAATTTATGATTGTTAGAAATAGAATGAAAAAATAAAATATCCTAATGATCTTTCAGAAATACATGGAAGAATATGATTGCTTGAAATACTTAGTCCTGGTACTGAAACAGTTTTTACTTCAGAGAGACTTGAATGAAGTTTTTAGTGGAGGCATATCTTCCTACAGTCTTACATTGTTGGTGATAAGTTTCTTACAGGTAGGAGTTGTATACTTAACACTACTATATTTCTTAAATCTTTAGTCATTCTGTAACCAGCACTAAAATTGTACACATTGTTAAGTATTTCTTAATCAGTACACATCTTAACATTTCTTTTTCTCAGCTTCACCCGAGGGCTCAAGCTACCAAAGCAGATGCAAACCTAGGCATTTTATTGATTGAATTTTTTGAGCTTTATGGGAGAAACTTCAATTATCTAAAGACTGCTATCCGTATTAAGAGTGGAGGAGCTTATCTGCCAAAAGAGGAAGTTTCTAAAGAAATGGAAAATGGTTATCGCCCTTCTATACTGTGTATTGAAGATCCTCTTAAAGCTGGTGTGTATTTTAGTTTTCACTATAACAAGTATCTTTTAGCTGCACTTAAAATATGTTACATTTTCTTGAACAAACATTTCGTAACATGGCAAAACTGAATTCTTTTTTTTATTTTTTCTCAGGGAATGATATAGGACGAAGTTCTTATGGAGCTATTACAGTTAAAAATGCCTTTGAGTATGCATATCTTGTTTTGAACCATGCTGTAGCTCCTCATAATCTGCATCTTCATAAACATAATGAAAGGTATGTTAGCATAGAATTGCCTTATTGGATTTTTTTTTTTTCTCACAATTATTTGGCACCCCTTTTAGAGTACCTGAGCATTAAAAATGTTGAAAATGTATTTACTTTTGTACATAATAGGCTGCATTTAAAGAAGGCTTGGTGGTCAATATCAATTTAATTTTAAAATAGTTTATATTAGCAAGGTTTTTAATATTTTCATGTTTTAATTTTTCTTTTTAATGTTATTGTTTAATTATTTTCAGTATTTTGGGAAGGATCATAAGAGTCACAGATGAAGTTGTTGAATATCGGCAGTGGGTGAAGGAAAAGTTTAGAATAATGAGAGATAACTTAGTAAGTCTTGGAGCAGAACCTGTTCCTAATCCTCTTCCATCTCCTTCTCCTCCACCCATCAAGACTGCTACAAAAAAGACAAGTACTAAACAGCGGCCCCAGCAGCAAAGTACTGAAGTATCATATGCTGCTGTTGCCTCACGCAAAGCTGAACACTCTAGGTGAGCAAATATTTATACAATTTTCAGTGGTTCATAGTCTTAAACTAAGTTGACTGCATGTAAACTCTCCAAACTTTTACTGAAATGAAAGACTTAGAATTTTCCTTTTATTTAGATATCTTGAGTAACAATCATCAAAAATTTCCAAAATTTGTCAAAATTGGGAAATATTTCAAGATAAATATGTATGTCCAGATATTTAATTTGAGCAAGTGTATTTTAGTTGTTGTTTTTTTATATTGTTTAAAACAACTTGACTTCACAATGAATAAAGCACAAATTCACAGATCCAAAAAGAATAATAAAGTAAACACATAAAACTTCAAACAATGTAATGAATGCACATTTGCCAGTGTGTTTATAGAGCTGACAACTTAGTTAAATCTACCTTTTGGTTAAATGAATGATTTTAAGTCCTTTCTTGGGAGCACCAACTGTGTTGTATGGCATTTAATTGTTGCTATTGACATGTATCTGATAAGTAGTTCTTAGATAAACATAATGTTTCTCATTCTGTATTTTGGTAAGCATGCCTTTTTTTTTTTTTTTTGGGGGGGGGGGGGTATTTTTATAAAGTTATAATTTAGATTTAGTTTTGCAAGTAACCATTGTTGATCAGTTCAGTTATATCATCTCTTTTTCCCTTTTAACTCTTAATAGGGGTGCATCCAGCAGTGCACTATCTGATGCTAAATCCTCCAATAGTGTAACTAGTCAGGAAGGTAACAATGAAAGTGAAGCTAGTGATTCTTGTGGTAACAGCTCTGGATATAAATCATCAGCCAGTTCTCAGGCTGGATCTGATGGGAATTTGTCTGACAGTGTAAGTTTTTTTTTTTTAATAAATATTTTAGGCACTTTTAGATGTTAATGTTTCACTTAATATTTTTACTTCTAATTTAAAAGCTTATCTAGTTTTATTTTGATTATTCCTTGCAGGATACTGAATACAGTAATGAAACAAGTCAAGCTCGTCAGGGATTCCCTGCTTCATATTCTAATTGCGAGGTCATAACTGGCAGCAAAACCATGAGAACATCAGCTTCGGGTGGTCATTATAATAATGCAGGTCACATTCCAAATCGAGAGTTTACTAGAAGCAGAGAATCATCTAAACCATCAGCACCACATGCTGGTCAGAGCTCAGGAGGAAAGCCACCTCGTGATACCAGCAATAGCAGCGTTTCATCTACCCGCAGTGGAGGTGGTGGGGGTAGTGGTGCCCTATATTTCAATCGCAACCATTACAGCTCAAATACTAACTATGGCAGTTATAATGGTAATGTACCACACTCACAGCATGACCAGACATGCTTCCCTTCGACCCAAGCGCACTATAACACTATGGTTCCATCCACTTCTGTTTCTGCCAGAGACGGTCGTGAACATTACATCTACAGCAACGGAGCTTCTTCTCAGGCAACACCTGTGCAGCACCAGCGCCCTCCACCTGGCCCTTACAATGCCACACATCATAGTGGTAGCAACTCAAGAATTGGTGGCAGCAAAGTGTTCAGGAATGGTGGGAAACAGAAAAGAAAAGGCAAGAGAGACAACTCTCAAACCAGAGGCGGCAGCACTGCAAGGTGATGAATAGTCTGCTCTGACCACAGAGCTTATAGTAAAGTGATAGGTTTGTTTAAATAATCTTACAGGGTCAAAACAACGGCATCATATTGAAGGAAACAATGTCATAGAAATTCAGTTTAATGTTAAAAATAAAGTTGTCCATTGGTAATTTATAGAGTACTACCGAGTACAACCGTGTGGGTAACTGATCACATTAACTTCAGTTGACTATAACTATCAATTCATTCTTTGTATTTTGTTTTATGACCTAAAAAAATTGGGGCATGGAATGGGTTTTAAAAAATATTTCTATCATAAACTTATTTTTTATTTAGTAATTTTGTTTGAAAATATGATTGCATAAATTGTTTGGTGGCTCATTGAAGAATCTGTTGATACTAGGACTGGTGACTTACTGTTCATTATTGTTTGTTTGTTGATATTTTTTTTTAAATTAATTTCGATATCTACAAAAAAAAGCTTTATATTTTTTAACTGGAGCTTTCATTAATCCATCAAATGTCAAGAAGCAAACAAAAAAACTGATGTACTTGTATTGTTCTTTTTTTTTTTTTTTTTAACTTATTAGAAACACTCAAAAACACCTCTGTACCTGTTCTTAGAGGCAAATAAATCACCAGTTATTCATTTCACTTTATTAACAATAATACAAATATTTATGATTCCACTTTTTCTGTTTAAATTTAAAAAAAAAATAGAGCAAAAAAAAGTTCATGATTTTTTTAAATTGTAAAATAATGTTGCTACTGTTCTAAATAGACGAATTCTTGTAATGATTTCAATAGTAGCTAATTAATTTAAGACTTAATAATTTTTTATGTAATTTTAAACATCATTTTTACAAGCTATTATTTATGAATTGATAAAAAAAAACATTTAACTCCATCAAGAAATATTCCATCTTTTAGAATGTTTCAGAATTTTTTTTTAATTAGTACACCAAACTTTTTGTTGACATATTATATTTCATCATTTAATTTGCTATCTAGTATGACTGAAATGTTTGTCATCATTAGAAATTGAAACAAAAAGAAGAAAAAAAAAATAAAATATTCTAATTATAAACAGAATGGCTTCCTTGTCTCCAACTTTTTAATTTATTTTTTTTTCTTTTTTCATAGTTCTGAATAAACTTAAATTGGTTTTGTCAATTGAAATACCTTTTATGAGCCAATGGCTTTTGTTTCCTTCCTTTCATAACTGCACTTATAAATCTTCTGTTCATTTTTTAATTGAATGTTTTCACCTTGTTCTTTGTTGATTGTGTTTTTCTTTTAAAAAAAAAACAAACAAAACCTAATTGCTTGTAATTATATTACTAGGTAGTGGGAATTTTTTTTTTTTTTCCACTTTTAAAAAGTTCACATTTCAGTATTTCCATTCAGTTAATTCATTTTTGAACAGTATTTTATATATTCTGTAAGACTAGTGTTATTTCATTTTTTTCCGCATCTCACTATATGTTTTTCTGCTAAAAAGATTTTAAAAAAGGATGTTTAATTTCAAGTATTTATTATCACGTATATAAATGATCAATGTGTTTATTATGTCTGTACAATTTGTTTGTAATCCCTTTACTGTGTGACAGTAATGAACAGTACTAGCAGGAGGATAGTTTTCATTCCTTCTATTAAACCAAAAACAATATATATTCTGATAGATTTTAAGTTTTGGTTTAAAATGAATAGCCTTGTTTCTCCTGATAGATATCCACAGCTGAAAGAAGAGCTGCCCATGTCAACATCTCTCTACTAAAATAGCCTCTTGAATGAATTTGTACGGTGGCAATGAGTCAAATACTACAGCATTGTTTTTTTTTTTGTTGACCATGTTTGTTTTTTTAATGTGTGATCAATCAATTCTACATCTTTATAGGCAGTGACTTTTTTTATAGGCATTCATATTTTTAATAATAATGTTTAAATCTCAATTTTTTTTTTTTTTTTTTTTTTTGAATTTCTAAAGTTGGGGTGAAATTTTTTTCCTTGTAACTATTAAGATGTTATAAAGGCAACTTTTTTTTTGTTATTGCTGTTATAACTGTGCTGCTTTTAAAAGTGCAAACTCAAGTTAAAAATATATTTATGACCATTACATTTTCAAAAAAAGTATTTAAAGCAAGAGCTCTGTGAATTGTTTGCGTAATTTACTTTTTTTTTTAGTGTGTTATGAAGATCATAGCTCCACTTTAAAAGTATTGTTGTGAATGTAACCAATAGCCTACTTCCATTGCCTTGCTTTCAACCTGAATCCTTCCAGAACCAAAATGAAGCTACCAGTCAAATGTACATGAACTTGTCATTGTAAGCTTGTTCCTTGGATAGAATAATATGCTATGCATTTTTTTTTCATGTATATATTTAATAATTATGAAACTTGAACTGTACATAATGTTGTAGAGATAAACTTGTCTTTGTCCTTTTGTTGACTGAATGGAAGAAAAAAGAAACTATAAACAAAAAAGTTAAGTGATGCTACTTACTCCATTAAAATCTAGAATTCTTGCCCTCTCACTCCCTTAGAAGACAAATCTTTGGTTTTTGTTTCAGTTTTGTATTTTTTTGATAGTGAAATCTTTCCATAATTTGTTTACTTTTATAAACTGTTTTTTGTGTGTGAAACTTCAAAATGAGATTTTTATTTAAAAAAAAGGGGGAAGTGTTGCTCCAAGAATTTTTTTTTTAATTTCTCCAGTGGCATTAAAAATAGGGTATTTTTTTTTTGTTGGACCAGAAGAAATGTTTTACAAGCCAAACTTTTAATGCCTTTGTTTTAGTGTTGTGGCTTATTTTAAACCAGATGTACAAAAAGACTTGGAGTACTCAGCTCTAAAACCTGTGTAGAAAGAAGGGCAGTTTTTTTTTTCCGCAACAGGTTGCCACATTTTATATTAAATGCAATGGTCTTTATATGTTTTATTGAGAAGGGGGAAACTTTTCCCTCTCCCCCCCCCCCTTCCTGTTTCTGTGAGAAAAATTAACATCATGTTTCATATTAATGTTATGTATTGAACTAAACTGTCTATTGGCATTGGTAAAAATGTTATTTAATATATTGATGCAATTTGCAATATTACTTAAGTAAACTATTTAAAAAAGTATTTTAGAATGTGTGAATGTGTGCAGTGCAGATTATTTTCAGTGATTAACTACTGCAGAAATAGTTTTATTTTCTTTTGGTGGGGTTAGGTTTTCTAATATAATATTCTAGTTGTATTTTATATATTTTCTGTCTATATCTTGAGTTAATGATTACTTCTCTTTAGTATCCTGTAATGTTGTCACACACAAAAATGTGCTCTTCAGCTTTCTCCCTATCACCATCATCATTAAGTTCTATATACTGAACAGCCAATTGCATAAACTAGAAATGTTGGGTTTAGATTTTAAAGAAAGTGTTTTTTAATAATGGCTTGGAAATGTGCTTTTTTTTTTTATGAATGTACAGTAAGAATGAAGAAAAAAAAAGTGATACATGTTCACGAAACTTAATTTCATGTTCCATCAACACCAACAAAAAAAAAATGTTTAAAAACAATAAAAAGAAAAAAAAAAGTTTAAAAGTTAAAAAAATACCCCAAAAAAAAATAAGACAAAAATAAAAAAAAAAACTTATAAAAACAATACATTTGTATTGGTGTTTTTTGTTTGTTTTGTTTTATAATTATAATTGGTAGATTCTTTTTAAAATGCTTGTTTATATATAATGATGCAGTTCTTCCTGATTTAGGTGAAATTTTTCATATTGTAGGTCTATACTGAAATCAACTGCAGTAGTCATAATTCTTTTTAAAAGTTGACTACTAGTCAAAACGGAGTTCACCTATTGTAATAGATCAAGCTAGTTTCAGTTATTGGCGGTCTACATGTTACCAAAAGCATCCGTTACGTGTTATTTTAAGGCATGACGAAACGGATTATTTTTTTTTAAAATCTTTCAATCTATTAATGAAAACAGATGCTGTCCTAATCAACGAATCAATGTTCAAGTTAGAAGTTCAGATTTTGAATGGTCACTTGTATGTACAGGGATCATCGAAGTTGCTATCTTCCTTTTCCTTCTCTCCTCTGGGAGGGCACGACATGGCCTAAATTGTGACGATTTGCCAAAACAAAATCAAACTCTGACTTTGTTATTGTGCTAATACATTTATCGAAACATAAAGGAAGTAGCTTTTGATGTCTAGTACTATGAACTAAACGTACACTTGGGTAGCACAAAACCAGAACTAGTTGTGAACAATCTGTCGTGGTCCCGCTGTAGGCTACATAACTAATAGTATAGGTAAAGGGAAAACTATCGGGCTAATGTGCCAAGCCTGCCATTAGGCCTAAATAACCTACATTATTGACGTTTCTTTCAAAACAATGTGAGCCCATTTCTAAATCTGGCTTGAGATGATCCATACTGATTTAGGTAACACTCAAAATAATTTGAGTCTTATAACAATAAATCTTATGTCAAGAAAAAGATTAGTGATTCTGAAAATGCCATACTCAACAGAAGCAAAAAGAAGGGTGAAAATGCAACGGTGCCTGGTGACTACATATGCCCAACCTGCGATCGCAGCTGTGTATCAAGGATCGGCCTCTTTAGTCACACACGAGCTTGCAAGGAGAAAAGATCGTCTCTAGAGACGTAAAATGCCACAGATGAGACTGAACCACATAAAGAAATGTAGCTTTTTTTTTCGACAATGAATGCGTAAAATGTGCTTGCTTGTTGCTAGCAGTGGTGGAGGAATTGTCTCCTAAAAAAAAAAAAAAGAATGCAGTTGAAACCGCCAGTTTTTTCTGTCATGAGCGGACGATATACACCATAAGTAAAAATAAATTTATAAAAAAAAACTAACAAACAAAAAGCGGATTTTCTATTGCCGCTAACATCGGAAGTTTTAATTAACTGTTCACCTAATTTTTTTACACCGCTTATTTGCGGTATTTTGAAACCACGGTAGAGAATAGAGTTAGCAGCTATGATGATGGCCCATCATTGGCAAAGAACTCTTCATTGAATGCACGTTTCGCGCTTCGGACTGTCATTGTCACGATGTTACCGAATTCTAACCCTACCCGCTGCCAGCCCTAATTTTTAGAGCATATTAATTTAATTTTTATTTCTGAAGGATCATACGAAATGTAGATCTATAAAACAAACATAAACAAGATTACAAAGAGAGTTTGTGTGATACAAAAACTCAGAGGCGGCCCCCGTCGGAGTTGGATCCCTGTCAGATCCGCCTATTCGCAAGATGTTTCGGATGTTCCTTCAAAGTTGAAAATAATTAACTTCTCGCTAAATGACGGAGGATGGCGAGCAGGGTATAAACCTGCCTTATCTTGGTGTTTCCGCACTAGACTGTAGTTCGGATTTATCGTTGGTCCCTGGCTCAATTACTGCATGCTCCCATCCCCTCCTGTGGAAGGTTTGAAATAGGAAGTAAACTATCTTTAACTCTGAAGAAACAATCGAAACATGTAAAACAAACAGACACATAACCCGGGAGCGTCGAGATAATCAGTTCAGCATGCTAACTGGTTACAAACTAATAGCCTGATATATACAATATGTCACACGAGCGATTTTAAATAATCTTTCAGCATTGATCTGTAGAGATGTAGATGTACATAAACTAAACTTCTGATTTAGCACTCTTAATATATATATTATTAATTATTATTATTAATAATTTGGATGTAATTTAGATAAAATTTAGGTAAAATTAAAATAAAAAGCCCAGATAATCAATAGAATGAATGCAATATTAAATTTAAAAATAGAAGATTAGTTTTAGTTTATTATAACATTTCAATGTAGATCTAGACATAAACATCCGGAACAATCTATTATAGATATTTTAAACTATCGCAATATTTCTGAATGAAAAGTAAAGGTTAAATATTATTTTCAAAAGCCTTTAGTTGTTTTTTTGTTTATCTAACCGTGATGGACAGACCAACAAACAGTTAAAACGCACAAAAATATGCTTCTTTCATTCTAATGTTGGCAATAAAAAACATTTTTTTTTAAATGTGATTTTTTAAAAAGTTTAAGAAATTAGTTTAGAATCATGTCATGTCCGGGCTTTACGCTAGTACACGAAAGTCGCTGCTAAAAGTTCATTTAAAAAAAATATATATCAAAGGTAAACGACAGATCTTATTTAATGCCCCAGCGGTCAAAATATAAATCTTCCGTGCTTTGATCTCTCAACGTTTGCCTTGTAAAGCTGATGTTCAAGGCAACTGCCACACCTCTTTAATGAATTAATTACTTAAATAGTGAATAATCATAGGTTAGAACAAAATAAAACGTGTAATTACATGCATAATGTTAGATTATTAATTGTTTTAAATTAAGTTTCATTTATATTGCATACTAATTAGGTTTTTTCTCTTTAAATACTGCTTGCATAAAATATTTTTAAAAATTAGATTTTGAGCTTTTAGAAAAAAAAAGTAGCCGTTGCATCAGAACTTTGAATGATCTATATTATCGTGATGCCAGATTTTCATTATCTCTTCTACTTTCTGAGCACTAAACGGGACGGACGGACAGACAGACGGACAGACAGGCCACACAAAACTAATAGCGTCTTTTCCCCTTTCGGGGGCCGCTAAAAATAGTAATTTAAAAAATGTCGAAATAAAGATAAACCCAGAAGATCTATCTACTACTACTCTAGAATCTAGATTTATTCTAGACCTATATAGATTTAAGTATATTATTAAGTATATATAGTAGATCTATATTATAACTATATAGATCTAGAGTTCTAGACTCTATACTAGTCTATACACTAGCCAGTGTAGCACGCATTCCTAAACACCGGCGAGCCCGCCACCAATGAAACACCGATCAATCGTTACGAGGACAAACTCGTAGACGGTAGATCTAGTCTAGTCTATAACTATCTAGTCAATCTAGAGCATGTAGATCTAGGAATCTAGGTCTGGTAAAATCTAGATCTAGTAAACTGTCTTTTTTAAATCTATTCTTAGGACTAGATCTATATCTAGAGTTTATTTATAGATCTACTCATATCATCTTGCCTAGAGCCTTAGACGCCTTAGTCTAGTAATTATATTTATATAAATCTAGATCTAGATCTAAATCTAGTCAAAGTCAAATGATTTTTGTTACATAGATTTCTATTAGAGTTTAGAGTCTACATAACATATTTTATATGTACTAAATATGAATATGTAGATCTATAGATTAGATTATAATAATAGACTAAATAGATTATATATCTAGTTCTCTATTCTGATATTCTATACTATAATAGGCTAGCTATATTATATTATATATTGTATCTATAAATTAGTATAATAATTATAATCGATACGACTATACTATTACGACCCACCTCTTGACCTTTGAACTTTGACTTGAATTTCATATTATTATATTATTTATTATTATTAACATTAAAATTCTAATCTAGATTCTAGACTGAGACTCTATTTAAATCTAGTTTGGTTTATTTATATAGACTAGACTAGACTCTATATTATATAATATAGAATCTAGAGTAGACTAGAGGTCTAGACCTCTACTAGTAACTAGTTTACTAGATTTAGAATCTAGATCTAAATCTATATTCTATAGTATAGTCTATATCAGTGTAAGTGTAGATTCTAGATCAGGACGCTGATATTACTGATAAGTGATATAGATCTACACTATAATACAGTGAACAGTGTATTATACTTTATACGCTTATACAGGATTATCAATAAAGATTAGGCCTAGAGTTATGCGTATAGATCTAGTAAATAGAATCTTAACTTTAACTTCTAGCTAGAATACTAATTATAATAATCTACTTAGATAGAATTAGAATATATAAGTCTTATAAGAATAATAAAATAAGGTTATTATTATATTAAAGATACATTGATAAGATCTAGAATATAATCATTTGTCACTGATTCACAGCTATCTGTCTAGATCTAGAGCCATAATTTTTAATTAATCTATTCTAAAATTAATATTTAGTTAGATCTAAGTCTAAAACTAGTCAAAATAGTGTCTTACAGTTACTATTAATATACAATTATAGTATATCATATTAATATATAATTATAATATTGATTATATCATAATATAAGAAAATAATAATAAGGCTTATCTTCGAGTCCAAAGATTAGTGAGGAGTGCAGTATTTCCCATGACTTTGCAGCCCCAGCTACATATTTTGCCACATCCAGGGCAAGCATATATAACCATAGTCCGCAGGTGGTCGATTTAGATTTTCTTTTCGCCGTCTGCGTTTGTCCTTGGCTGCAGATTTTCTTTTGGTCTCAAATATGTATCCCGCCTTCGTGAGTGACCTCCAGCTGTCTCCCTCTGAGACCCCATGCAATCAGGTGCTTCCTTCTATGTCAGCCAAGGAAAGTTGACACCTAAGCTGGTCTTTGAAGCATTTCCGTGGGGGCGCCTCTGTTAAATCGACCACCTTTTAGCTCGCCGAAAAAGACTGCCTTTGGCATACGTCCGTCTCCCATATGGGATATGTGCCCTGCCCAGCGTAACTGTTGGACCAAAAGAAGTCCCCTATACTGTCCATACCGGCGGTAATCGCAAGGACATCGCTGTTTGTAGTGGTCAAAGGTCACTGGGGTGGTAAATTGCATACGGGCGGAGTGTAGACAAGAAGGTTTTTTTGGTCATTTGGATGCACTAGAAGTTAACTTTGCTTAGTGTGTTATCGCTAGGTGGTGTTGCTGTTTCCAGGGTCGCAGGTTTGGGCCTCGGTCGACGCAGTCCCTTATTTTTGTAGCATTTAATTCACTACTCTTTCTCTCTTAAAAAACTTTGTCCCTGTTGCTGCTATTTATTTATACTTATAAACACAAAGGAAACAATTTCTAACTTCTTCAGAAAAGAAAACAACAAATGTCCACAACCAACAGGAACAATAATATATACAGCCAACCTCTACAATACCTCGCATATGCAGATGATATTGCCTTATTGGGTAAAGACACCACTAACATCACTAGAGACGAGAAAATGAGGCAGAAGAACAATATATTAAAATTACTAACCACAAGTTTGAAATATTTAGGACGCATGATACATTTTAAAAAATGACCTTTAATGACCAAAGTTAAGGAATGACTACGGCAGGTAACAGAGCTTTCTATAATATACAACACTTTCATAAAAGCAAATTTATATCTAAGAAAATAAAGAAAACTATCTTCAAAACGATCAAAAGACCAGTACGGTAGTTATGTATGCAAGTGAAACCTGAACACTGACAAAACAACAGAAAATCTTGGCTTTATGATGTTAAGGCAGATCTACATTAGCTAAGAAACCTGACATGGAGAAGTAAAGCCCAAGATAGATCAGAATTGAAAGATATGCTAGATCAGGCCAGGGCCCTCCATGGGCTGTAGTACCAATGGGATGGATGGATATATTATAGATCTATATATAATAAATCTAGTGTAGTTAGTGTAAGTAAAGTAATGTTCCCTTTCAAACAAGGACCAGCTGCCTTTACTTTTCCCCAATTAATGTCAGTACCCATTAGAACTGGATGGTCTCAGAGGGGCCCTAAAAATCCAAATCTTCTCCAGCATTTGAACCTGGACCCCCTCGGTTTGGAAGTCAAACACATTGTACCTCTTAGCAGCTCCCATGTAGTTAGTGTACTTTTAGGTAATATATACTGATCTACTGATCTAGAATTTCTAGAAATCTATTCTCTAGCCACTAACAATAATAATACAGATGAATTCTGAGATATCTAATTTTATTTCAGATCATTATTAAAGTCCAAATATCATACTAAAACTGTACAAGTGTAGTCTTTATGTTGGTAGATCGAGATTCTGTGTTTAGACTAATATTTTCTATACCTAGTTCTAAATGAACTATGAAAGTACATCTAATGATGTTGTAAATAGTGGGGCTAGCTTGGTGCACATAATGGTGTCAGCCAAGGCAGTAATGTACATTGAGGCACCATTAGGCATGACTAGGGGTGAAGAGTTTCCAAAACTAGAGGGGCCCTAAAAATCCAAATCTTCTCCAGGATTTGAACCTGGGACCCCTCGGTTCGGAAGTCAAACACATTGTACCTCTTAGCAGCTCTCATGCCATGAGAGAAATCCTCAAAGAGTTCATTGGATCCTTGGTGCTCCAATACCCTAAATGGATTTTTTTTTTCAAAGATGTTAATCATTTCTGAAGAGATCTTCACTGTGAGATCAAAAGCTTATAATTC
Organism: Biomphalaria straminea; assembly: GCA_021533235.1. Lineage (NCBI taxonomy): Eukaryota > Metazoa > Mollusca > Gastropoda > Planorbidae > Biomphalaria > Biomphalaria straminea. Next base: position 15,431,811 of record JADKLZ010000167.1, read on the forward strand.
TTTAAGTTCTCATTTCAAATGAAAGATCTGTATCTGAACAGTTTTGTTAAATTGATCACAAAAGCATTTGGGAAGTCCATTTTGAATGACAACAATATTATAACCCTCAACACAAAGATCAAGTGGATGTACTTATTGACTACATTTTTATATGTTTACCAGTTGTGGACAAACATCAGCGTTGGAAAGAAAGTTTAAATCTTTGGGAATGAGAGGCAACTTTCAGAGACCACATCACAAATGATAACTATTGCAACAGATTTGGAGAGATGGTTTTGCTTCATGAGAACCTTCTAACCCTAGATTTGGAAAGTTGATTGTGCTTCATGAAGACCTTCTAACCCTAGATTTGGAAAGTTGATTGTGCTTCAGGAACACCTTCTATCCCTAGATTTGGAAAGTTGATTGTGCTTTATGAAGACCTTCTAACCCTAGATTTAGAAAGTTGATTGTGCTTTATGAGGACCTTCTGACCTATTGTCAATAAATGATAAGATCATATTATGAGATTTTAAAGTCTTTCCTCCAAAAATAAGTTCCATGCTCAAGGAATAGAGGCAGGCAACATCAAGAAAGGACAGGCCTTATACTAGATGGGGGAAGGACAGGCCTTAAACTAATTGGGGGGAGGACAGGCCCTATACTAGATGGGGAGAGGTCGTACCTTATACTAGATGGAGGGATATATTGAAACAGAGGGACTGAAGGGAGCTGATTAGCATTTGGTGTTCCGGTAACAGACTTCACGAACAGTAAAAGTATATTGTATATATTTTGTAACAAGTGAGCAAGGGCATTTATAAATCAAAATGGCAAAGTTTCATGTCAATTGAAAAGGGTTTTCTATTTAAGAATAATTTTATCTTTTAGGTCTGAATAGCTCTTTTTAAATATGCATCAAATATCTAGGCCCTTAGGCCCTCACTGCATTGAAGCACAATAATTATAGCATTGAACTGTTCAATCTAAACCTCATAGCTTACTTTCTCTTAGTTTACATTGGCTTCACTCTTTCAAACCCGAAAACAATGCCTTGCTATAATTATTAAAAATAGATCTTAAGACAAAATACAAATGATACTAAGCCCTACGATTGGTAGACAACTTTTTATTTGAAAATTTGTTATATGATACATAATCAAGATTTATATGATTATAGAATGTAATATGTTTATTTATTTATTTTCATTTCAGATAAAGTTTTTTAGCAATGGCAGCATCTTCCAATTTATCAAGAGTAACATTATTTTATGAAACTTTGTTCAGCCTTTCAAAACATTTTAAGAGGAAATATGTATGTCAGAATGTAAGGAACTTTTCTAGCACTGGATACACATTGCCTTATCAAGCTGGAATATCGATACAAGAGTGCAATGTCAAAAGCAATAGCAAATGTTCTGCATTATTTCAACCATATCTAATTATTCAGCGTTGGTCTTCTACTCGAATTCAAGATGATACCAGTCTGCCAATTTTTTTAAAAGCAGAAAAACACTTGAGCAACACTGCAGTTGTTGATACAGAAGGCTCTCTCTCCTATGCAGACATCTTACATCACAGTATGAGTTTGGCTGTCAACATTGTAGAAACTTATGGTGCTAAGGACATGAAAATAAATGGAGAGAGGATAGGGCTGCTGACAGATAACAATGCCACCTATGTCATTGGACTGTATGCTTCCTGGATCTGCAATGGCATTGCCGTACCGCTGTGTTTTTCTCACCCAGTTTCAGAATGGGAGTATTTCCTCAAGAACTCTGAATGCTCTCTTCTTCTTGTATCTGACACTTTTGCTGAAAAGATTTCGCCTCTTGCAAATCAATTAGGGATAAAATTTCTCGTCTTGTCAAGAAAAAACCTTACCAGGGATTATGAGAAAAATAGATGGTTTCAACCTGATCAGGCTTCAAACCCAAAGTAATTTTTTATGACTTTTTTTTACTTTATATTGCTATGTTAGCTAGTATTTACAAATGTAATTTTTTAAATGCTTTGTTGCTAATGATCTAGGCCCTAAAATTTGACAAGTAAATTCATTTTAATATAAAACAATAAACATATACATAGGCATGTCAAACTCATTAAGGTATATGGGCCGCATAAGCAACTTACTATGACCTGAGGGGCAGCAGCAAAAAATCAGTTTTAAAACAGCCTACTAGTTTTATGTAAATTAGAAATAATACAATAATTAATGGCTTACCTGTCCCTAAGCTAAATTTGTAGTACTATTGGCTAATTGAAAATTACTATGATTGCGCATTATTTTCTTTGTCCTGATGCTTGACATCTTTTCTGGGATAGCATTTTATTAGTGTCAGGTTGAAGTTTGTTTGCCACTGACGCTTTCATCACAGGTGACAAATTTCGATCAGATAATCTCGAACGGTGAGGTGTTTTAATAGCTTTTACTATGGAAAAGAACTGCTCACAGAGACCAGTGCGTGCAAAAATAGATAGAATTCTAGCTGCGAATTTCCGCAATTTAACAAACCGTTCAGGGTAAATGACTGTAACATTTTGGCACAGCCATTGGAATATTCTTAGATTTCAACTAAGAACTTGACTTCTATTCTATCAGCTCTAGTTGCACATTTCCAGCAGCATTTTCAGAATCAAATCAGATCGCGTGATCGAGAGGCTAAGTGCTCTTGAACTTGGCTTGGCTACCTAGAAGGAGGTTCGAGGTTCGACACCCGACTCGGGCAGAACGCCTAAAGGCAGCACAGAAAACCAACTCCTAGATGCCCCTTCCCCCACTGGTCCACAAATAAGATTGGACCAAAGCGCTCCAAGCATGCTATAAGCATGAAAGTAGACTACATAAAAGTTATAATAATAATAATAATAATGCACTGAAAATGAGCAAATTTAAAATTAGCATCAGTCTCTCTTATTTTTGTTAGTAATGTTGCATCAAAACCATTTCATTTCATGGTTGGTGCGCCATATCTTTGTTAGACTAGCTAGCTTTACCAAAGATAAATTGTACTGCATTTTCACTGTCATTTCTCAAAAATTTTCCTCGATTGTTATGCATAGAACAGAACTCTAGTAGTTCCTGGTAATTGTCAAAATTCCTGTTAAAGGCCCTTTTAAATATAGCCAACTGTGCTACACCCGTTACGTCAGTTGACTCATAGAGACCCAATGAAAGTAATTCAAAATCAGCTCTGTCGTTCTTTAATTGTTCAAGCAAGCTGACTGACATGTCATTTATTCTATCTGCAACAGTGTCACTAGTTAAAGCTATTTCTTTGAATGCTCTCTACTTTGTTTCTGAATAAATGACTTATGCTTTAACGAAACACTCCTTCATAAAATCACATTTATTAAATGATTTGAAATGGCTTGCAATGAATTTTGACAAAATTTAGCTTGCTTTCACTGCAGACTCACCCCCGTTGTTCAGTTAAACAAATACTATTTTTCCATTCAAGTAGCTTGCCATCTCTTGTTTTCCAGCGTAATAGTTTAACATTATTTTTATATTTTTTAGGTGGCCACGCGGGCCGCATGCAAGGTGGTCGCAGGCCGCATGCGGCCCCCGAACACCCAGTTTGACATGCCTGATATACATAAATTGTATTATAATTTTATTTTGTTTTTAGAAAAGTAAGAAGAATGTATGAAACAAGAAAGCAAAGATGGTTTGACCGCTCAGAAGAGCTTGTTATGAAGAAACCTGCCTTAATTATCTATACTAGTGGGACCACTGGACGCCCAAAGGTTATTTTCTTTTGTCTTTTAATTTTGACATGCACAATTTCATTTTTAAAAAAAGTAGTAACTTTTTAAAATTTAACTGTTATAAAAAGTAGTAACTTTTTAAAACAGGTTTAGTCAGTTATATTTAAATTGGTTTAATAGGTTATACTTTCAAAATTTCTTTTCATTTTTTTTAGGGTGTTATTTTGACTCATGGAAATCTATCAGCTTGTGTGTCTGGCTTGATTAAAAGCTGGGGGTGGACATCTAAAGATACAATTCTCCATATATTACCTCTGTATCATCTACATGGGATAGCCAATGTTTTGCTCACCCCATTAGCTTGTGGTGCTACATGTGTCCTAGAGCCAAAGTTTGATGCGGGGAGAGTAAGTTCTACTAATTAATTGTCAGAATGCCATTGTCATATAAAGTTTTTTTTTATCCACACGTTTACACATTTCTAATTAAGATTCCTTCAATACCTTAAAATTATGGGAGGGGTATCTAAGGCAAATGGAATGTGGCACAGTCATTAAAAGCCTTATAAGCACTCCTTTGGATCTGGCTGAACTTAATAATTCAATTATTCCAAGCTTCATCACTGAGTAAATACTTGTTGTCTCAAAAGGCATTTGACAACATTGTTTGCATATCAAAGTAGAAACTTGGAACTGGTAAAATTTTAATTGGCTTCAAACACAGAAATATTTTTTTCTTTTTACTATTCATATACATTTTTTTTTCAAATATATATAAATGTAAGTATATATGTGTACACAGATGAACATTATTGTCTTGAGCCTAATGCAGTGTTTTTCAATTTTTAAATTTAAACAATTAAAAGGTGTTCAGTAGAGCAGACTAAAGCAAAGCTATTGCCCCTATATATGTAGGTAGAAATTTAAACAATTAAGTGGTGTTTGGTAGAGCAGACTAAAGCAAAGCTATTGCCCCTATTTACGTAGGTAGAAATTTAAACAATTAAGTCGTGTTTGGTAGAGCAGACTAAAACAAAGCTATTGCCCCTATTTATGTAGGTAGAAATTTAAACAATTAAGTGGTGTTTCATAGAGCAGACTAAAACAAAGCTATTGCCCCTATTTATGTAGGTAGAAATTTAAACAATAAAGTGGTGTTCAGTAGAGCAGACTAAAACAAAGCTATTGCCCCTATTTATGTAGGTAGAAATTTAAACAATTAAGTGGTGTTTAGTAGAGCAGACTAAAACAAAGCTATTGCCCCTATATATGTAGGTAGAAATTTAAACGACTAAGTGGTGTTCAGTAGAGGAGACTAAAGGAAAGCTATTGCCCCTATATATGTAGGTAAAAATTGAAAGAAATTCTAAATGCAGAAAGGTTGAGATACACCGAGTTGATCAACTTTTTAACATGCTTTAAATCGATGACATGCTTTTACAGGTCTGGCATATGCTGACGGCACCTAGTATACCACATGTAGACAAACATATAAATCTATTTATGGCAGTTCCTACAATATATGCCAAACTTTTAGAGTATTATGAAAATCACCTTGTCAAACCAAGAGTCAGCATCAATTCTGATTTTATTTTGACCACCTTGTCCAATAAGATCAGGTCAGTCTCTCATTTGTTGCATGTTTTAATGTTGTATTACTTTTAGTTAAAAAATACCTTTATTTTGAATTGTTTAATGGGGTGGCAAAACACTTGGCTACAGAACCAAAGGGGTCTCAGGTTCAAAATCTTGTTGAAGACTGGGATTTTCAAAACACTTCTGAGTTCACCCAACTTTGATGGGCACTTGACATTAGTAAATCAGTAATGAAAATTAAAGGCAGTTGATCATTGTGCTGGCCAGATGACACCCTTTTAAACTGAAAGCAGTATTTTTATTTTTTTTTAAACTTATTTTTGATGCATTATGTCTTTCTTTTTTTTTTTTTTTTTTTTTTTTCTTTTTTTTTTTTTTTTTTCAACAATTACTTTATGAAAGCTCCACTGTTTTCATTGAAATAGTTTTTTGTTTTTTTTAGTCCAGAAATGCTTTTTTTTTTTCTTGGACATATACAGTCTTAGTGATGTTTGGGTTTTCTTCTTAATGGCACATTTTTTTTCTAGGCTTATGGTTAGTGGGTCATCATCTTTGCCTCAGCCTATCAGTGACAAGTGGGAAAAAGTAACAGGACATCGCTTATTAGAGAGGTATGGAATGTCTGAAGTATGCATGGCGCTCTCTTGCCCTCTTAGTGGACCAAGGATCCCAGGTACAACCTTATTCATTTTGTTATGTTTGTGCCTACTCTTTGCTGTATGACCTATATATATATCAAGTGGATGATGTTTGTTTAAAGAATCAGATGCTGATTTAATGGCATACTGTAGGTTTTAACCCTGTTTTGAACATTATTGTTTTCTTGGAAATGCTAGATATGAATGGGAAAATCTTTTTTTTTTCTTAACTCTTTCAGTGCGGCGTTACTCTCTGCGAGTAACTTTGCTAGCGCTGGTCAGTGCGGCATTACTCTCAGCGAGTAACTTGGTTTACACTATTTGTTTCACTATCTTTTTTATGTTAAGCTTTTTATTTCTCTCTTTTTTTTAACTTACCAGATGTGGGAGTGATTGTACTTTATTTTGATACTAAATTCGATGCAGTATCCAACGCGTTTAAAAAAAATACACAAAATTATGTTAATGGTTCCTCTTTTTTAGTTTATTTCCCGGGACCCGAAAAATGTAAATAATACAATTTCTAAGTGCATTTTCTCATCTTTTATGAAATTTAAAGTGATTAACTGTGTGTAGTATTGTGATTTTTAAAATATTTATAGATTTATTGTTTAATTAAAATGTTAAATCTTTTAATATATTGATTTTAAATGAATTTTTAAAATATTTTCTTTTTCCGTACTCAGTTTAAAATTAATGAAAAAATATTATTACATAATAATTACAAATTAATTAATAATTACACCTCCATCTTCATATTTGGCAATTATTGTCCTTTTTCTGATTTAAGTGTATAGATCTTAAAGAAGATCATGTAGAGAAACAAAAATTTATTGTAAGCAAAAACTACTCATGTACTCATTTCATTGTTAGGTTGGAAACATTTATCTTATCTGTCTTCTTCTTCCTTGTTCTCATTATTATGTGCAGTGTTCAGATGACTAGACCAATATATGAGATGAACTGTGGAATGGTTTAAAAATCAGAGAGATCTCCATATAGATTTCTTTCTATTGAGATGTTTTGGGGCAAGTGTCTTGATCTAAGGTTTTGGTAAAGAATGCAGTTTTAAAGGACACGGTCAGCATTCTCTGGTGACACTCCACATGGGCAGATTTCAGTAGTTCCAATTTTGAGCTTTTGGAACATATAGTCTCATTCTGTTGTGTTTGGTTTTAAGGTGATAGATTAGACATTGATCTTGTCGGGATAGCTTATAATAGGCATCATCTTTCTTGTGATTGGGATAAGAGCTTGTCATTTCTCATTTATTCTGTTCACTTTTTGTTTCTTCATTTCTTCTGGATATATTACAATGTTTAATTGTGTTTGTTCTCCCACACTTGACAAGTGTGTCAGCCTTCTCATTTCCATCTGGTTCAATATGTGCTAGTATCCAAAATAATTTTTTTTGCTTTTGTTGTTGAGCTTTGTAAGTATTGTCCTGAGTCTTCTCATATAGGAGAAATCAAGAGTTTTCAAAGCTTTGAAGGATTGTTTTTGCAGGTTACTTGGATGATTTACTAGCGTGATAACTGCTAGACTTCCTCCGTGTTGCACATGCCAGTGCTGCTTTTAGCAGACTTCAAGGACAAGTGTGGCAATGGAGAGGACTTAGCATATCCACAAAAATGAAAGTCTACAGTGCTGTAGTACTCCAGTCACTCTTATATTAATATACATCAGAGTCCTGGACCTTATATTCCCACCACATCAAAAAGCTAAATTTCTTCCACCTACGCTGGAGTATCCATAAGGTGTGTTTGTCTGACCACATACCAGACAGAGAAATCTTAAAGGTGTCCAACATGAACAATGTGACATAAACAACTTTGATGGGCGGGACATGTAGTCTGCATGCCAGACAATAGCCTTCCCAAATGACTTCTGTATGAAGAGTTGTTTGCAGGAAAGTGCTCTCAGGGAGGTCAATACAAGCGCTATAAAGACACCCTCGAGAGCTCCTTCAAGGAGTGCAATATTGACATTCACGTCTCGGAAGCACTAGCTCTCGATCGCTCCTCATGGTGTGAAGCTCGGAGTCTCGAGATTTGAAGCAAGAAGAGTGGCCAGGGTGAAAGAGCACTAAACCAACAAAAAGCTGAGAGAAGAAGCAGGCCTATCTGCAACTGACCAAACCTACTCATGCCACGTATGCAGCTGGCTTTTTAAAGCAAGGATTGGACTTTACAGTTATGTTTGAGTCCATAGGATATAAGAAATATGTCTATCACAAAGGAGGAGCTATATGTATATAGCTGCTTGTTCTAGTGCTTCCCTGTCTGCTCTGTGGCTGTCTAAGAGCTCTACAGTTGCAATGGATTTTTAATTTGGCCCATACGATGAGTATTCCAGCTCCTCCATTTGTGGTGGCTTTATGAGATGAACCATCCTTGTAAACTCTGATCCACTGATTGTTAAGGTAATGAGTTTGTAGAAAAGAGTTCACTATTTCCTTGAGCTCTGTTGGAATGTAGTCAGATTTTTTGGTTATATTTTCAATACAGTCTCTTATAGTAGGAAGAGAGCTTTGGTCCCAGGGTGGAGATTCATTGTGTTTGTGGATTTCTATATGAAATTAGTCCTTTTGAGATGTTTTTTTTTTGTCAATTTTATGGATTTTAGTGTTGTTTTTTTTATTTGTATACACATTTTTCACTTTTTTTTGTACACAGGCTCTGTTGGTACACCTTTGCCTAATGTAGAAGTGCGAATTGTAAAACCCAATGTGTATTCATCAACTGGCTATGACATCATTGTACAAGGGAACTCCCAGCATTCTATTGTACATCAAGGTGATTTAAAACAATACATTGAGCAAAAGATACTATAATTAAAATAAAATTAGTGATAATTCAAGGAGATCAACTGAAATATTAATTTTAAATATATCTTGAAGAAAACCATTTTTTAGAGCTACGCTACACAAAGCAGTTGGATTATAGTGTTAAATAATGAATATACTTTTATACATCCTAATGTGGCTGACTCCATATTGTACATTATTTTTCTTTTTTCTTTCTATTGGTGTCTATAAAAATCTACACTTTCTATTTATCATGGTCTTAATGAATACTATCAAGTGTCTGTTAAATAAAGTCTTTTGTTTTTACTTTTTTTTTTCTCTCATTATTTTTCTCAAACATTTCAATGTACAAAAAAAATTAATATTGAAAAAATCTTTTAGTGGTTTATTTTCACCATCCCCTATATTAGTCGGATGAACCATTCATTGGTGCACCACACATGTCAACTGTCTTTCTTCATTCCTTTCTTTCTTGCTTTGGATAGAATCTCTTTCAATGACATTCTTTGATGTTGTCTTCCCATCACTTTCTCTGCCTGCCTCTTCTTCTTTTATCCAGTACTGTTCCCTGAAGCAAGGTCTTTGCAAGCCCTGAGGACTTGGGATTTGGCCAACATGTTTCCCTTTGCATTTTTATTTTGACAGTGGCTAGCAGGTCATGGTGGGGACCTATAGCTACTGTGATCCTGTTTCTAATCTCTTCATTTGTGATGCAGTCTTTGTAAGTGACACCTAGGACCCTTCTATAGCATCTCAATTGCTAGGATCATGTGGCCATGAAGGGCATCAGTCTGATTTTAGTGTCTAGGGCTATGCCTTTTCTTTCCAGAAAGTTTTGCTTATGTGGACTGTGCAATTCTAACCAGTAGTTTAGGTTTGGTTTCTTCATCTGGAAAAATAGCTTTTTGCCTCCAATACTTAGGTCTGTTTTAAAGGCATGATACCTATGGTTCATAATACATGTTTTTTTCGGCATTGATTGATTACCATATGCTATTGTTTATTTTATTTAGTTTTAATAAGTTAGGTTGAAAGAGCATAGATCAACAAACTTAAGGCAATCTTACAAATGTATATACTTTCTTCATCAGACTTGTATCACACCAGTGAAAAAAAAAAGTGCTACAGATATGTTTACTAGATTCATTCTGATTTTCAAGGAATTATGAAACAGTTTAAATAAAACCAAAAGAGAATTCAACTGATGAATTTTACCAACAAATGAGCATTACAGCCTTTTCTCCCCTTTTATATTCTTTTAAGTTAATGTTGCAAGATTGGTTTTGAGCTACTTTTCTTTCACAAATTCTTCATACTAGGGCTTGGGGGGACTGTTCATGGCACTTTTACCACAGGTGTTTAGCCAGGATGCACTTTGAAATAACCTAATGTTTGTTAATATCTGTTGTACATGTACTTACAGAGAATGAACCTGGAGATCTGCATGTGCGAGGACCTTCAGTGTGCTTAGGATACTGGAAAAATCCTGAGGCGACTACAGAAGCATTTACCAAAGATGGATGGTTCAAGACTGGTAGGTAATAGATACCATTATCTTTATATAGTTTAGCAATTAAACAGCTTTCAGACTGAAATGTCCATACTGTATTGGAAAATAAAAAAGTTTAGAATATGAAGGTATCATTTTTGGTTACAGGAGATACAGCTAAATATCTCAATGGTGTCTACTACATTGTTGGTCGAACCTCTGTGGATGTCATCAAGAGTGGGGGCTACAAGATAAGTGCTTTGGAAATCGAACGTCACTTGTTGGCCCATCCTGATGTAGCTGAGTGTGCAGTCGTGGGGCTTCCAGATCTAACATGGGGCCAGAAGGTATTTCAAAAAAAAAATTTTTTTTACATGCTAAATTACTTGATGTAAATAACATTGATTGGTCATCAGCTTCGTTGTTGATTCATTGTGCTGACCTGATAAAAAAAATTGTTTTCTTGTCTTTCTGAACACGCATTAAATTTTTACATCAAAATAATCATGCAGATAGTTTGTTACTAGTTTATTAGTTTTTATTGAATTTGAAATTCAATGGAATCCAGATAATTCAAACTTGCTTATGTCAAAGGTCAGCTTAATTCAAGTTTTTTTTTTTTTAATTTCTTATCCTTATGGGAAAAAAAAAAGGATTCCTTGAAGTCAGTTTTGCCCAGTTCCTGATAATTAAAAATATTTCTATGTGTAGTACACCTTTTCACCCATCATTATAACTATCTTAACTGTGAATAGACGTTGTTTTTTAGTTACTTGACTGTGTAGAATTTAGCTCTTGGATATGAAGGGGGGGATGACCCTTATGGGCACGACATGGCCTAAATTGTGCAGATGTGCCAAAAACCCAAAATATCAAATATCAATATAACAAATCACCAGTCAATCCTTCATGATGGAATGATTTCTAGCAATTTGAGTGTATAGTATGTCACATTATGTGTAGGTGTCAACTAGCCTAGTTTGAGTGGATGTTCTTAGTGACAGAGTTGAGTGTATAGTATGTCACACCATGGGTAGGTGTCAACTGGCCTAGTTTGAGTGGATGTTCTTATTGACAGAGTTGAGTGTATAGTATGTCACATCATGTGTAGGTGTCAACTAGCCTAGTTTGAGTGGATGTTCTTAGTGAGGTACAAAGACTGGCTGACTGACAGGCATCCCTCACACACATATCTGACATTATGTGCTGTTGTATCACTTGGTGTGTCACTATTTTCTAAGTTCTAAAACTAAATTAGTGCACAAGAAGACAAAGAATGCACTACTGACAAGTATTACATTTATGTAGAAGAAATACAATTCTTTTATAATTGAACTGAAACTGTCATTGCTGCAGGATGACAAAAAAAACTCCACCACTGAAAGTATTCCAGCAAAGTCTTTGTCAATGATATTGAAATGTGAATTAATATTGAATATGAATTACTTTTTTTCTACTATTTCCATTGTTGAAGTCAAAGTGTATTTCAAACTCTTTTAAATTAAGTTTATATTAAAGTCACTTCATGTCTCTTGCACTTTGAATTACGCCTATTTATTCCACTGTAATACTAATTAATTAATATTACAATTTTACTAGTATTGGTCTTGTGGCTTGAAGGTTAATTTTACAAAGCAGTTGAATCCTCCTGTCAGCTTTTTTTTTTTAACGTTAATGAAATGGACAGATAAATTTCCGCTTTAGATATTATCTGTTTTTGCAAATGACTGGTATTTAACGATTTATATATTTTGTTGTGAAATGAGTAGCATTTAATGATTTTGTATATTTGATTGTAAAAAAAAACATATATTAAGCTTAAAGTAGATGACTATACATTTTGTTTCAACATTTTTAATGGTTGACAGGTGGCTGCCATATTGGTTTCCAAGCCTGGAAAAAAGACTCTGGATTTACCCACTGTAAGACAATGGGCCAGCTCCTACTTGCCACCATATCAGTTACCAAGTGTTGTGAAATGGATCGAGTCTATACCTAGAAATTCTTTAGGGAAAGTCAACAAGAAGGAACTTGTGAATCTAGTCTTTCCAGAGCTTGCTAAGAAAACATGGTAATAGTCAGGAGCCAGTGTAATAGTCAAGGAGCCAGTTATTCATTCAATCATTTTTTTTGTTGTTGTTAGTGATATAGGCTTTTATTTTTTATTTGCCTCAAATGTTAAACTGTGATAAAGCTATGTTTAACTTACTAATTTGTTATTTGTTATAAATAACTTTTACTCAACTTGAATTTTAGCTGCATCAGCAAATGCCAAGAGCTCGCTGTTTCATCTTAAACCTAAATTTTGTGTATCAGCTTTTAAGATTTGTTGTATACTTAGTGTTATAGAAGAAAAAAAATCAAAAAATGTTCACATATTTTCTATTTTTGTTTTAAACTCTTTAAGAAAAGACAGATATTTTACATGTCACTTGGATATTCAGAAATTATTTTTTCTTTTAAATTTGTTAATCAGAACTGTATTTTACTACAGAGTTGTACTATGGTCAAACTTTATTTTAATAATAATAATTATACTCTTTATTATTTGTAAGGAACTTTGTCTTAGAATTTCTGCATTACACTAAACAAAACATTTGTCTGGAATCATTATTTGTTGAATTATTTGTTGCAAATTGACAAAGAAAATAAATTTTAAAAAAAATGGCTTCCTTTATATTCTAGTAACTTTGTCTTAAAATGATTTATTTATTTCATAAAAATCCTTAATTTCTTGCGGATTGTACACCATAAAGAAAGTGAAGTCATGAAAAGAGATGTGGAGTGAAGGAAGTTGTTATG
>JADKLZ010000167.1:15446657-15495481 GCA_021533235.1 Biomphalaria straminea
TTTGTCTTTGTTCATAGATGTACAGTACAGTAGTTTGTCTTTGTTCATAGATGTACAATACAATACAGTAATTTGTCTTTGTTCATAGATGTACAATACAGTACAGTAATTTGTCCTTGTTAATAGATATACACTATAGTACAGTAGTTTGTCTTTGTTCATAGATGTACAGTACAGTACAGTAGTTTGTCTTTGTTCATAGATGTACAAGGTGTAGGTTGTACTAAGACAGTTAATTTCTTAGTTTGATGCCCCTCGACACTTGATGCACTTGCGGCTCGCAACACTAGCTCGCACATTGCTAGCTACGTCTCTGGGATGCAGTCCTCTTCAATGTCGTCTAATTCCATTATATAGAAGGATGCTGAATATTGAGAGGGGTATGGTCAGTTGATGGCATTATAGTGTGTGGACATGAATAATAATTCTGTATTTGCAACACTCGACCATTGCAAAGCTTGAAAACAAAATGTTAATGAGGTGAAACTTGTCTGAAGACTTGCTACTTTGCGTTTTGGGCATAGCAGGGGCCTTAAATTGTGAGTTCATGATATGGGGGCTCTTCTTGACGCTGTATATTTATACGAAAGAAATGCTTTCAAAAAAAGGGCTGCAATATCAATAATTGTGACATCGTTGTATCTTTTTTTTTTTTCCGAGTCTATTTTAGATCTAGATTAATCATTAAATAGACCTAGATCTATATTTTGCGTTTTAAACATCCTTTATTCAGACCTACATCTATTTAATACATTTGAGCAAGGCAATTTTTATAAGCTTCGAAAAAAGGTGATAATAACAAGGTTAAAATACAAAGACAGTTTGTGCGGAGACGCAAAACTAAAAAAATCGGCCCCCTAAGTGGTCCACCCAGGCAGGTAAAAAGGCAGGTTTCAATATTTTCAAAACATTAGAATAAAATTCTATAAAAAACAAATGACAGAGAAGAAGGGAGAAAGAAGGTTGATGGATCTTGTGTGGTGCCCCAGCGTTCCACATACCAAAGGATAGGTGAATGTGAATTTAAGTTAGATGTCAACCTGGCCTAACTATAATGTCTTATAAAGAATATATAATTGCTCTAATTGTTTTGTAAAGGGATATTCATCAAGAAAAAAAAAACTTTCCGTAAGAAAAAAATCCTTTAGTTCAGTGTTTTATCGTCATAAAGCATCGCTGCAGTTCACGCGATAATATGAAAAACTACTTATATTAATTGTTGTTTTAATTATGTTCAACGTATATGCATACTAAATATATATTTTTTCTCTAAAAAAAAAAAAAAGTAAACATTTTTGTGTGTAAATGTAGTTGTTATTAAAACAGAACTTACTTAACTTAGCAATATAAATGTAAAAAAAAAAAAAAATGGGGGACTAAAAATCTAAAACCGTTTGCATAAATGTGTTAAAAATATTGTTGTAACTACGGCAAGCACTCAACGAAAGGCAGGAGCAAACTGTATTTATTTACAGTACAAACAGGCATGGACCTCAGCTATTAGTCTAGACTCTAGAGTGTCTTATCTTAAGTGACACCAGTCCTTCTCTACCTAAATATCAGTACAGACCACCGACACTGCACTTCCAAGTGCTGCCCCAGGTCCTCAACACAGTTCATAGATAGCGCAAAAGACGTTCTCTCGAGTCAAGACAGCTCAGACTTCAATAACTTGCAGATCACTGCAGCCAGATCCACAACAGTCCTTCTTCCTGTATAAACATATGTCTTCTACTCTTGTTTTGAATGGCGCTCTGATGCGCACCATCAGTGTGGCTCGGGAGAGGAGTTAATATTGTCCCCTTCTCATTTGTCCATCCCGGACATAATCTAGCTCACGACATGGGCTGTGGAGGTTAGTTGATGCAGGCGGGGATCTATCGGTTGGAGCGACAATGGGCTTATTTTGCTATCTCGATGGAGCCATCTGCATTGTGGTCTACGTATGTTTCTTTCTTATTCTGCTCCAATTGACCTGCGTTTTGTTAAGAGGACGTCGTTTTCGTTGTCCTGCTTTTCTCTCAGTTACCACCGACGGCAGCCAGATGTCAGGAAGCGAGGCAGTGGACGTCATGGCCGTGGTCATTCTTCTTCTTCTAGCCAGCTTTATTGTTGCAGACTGTGCCAAGGAAAAATAGTATGCTGTTTTCTTCAGTTGTTCAGCACTGCCATACAGGGTATTGGTTATGTTGGGCTGTAGTGGAAGTAGAGTCTGCCTAAGTTGGATTAGGGAGGTGCATTCAAGGAAGATATTGTAATAATATAAGTGACAAGGCAAACTCAACGAGACATATGTTTATTTATAAGACATCACAGATACACAAATAAAATCTTCATTAAACTACAGTGTCTTTATTTCCACTTTCTAGCTTTGGGCGGAAATCGTTACTCTCTTCTGTTAACATCCTGCTATAGTCTGTTCACTAGAGGTGCGCTAGCCAGACTTGCGATGCGCATGGCGAGGTCATAACATTGCCCCCGTCTTAACACTTTTCGTCCCGAAAAGAAAAAACACTGCAGCTGAAGTTTGACAGTTCAGGTGGAGGTCGATCAGTGGGAGCCACAGGCGGTAGGGTGCCTGTTGCACACGAAGTCATCTGCCCAGTTTTCCGCAGCCGTCGCTTTCTCTTTCTCCAGTTGACCAGGCTGTTGTTGAGATGATGGCGTGACCGTTTGGCACTCAACGAGAAAGTGTCGAGCACTGTTTTCCTCAGCACAGCCGTTGATCGGACACGCCGTTTCAGCAGACCCTGCCGACAGACGTCTCTCGTGGGGACTGCAGGTTCAACTTCAGCCACGTTGCAAACCAAGTCTAATGCACCGCAGTCATCCTCAGCTAACAGTCTCACGTCCAGGAGATAGGTCTCTTCAAGTTCAAGTGGAAGATGTCTTCCTCTTGACAGCTCAGATGTAGAGTGGGTTGACTGACATTCATTTAGGTCAATGTCAATGATGATGGCGGAAGTACACATGCCTTGTTGATGGTTTTCTTGGCATCCAAATTCAGAGTGTGATGCGCCGCACGTACAGTTCATGCTCAAGTTCTGGATACAGTTGTCGAGCTTCACATTTCCTTGGTGAGCACCGGCAGAGAGGCATAGGTCTTTAAGGTCTACAGCAATAGGCTTAGACGCAGACCCAACGTTGTCTCGATCTGTCCGGCTGATTGGGGTAATGGTAACAGGTGCAAAAGGAACAAACGCTTCGGGCACATAACAGACTTCAGTTTCTTCATTTCTCTCTTTCCGTTCGAGATCGTCGCAGCAATCGTTGTCACGTTTCTCGTCTTTAAAGTCACAACCACAAGACTTGCCCACAACACAGACACAGACGGCGCTCCAATCCCCAGCGTCTCCGTCACCACTGTTTGTGCAGCCACAGTCCTGACCATGCAACTTCTTCACCAACGAGTCCACAGGCAACTGCTCCTTCATCAACAAGTTTATTCCTCCTTTTACTTGCGACTCAATTTGATCAATTTGGTCTATTTGGCCTTCTACTTGTGATACCATTTCATCTATCTTGTTCCCCATCCTGTTAATTTTATCAGACAGTGCACCAACACCCTCATGCATTTTGCCAATAATCTCGTAAATCTCCGGTTTGATTTCAAACAAGTAAGCATCCGGATCTTCTTCTTCTTCTACCAAGGCTTGCCGGAGACGAGCTGTAAGCACCTCCTTGGTACCACCAAGCTTCTCATATCGGTCACGGAGTTCCTGCCTAAGTTCTTTAACTGAGAGTTGGTCTAATAGTTTGAACGATCCCATTGTGATCAAGTCCTACCTCCTCTCGTTGAGCTGCCTATAATCCCACTTCCGACACCATTGTAATAATATAAGTGACAAGGCAAACTCAACGAGACATGTTTATTTATAAGACATCACAGATACACAAATAACATCTTCATTAAACTACAGTGTCTTTATTTCCACTTTCTAGCTTTGGGCGGAAATCGTTAGTCTCTTCTGTAAACATCCTGCTATAGTCTGTTCACTAGAGGTGCGCTAGCCAGACTTGCGATGCGCATGGCGAGGTCATAACAATATGGTTTACAGTTTCATAAGGGTGGGCGCAGTGTCTGCAAAGGGGGAGTTATGTGGAGTTTAATTTGTTCAGATGGTAATTTAATAGAGGTGTGTGTCCTGTTCTTATTTGGAAAATTGTAGATTGTTCTTTGCGGGGGAGGAAGTTAATACTGTCCAGTTGGTTAGGCCTAGTCATTTCTTTGTACATGGCTCTGCCTGTGTTTCCTGATGCCCATTGGTTGTTGACTAACATTGACCTTAGGGTGATGTAGCTAACAGGTCTATCTTGTTTTTTCCATGGATGACCCTGCCTTTGATAGCTTATCTGCCTTTTCATTTCCCATAATGCCAATGTGTCCAGGGATCCACTGTAGTGTGATATTTAAATTTGATATCTGATGGATTATCACAATTAGTGTTGTCAACTCTCTTGGGCTGTTTGAGGTGCTGCTGTTAAGTGCTAGCAGAGTGGATTGGGAGTCTGTAAAAACAACAATATCTGATGGTGATTGCACTCCTTCATATAATTTGTTTTCTACTGTCTGTCGTTCTATGGTAATTGCCTCAATTTCGGCTTGGAAGTCTGAGCAGTAGTCGCCACAGGGTGCACTTATTTCAAAGTGTTTATTTTTGGGGAAGACCAGGAAGGCACCAAGACCAACATTGATGGTGTCTTTGAAGGCTGATCCCTTGGTGTATAGATGGATAGCTGTTTTTGGATAGCTTTCAATAGTTTCTAGCGTGCCTACTTTAAGCTCCAGTGGATTTGATTCTTTTGTTAGGGTATTGTTTAGTAAATGTGTTTTAATTAATAGTTGGTTGTTTATAATTGAGTCCAGGACTTATGTTTGGGACATCTTGTGATTTTTTCTCTGTTATTTGGTCGATGGTGTTTTAGGGCTAGTTCGTCAGTAGGCTAAGTTGGATCAGTGTTCTTTGCTTCTTTTTTTCCCTATTTCTCTGTAACGTGCTATTAGTTTATTTGGAATGGTCGTCCTCCAACCTTCTGTATCTCTCAATAGCTTCTAATGCTGCTCTGTTGCGCCTTAACTTAAGAGGTTCAATATTGGAGTCTATTTCACAGGCTGCTGTGGGAGTAGTTCTCATACCTCCACTAATTAGACGCAGGGCTAGATTTTGGATTGTGTCTAGTAATGATTGACAGGTTTTGTTGGCAGCTACTTGTATGGAGAGACAGTTATCCATTACTGATCTGACATATCCAGTGTCTTAAGGTTCTCTTTTCAGCTCCCCAGGATGTTCCTGCCGTGGTCATCAAGACAGCTGGTTGTACACGTTGCTTCAGCAGACTGTCTCGGTAATTGCTTTGCAATTTAATCGGAGCCCCCAGGAGGTCAGGTTATCAAACAGGTCACAAAATCTAGCAGCACCTGGAAGACATGCGTGTATAGCATGAGGATAACGTCTGATGTGCAAAAGTTCATCAGCTGCTACTTCATGTCTCACAGGGTTCTTCTGACCTGACCACCTTCAGGGCTTCTCTCGCTGGTGAAAACAGAAGTATCGAAGTCCACTGGTTTCAGCTCCTGTTGGTGGGTTTCTTGACATTCCCTTCTTGAAGCACCGCATGTACAGTTCTTGTTTACCGCCAGAATGCTGCAATCAAAATTTAAGTTTCCCTCGTAGGCACTGGCAGATCGACAGGGGTCCTTTTTTAATTGAGATCCAAAGCTTCAGGCCCGGACGCGTGCCCAGAGTTGGACTCGTTATCGCTGTCATAGAGCGCACCAACATCACCAACGCATTCTTTGTAACTATCAGTACAATCACAGTCTTGAATGAGTAAAGGTTGGATGATAAATAATGTCAGACTTCTCTCTCTCTCTCTCAAAGGTTCGATCTGGCCTTGTACGATATATATAAGCATCAGTTTTTTCGAATCCTGCAATTTACTTTTTATTTTCTTACTTTGGTCTCGTAACAAGTCCTGCATGTTGTTCAGGAGCTCATTAATATCTGGTTCTACCTTAAACAGGTAGGTCTCGGTATCCTCCCCTTCATCCACCAGGTCTTGCTGAAGACGTGCTCTTATCTTTTCTTTGGCCCAGAGTATCTTCAGCTCTCTGGCTCAGAGCTCTTCCTTCAACTGTTTGTAGATCAGTTCGTCTAGCTTTCTCAGCGTTGTCATTCTTTCCTTTGGTTGACCTTCCCAAATCCCACATCGACACCACTTGTTGTAACTCTACGGCAAGAACTCAACGAAAGGCAGGAGGAAACAATAAACTAGATATTTATTGACAGTACAAACAGATGGACTTCAGCTATTAGTCACAGAGTGTTGTATCTTAAGTGACACCAGTCACCAGTCTTTCTGTATAGGCCTAAACATGTCTTCCACTCAGGTGTTGAATGGCGCTTTGCAACTCGGGAGCGGAGTTACTACAATATGGTAAATAATAATCTCCCCTACTAAGGAGCCTCCAATGTTTGTTACTATTAATAGTGAATAGTTGAATAGTAAAAGTGGTGTATTTTTATGAAAAAACTGCTTGCATAAGTGATTTTTTAAAAAATAGATTTTTCGCTTTCAGAAAATAAAAAAGTAGCCGTTGCATTAGAACTTTGAATGGTCTAAAATATTATGATGTCGAATTTTCACTATCTTTTCTAGTTTACGAGATCTAAACGGGACGGACAGACAGACATTCCACACAAAACTAATAGCGTCTTTTTCCCTTCCGGGGGCCGCTAAAAATAAAGAAAATGTATTCATAACACACGTGAACTCCACCTGCTAACTTCAAACTATCTATATAGATTATAGATCTAGACTCTAGATGTCTATATAGTCTAAGCTTCAAACCATAGACATAGACTAGCCTATAGATCTAGATCTATACTACAAACCCATGCGGATTAAGGTATCGATTTTTTGTACAAAGTACGATACCAGTAAGCTTGGGTTGTTGGCAAGCAACAAAATGGCGCTCACTTTGACTGAAAGTCTAATCCGTAGTCGTGTAAATTTAACCCACGAAAACCTTGGTAAGTTTAAACATATATTTTGAATTGTTGTAAATTTAAGACAGTTATCATGCTTCCATTAATATAATATCCTTCCTTTTTTAAATCTGTTATTAGTTATTAGAATCTTTTTATCAGTAACTCTGAGTAACTATCAGATCATGAATCATCATGACACCATGAGATGTAGATCTAGATTCTAGATCTATCTCTACTAGACTCTACCCACAAGAACTTCAGACCTCATTCTCACTACAACACTATCTCTAAACCCTGGAGTGTGTTTACTACTTTTATTTTACTAGCAGCTGATTCTGGTGTTATATAGATTTTAATTATAAAGTTGGCTGAAAAAAAGGCAAGCAAACATTTGTCTGTCTGTGTCATTTAGTATAAAATACACTTTTTTATACAGGTTAGAACTTGACCTAACATTACAAAAATTGTCAGGACTTAAAAATCTTTAAGGTTTGTGAGGTCTAGGCTACTAATAATATAATATATCCTCAATATTATCATGTGTTAGGTCACCTTGCAGATTTAATAAAACGATAAGATTTAAATTTGAAAATTGTTACTGTCGGTAATCCTATCACATACATTACATTTACATGGACATAGATCTAGTCAATCTAGTACTTTTTTTGTAAAAAAAAAAACAAACAATAGGTGCCGGTACTTAGTGATGGATGGCCTGGCCTAACTTTTAACTACTAATAAATTTATAACAAATGTTAAAATACAAGAAAAGTATTAATTTTTTCCCCACATTGAAAAAGGTGCTGGTACACCGTATTCGTGCGTACCATCACAAAAAAAGCACTGCATGGACATTTAAAACATTGCGTTTATTTTGCATACTTAGGATTCAATAAAAAAGAATTAAAGAATTACACTTTTTTTTTTAAAGCAGTCTTTTGTTTTATTGGTTTTGTTGGTTTTAATATTGTATGTGTTGTACATTCAAATTTGTTAAAGATAACTGTGAATGTCTTACTAAAGCATTGTGGAGTTACATGAATAAACTTAAGGGTGAATTTGATCACTTCAAAATTTGATGAGCATTTCAGTCACTTAGATTTAAATCTTGGAAATAATAATGTGTATATAGTATAACTTTTTTTTTTAGTGAAGTTATATAGTTTGTATTATCAATTAGATAAGTTTATTAGTAGATTAATTTATTATCAATTAGATTAGTCTTTCAAAGTAATGTAAACATCCACAAGTACTTCTAGTAATACACTGAAATAATGTTAGTGTTGAAATTAAGTTGATTTAGAGTTTAATGTCTTCAAACTGAATGACAGAAATTGAATATATACCCAACACTGAATAAGTTTACATCAAAATAAATCACATACATGTGTTATTTCAATATCAATATAACTAGGAAGTTGCCTGACAAAATGACATATACATCCAATGAACTGTCATCAATAAACCCTGATATTTCACCTTAAGTTCCTTTTATAGTTACCCATAAAACTTTTTCTATATAAACTACTGTTATTCTTGACCCTTCCTTCGAATATTCTTTGGAATGCTTTTTTTCCTTCTTATCAGTGCATTTGTTCAAGGGCCTAATCTGATGCTTGCTAATGAACACCCACTTTCTATTTTGATTGACTGAATATAATAATTGGAAGAAATGTGCAGTTGAGTGTGACTCAACCATCTAGTTTTTTATTGCTACCCATTGCATAACAGATTTCATCCAACCTGATAATACGATTTTAAATGCACTACAGAGTGGCAATAATGTAGTGAATTATTTCTCTATGTAAAGACATCTGCTTAGATTATAGCAATAAGGTTTCATTTATTTGATTGAGAAGCTTTCTAAGTAAAATCATATGTTGTTTATTTTGTTAAAAACTTTGTAAATTGGGTTTAAATTCTATTAATTGAAATAAAAAAATAGTCGCAGAAAACTAAGTCCCAATTTAAGTTACAAAAAAAAAACAAAAAAACATTTTAACTATTGATAAGGAAATGCTCTGTCAAGATAGAAGAAAACAGGCTTCTCATCTGCCTCTCCTGTTCTCTTAGCATTGTATTGTGACTTATTATTTTCAACCATCTAGTTTTTTATTGCTACCCATTGCATAACAGATTTGATCCATCCTGATAATACAATTTTAAATGCATTACAGAGAGGCAATAAGGTCAGCTGCCATCATCAAGAAGTACATAGAAGTCAAATTCATAAAGCGCTGGTTGTGTATGTGTGTTCGTATGTGTATGTTGTTCGAATTTTTTCATCAGTATTGTTTTTGTACAGTAGTTACACTGAGGTTGTCAGTTGTAATCAAAACTGAATTTCCATTAGATTGGATCAATAAAAAATATCTTATCTTAGCTATATAAAATGGCCTAGTGAATAAGGCTTATGGCGACATTTCTGACAGAGTTACAAATAAATTGTCTACCAGATATTTCTCACAAAATATAATCAAAATTGTCAAATTGTAACATAGTTAAATAGAACATTACAGTTTTGGCTGGATGGCTTTGTGGCTAAAGAACTTACATGCAGTTGTTACCTTTTTGCAGTAGAACTTTATTGTTATTCAAATATTTAAGACTATTGGCTAGAAATAGTTTTTAGCTTACATTTAATAGTAAATAATAAATAATGTGTGTTTGTGTATATGTGATTATCATTGGTTTATTACTATAATTAATCATTGTTACTTAAATAATTTCATTAGCTTGGGTATTTATAAAACCGTTTTTTTTTTCTTTGCAGAAGATATTAAATCCTTGTCATTACCCGGAACATTTCATGAGAAAGTTGTTTCTATTGGAACATCATTGAGAAAATTTTCACGTCTCAAGTCAGTTGATTTCTCAAGGAATGCATTGGATTCTCTGCAGGTTATTAAATTATAAAAAATATGGTTCACTGTTTTTATAGCACATTTTTCAATTCAAGTGAGTTGAAATGTATTGAAGTAGTTAGATTGGTCATAAAAAAAAATAAAATATGTTGCTGTTTCTGATAATGGGTTTGTTAATTATTATTATTATTGTATGCCCACCATTTTATCATTCTGCAATTGGGTATTTAGCTATTTTCTACACTGCTTTGTAATATGACCACTTGTCTCATTGAGCACTTTCTTTGGAGGAATCAGTCTGTACTAACAATACAAAAAGACTGAATGAATATCTGCATACTAGAAAACTATTTTGAAGGAGATACAGATGGCACATCTAGATGCAGTCTTTTATACATCATGCCACCAGGCTTGATGATAAAGCTGACCTCTTTACAAGCAAGAAAAAAAACTAATCAATGCTTCCACAGATGATTATTGAGCATTTCCATAATTAAACAATCACTGTACATAGCTAGGCTTATTTAGCAGAATGGGATAAGATTTGGGCTTTTTTTATTTTGAACAAGTCATTCTAGTATTTATACTCTTAAGCGAGCAATTCTTGTATATATATATATATTTATTTATATATATATATATATAAATTTTATTTCGAAAACGGCTCTAACGATTTTCTTTAAAATTTCAAGGTATGTGCGTATTAGTGAGAAAAAAATTCTGAACTCATTGGCCACATCGGGAAAACTCGAGTTCGACCGTTATTTCGATATGAAAATGTCTCAATTTAATTTTGGTTAGAATAATTTATGAATGAAATTGAAAATTTATGAATGAAAGTTTTCCATGACGTAAAACGGGAAAAACGCTGCTTACGTCACTAGGCTTACTATAGTGTATTTCTTTGCAAACAAGAACGCGTTTAGAGATATGAATGAAGGGACGTGTAAAACTAAAAGCAGACCACGGGCTGTAGCACCACTGGGATGGATGGATGGCAAAAGCCGGTATGAACTTCTTATTGTCCGACAGTCAGGCTGGGCAGGGCATTTATTTAACCGAGCAAGGCTCGGCCACCTGATATTTTATTTAAAAATAGTTCAGTGCAAAAACTGCTAAAAAAAACATGTTTTGAATTACAAGCAGCATTGTGGAGTAAATAATTCTCACATACAGTGCATTGCATAGTTATCTTTTTGTTATAATTTGTTTTTCCTTTTGTCTTTGATGTTCCTTTAAAAATGAAGATAAGCCCAAACCTTGTAGGATGGCAATGGACTCAGTTCAAACTCAAAATCATCATGACGCCTAAAACATATCACATGACTATTCAGCCATCCTTAACTATAGTAATAATAAGATATAATAATAATTGTCAATATTATACAACAACCTTTATTTGTTTTAATTCATTGAACATTTTTTTGAACAATAAATACTTTTTTTTTTAACAGGGCTTAGAACATTTACAGCTTTTAGAGAAATTGAATCTGTATCCTTTTCTAGTTAATTAAAGCAATTGTAGCTACTAACTTTTTCATATGGAAATTGTGTGACATAACCTGGGTATAAACAAATTACATATAGATATTTGTAGGTGTAGAGAGGTTCATATTAGGAAATAGATAGGAAATATATACATTTTAAAACATTCTCTTATCTAATTATACAGAATAAACAATAGAATTATTAATTTTATTTTATAAACTTTGTACACATGCATTCATGCAACTGTTTCCTATTTTAGGAAAAAAGAAAGAAAATATGGTTAAAAATGAAATAATTAAATGTGGAAGTATATTTTGTGTTATTACACATTTGTATTTAAGCTTTATATACAGAATGCAGCTTTTTTGGGGGGAAATATAAAAAATAAAATAGGCTTAATAGAAGGTGTCTGGTGTTTCACAAATTGCTGTGTTCAGGCTGTGAATGTGTCACCTTTGCATATATTTAAGTGGTAAAAGAATGTAAGAAATTTAATGCTAATTCATTTGGCAGTTGCATGATTTCTTGATACATAAATGAATCAGTCACTGAGGCATTGGTATTTTAGAAATATAAAATAATATTTCCAATATGTATATTGCATTATGTCTGTTTTTAAATTAATTTTTGAAATATATTTTTTTACATGCAACTTGGGTTAGTAAGATAAAATAAGAAAAGTAAGGTAATTTATATTGGTTCAATCTAATGGAAATTTGACTACAATTGACCACCTCAGCCTTACTACTGTAACAATAACAATATAGTCATAATATAGATGCAAATACAAACAATATTCACACACGAAACACATACATAACAACTAACTAGTCATTATAAAGGGACATTTTAAAAATACCACATAATCAGCCTCATCAACTTATGATTTGATCAATACATTTTTTTCCTTAATCTAACACCATATATTACAATAATGTGAGCAGCCTTGAAGAATTGCAACGCCTAAAACATAATCAGAACCTGAAGGAGATTGACTTGAGGCTGAACCCTGTCACAAGAAATGAGCCAGATTATAGACTATATCTCATTCACATGCTACCAAATTTACAAAAGTTAGGTAAGTTGGTTTTCATCATTGGTTCACAACTTGGATAACTCATATGTGAGAAGTACTGGGAGTTAATTACAAGTGGCCTATCCTAAAATAAGCTAAAATTTTAGACTTTAACTTTTATTTAAGTTGACCCTATAATTCTTTTCTGTATTATTACAAATTTTTTTAATCAAATATTTAGAAAGTATGCATTAGTGTAGCTATTATGTTGGAAAAAATTCTTCTAATGTATCCAAAGATTTTGTAATTAAGATAATACATAGTATTACTGACCCAGAAAAAAGGTACAAACAGCCAAAATTATATTTAAATAGACTCCCTGTGCCTCATATCACTCTTCCTTAATTTTCTGACTTGTTATAATGTTATCTATTAAACACTGAAACTACCCACAATGTTCAACTTTCTTAAATCTTTTTTTTTTGTTAAAGTCTAAATACAAAGTTTTAGTCACATTCTCATTTCCTTTTCATGTTTTTGCAGTCTAAATAAACACCTTATTAACTTTATACAAACAAAAAGATATTTTCTTCTTTTTGGGGAGAGGGGAAAACAACAATGGAATAGTTATATGAAATTTTGTGTGTGGACTAAATTACTAAAAGGAAATGCCTGTTATATTAGAGAATGCAAATCAGGGAAATTTTTGTTAGAAAAATTGTCGTAGTGCATATAGAGCTAAGTCTTGTTGGGTGTTCGTGTAAGTTGGCTTATGATGAGGAAAAGCAAAGGTATATCTTATTTATTGGCTACAACTGATGGGGCATATAAGTATGACTGTGGTGTGGCTATAGAATTAACATTAGCACTGACAAATCAGAGATATGTCATTGTGTATTTATTGGGGGGGGGGATATGTGGAAGGGGATTTCTAGTTTTATTAGTTTGAAGAACAACTAAGGTAGTTCATCCTTAAGAGATACTATTTTGTTTTTTTTCCTTATTGATGGGCCAAAAACTATGTGTTCAATGTCTGAATTATGGATTGTAAATATTTCATCCTAATTGGGGGATAAAGAAGATTTTATAATGGGAGATTACTAAATTTTGGAAAAAGGTGTCTCTATTAAACTGTTCCATGTGAGGTGCAAAGAAGAGATTTGATCCTAAATTCTATATATTATTGGGCAATAAGTGCCTGGTTGTGAGGGGTTAATAATGGTGATGAAAAAAATTAGAAAAGGAAAAAAACAGTTTGTAGTCAAGATAAACCAAATATACCATCTTATTGTTCAAGGTAGTTTAGCAAAGGTATTATATTGTATTTTATAGTCACCATCCCTTCATATGGTACAAAGTTGAATGAAATGATAAGTGAGCATTTTTTTATATGCAGGAAACATATTAACTGGATCTAACTAAAAGGGAGATATTAAAAGGAAACACAAAGATATGTCAAAGATACAATTCTGAAAGTAAAATAGAAGAAGTACTATTTGATATCCCAATGATCAACATAAAGAAATAAAATTTCACACTCTCCAAGGCTAACAGTGGATACAGGCATTTAATATTATAGGTCATCATTATGATCTATACAATTAAATCCACTAAAGTTGAAAGTTGTGTGTGTTTTTTTTTTCTTTTACAACATAAATATTTGGTCTCTCTTTTTTAAATTTGGGAAATCAGACACATTTCATATAGATTCTTTTTTTTTGTTTGTTTGTTTAAAGTAGTACAGTGATGTGTTTGATTTAAAAAAAATCATCTAATTAACTATTTGTTTGATTATTTTTCTTTTTTTAAAGATGATAGAGGTGTCAGTGATCGAGAACGTCAGGCAGCACTAACCCATTTTAGTAGTTCCCAGGCATCAGAAATGGGACTTGAGTCAGCAAAAAGGCAAGCTGTACCACCTAAACAGTCCTTGCCTAGGACAGAATTGATGTCAAAGTTAATGAAAGTGACAACAGGTAATTGGCAGTAAATCATTTGTTTTTACTATGCTTTTAATTATATCACATACAAATTTTTATATATTTAATTTTACAATTGCATTTTATTTTAATACTTAGCTTTAGTAGATGATGATACAGCTATCATTGATATCATGAATCGCAATGAAGGAGATTTTGGAAGGCCTCGTCCATTGACTGGCTCTGCTGCTAAAGAAGATACTGCCGTTGATTACAATCTTGAAAGTAAGACCGTTTTTTTCTCAACTCTTTCACTTCAAAATCCTACATTTTCTTAAAAAATTATTTTTTTTCATTTAATATTTATATTGAATTACTTAATTTTTTTTTATATTAATAAACTGATATAAATTTATAGGGACATTATAATGTGGTAGTTGATTTTATTTACTACTTTCAAAGGTATCATAACAAAACAAAACAAAAAATAAAAACAACAAAGCTTATATAAGGGAAAGAATTGCACATTCACAAACCATTTTCTCAATATTTTAAGATTTATTTCCCTTTTTCTAATTCAAGCAATTAATTAATTACCACAAATTGATTAATAATTGGTTAATTTTTTTTTTTATTGATTCATGTCATTGTTTAGGACAATGAATAATTGTTCAAAGTTTCAACTTGATCTGAAAATGGGAAGAGGGTGAAATGATTTGTACACACTTTTTACTAGACAGACAGTTGAAGTGAGTTGATAGAAGCTTTGTTAAAAGTGCCTTCATTTTGCTTGAAGTTTTGAGAAAATGCTTCCCAAAGTATGCTAAGTACAGTCCTGAAATGGCAAAGGTGGAAAATGTACTTTAGGGCAAAAAGAGATTCAAAAAAATTTTATGATGGGACAAGATATCAACTCTAGGAAAACACTTTGTTGGCTATAACAATATGAGATATTAGCTACAACATTTATAACTCTTTCTCTCCTAATGGACGATACCATGGTTGATTTGACCTCATTAAATTAATGTTTTTTTTTTTATAAACTTGACTTTGTGTTATATAAAAATAACAGGCATTTTCATTTAATGATATACTAAATATAACATTTTGTTCAAACAAACACTTTTGAAGCTTAATCATCAACAGGGGAGTGAAATAGTAATGAGCAAAATGAAGAATTCCTTCAAAATGTGGAAAAATATAATGGAGAGAAAGAGATTATATATCTCTTTTAGTGATAACAATATACTAGGTAGTTTACCTATACCAATAACAATATTTAGACTGCTTTAATAAGAGCAGAACTAATAATCTACCGGTATATTTTTTTTTTTACTTGAAGGTTTAAAAGCTCTTGATCAAGCCAAACAGATGAGGTACAAAGAAAGAATGATGGGGGACATGGAGACCAATGTAATTGTTAATTATGTCATTCCAGATATTCTTTTGTTATATCTTTTTATTTGTATTTTTGAAGTTGAACTTTTTGTTTAAGACATACACATACTCTATTTAAAAAAACATCTTGTGTTTGATTATAGCATTTTTTATAATGCGGTATTCAATTTACTGGTATTTTTTATTTTCAGACCAGATTAATTGAGTCAGAGAAGGTTGATCCTCGTTTAATGAGGTATAAGGAAATGTATCCCAACATACTTGCTGCTCCTGCTGAAAGCATTCAGAGAATTGGTGAAGGTCATAGGTAAAGATATTTCTATCCTGAATAAAAATAAAAATGTTAATAAACAAAGGTACTATTTTCTTGATGTGGTTCAAAAGATAACATAGGTTGAGGTATTTTTAAAAAAGCTTAGTTTTAATTCATATATGCATACTGGAATAAATTTGTAAAATTTTCTTGATGTAGTTCCAAAGATAATAATCTTATGTTTGGTGATGAAGTTGAAGCTAATATTAAGTACAAAGGTCAAGGCTATTTCACTCCTCACCCAGATGGTAAGTATATTTTTTAAACAAAGAATTTTTTAATATTTATTCTCCAAATAATTTCAAAACTCCAACAGTGATTCTCATACCTGCTTTATCTCAAGTCAGGAAAAAAAAGAAGTGTTAGCTTAAAACCCTTGGGAAAAAAAAAACAGTAGAAAATTTTGAAAAGCCATCCAGCACATCAAAGTTACAAAGGCCCCTTGAATTTTGGTATTTATATATATTATATATTGTAATAACTTAAGGCAAACTCAATGAGGACATATACGTTTATTTACAAGACATTCCAGTTACACAAGACATCTCTTTAACACAGTGTCTTCATTTCCACTCTCTAGCCTTGGGTGGAAATCGTTCGTCTCTCATGTCAACATCCGACTTCAGTCTATTCACTAATAGTGCACATCTCTGCACTAGCCTGGATGGCTGTGTGCATGGCGAGGTCATAACATTGCCCCCATCTTAACACCAATATATATATATATATTTATAAAATATATATATATATTGTTGTTTTTTTTTTGACTAGACATTTTTATAATTTTTTTTTTCATTTTTATATTAGATCAATATAAAATTTTTTAATAGAATTTTTTTTTTTACATTTAGAGGTACCTCTTTTTGCCTAGTACAAAAAGGATATCTTTTCAAACCGAAATTGGAGCTAGTGGGTTAATATTTAATGTAGAACTGGTTGGGTGGGTGAGGGGTACTGAATGTTGCACCTTCCATTATGGACCAAAACATGTATGGGCATAGTATTGTGTTGAACAAATTGTTGTAAATTTGAGGTTTGTTTAGTTTTGGTTAATATTTAGCAGTAACACTTAGTGACAGTGTCATAATTAAAGAATAAGACTGAGAATAAATAGGAAACAAAAGTTATTTAATTGACTAGCATCTTGTTAGTTAGTTCTATTGATATAGTCCAAATTATTTTTCTTTTAGCGACAAGTGACAACAGTGGACTAATCCTTTGTTGTCTTTGATGGATTAAATATGTTAATCTTTAACAACGCCTTATCAACTCATTATTGCTGCATTTATTGTTTGATTTGTTGATATAACTTCAAGGTAACATCTCACCAGCCTGTATACTGTCAAGAGATTGCATTGCGTCAGGCACTGCAGTGTTTAACAATATGCTGGTGTGAAAGACTTAAAGGTTAACACTTTAAAATAAAGCAGTGATGCCCAAACTATGGCCCGCGGGCCAGATCCCGCCCTCGACGTGGTTCTGACCGGCCCGCCAAGACATCAACACAAAATGTAGAAAATAAAAAAAAATTAAAAAAGGTGAAAAAAAAAATTTGTATTATGTTAGGAATCTCAAGTTTCCTTTGAAGTATTTCATACTTATCTATTGTCTTGTTAGTTATTCATGTTTTTTTTTTCTATAAGAACACAAGTTTGTTTGTTTTTTTCGGCGGCAAGGATTTACAATTATTTTAGTCTTGGACGATGCCGCGGCTGTATTGAGCTACCTGCATCCTTGACATCTTATGTGTGTAACACAGCGCATCTTTTCAACATCATTTTGATTCGTGTTCTTCTGACATCAACATGATAGGTGCCTCTCCATGTAACATTTGTACGATAATGAAATGGGAGTGTCGAAGAAACGATAATTGGATTTGAAACTTCCAGGACAAGTGGACAGATATTAAATCTAAAATAACAAGACAACATGTTTGATTTGTATGAAGAGGGTGGCTGTTATAAAGAACATAACATGAAAGGCATTCTAAAACAAATCATTACAAAAATATGGTGGCATTTTTGTCTTGAGCCGCTAAGAAACGATCTCTAAGTTACGTCTAGAGTTGAGCGAGGGACTAAAATATTAACCAAGTAGTCAAGAAATGAGTCAGCTGAATGAAGGCTACAGAGCTGCTCACATTTTAAGATGAGAAATGAAGCATAAAAAAGCGCTTGCTAGCAGAGATGGAATAAAATCGTCCTGAAAAAAAAAGTTGAAGCTGTCAGCCTTTTTTGCATGACTATTGCGAAACGAGTGGACTATGTTGGTGAAAATCTCCATTGAAAACTAAATGACAGGGCAGCAGATTTTGAAATAATTACTATTGCCGCTGAGGAGTGACAACAACTGGAACTGATTGACTTAAAAAGCCGACTTCCCTGTTTGAGAAATTTCGAGCAATATATACAATAGATTTCTACGCCGTGTTGTCTACATAAACCTTGAACATTTCCGAAAACAATTGTTGGGTATGATCACAATGTTTAATCACAATATTTACAAGCACTTAATTTAGTAAAAAAAACTTTTCAGTTACAAGACACCTGAAATCAATGTTACATAATTGATTTATGGGTGTAAGTAGATCTACTGCATCCACTTCATTGTGGTAAAATTATTTTAAATGAATTAGTCTCTATTTCATTTGTCTGTATCTTTTCATTAATGTGGCCCGCGACTCGAGTGTTGGGAATAAGAATGGCCCGCAGGCTGAGTAAGGTTGGGCATCACTGAAATAAAGTCATTCAAATAAAGGCTGAAGTAAATAAGTGAATGAACCAATGAAACAAAACAAGCAATTTAGAACAGCTGGAAGAAATTATTTCTCTGATAAGTTAAGGGTACTAATTATTATTACTGCTACTAAAGTGTTTGGTAAACAACTTGGTCCTTTGGCAGACTAAAGTAAATATAGGAAGCTGGCCAGAAAAAAAAAACATAAATCTTAATGTAATTTAGTTTGTGTTTTCCTTTTCAGTATTTAAAAGCCCAAAATACAATCAGATGTTAAGCCTAAAGTTTTACAAAAGAAGTTATGCTAATTAATGAATATTTTAATAGTCACTAATGTAAAGATTTTAAAAGTTCCATTAGTCATAAAAATAATTAAGCATTCACAGTGTTCTCTGAATGAGGACACCTGCATCAAATTTGGCTGTTCTCAGATGAAAACCGCTTAGTTGAAAGAAAGGCTACAGGAAAGGAGAAAGAGGTTTAAAAGGTGGTGTAATGTTTAAACTTGCAGACATTAAATTTTGAGCTGGAAAGCACTGATGCTGTTTTGTTAATTTCTGATGTGCGCATAGCCATTCGGTGATGATGGTGGCGATGATTTCTTTAATTTAGTAAGAATAATTGGTAGCCTTAAAAAATAACTGAAATTGAGGAGACAAATAATTGTATTCTGTCTCTTAGGAAAGTATGAATTGGACAAATTTAATGAACAAGCTTCAGGACAATGCAAAGAGGAACGGAGATCAAGAATTGATTATTTATCCCAGGATGACTATATAAGACAAAACAAACCAAGACATCAGAGAGCTCATAGCTTTCCAGGACTTGAGGTACAAACTACTGAACAAAAATACATTGAGTTTTGCTCACATTTTTTGTTATGCAAATATTAAATTTCAAAATGAATCAGTATAAACATTTTTATAATAGTTTTAAAACATTTTAAAATCTCTAGATGATGGCTTTTCAGTTTACTTTCTTATATTAATTTCGATAAACTCATTTAAACACTACTATGTATTTCACCTTTATAATGGCAATCTAAAAACTGAACTTTCTTGGTGTTTTAGTTAGTTGCAGAGTAACAACTCTAATGTATCTGTACTTAATTTATTACTCTTTAAAGTAACATGAAAAAGGTAGCATTGAAATACACAATACACTGATTATTGATGACAATGTTTTCAGTTTATGAATGATCCTGACAAGGCCAAAGAAAGAAATCTTTTATTTTCATTACTAAACCTTGTCGATAGGTACTGGAATGGGACCAAGTCACTGCATAAACATCCCAAATTTATAGGTAAATGTTTTAATTCTGATGCTTAGTTGAATAAACATTGTATGATTTTGAGCTGAGAAACAATTTGAACAATGGGGTAGATAGATTTGGTGGAATGAACTTTAACACAGCAGACTAGTATCAAATACACCTTTAAATTCTTGTAGAATCACTTTTAATTAGAAGATATTGGTGGCATTGTATAGAAAATGGATGTCTGCCAAACTGAGGTCTTGAGCTTGTCCTGGTAAATGCCAATTTTTTTTTTTAAGTTTACTCATTATGAAAGCATGGAGAAAAAAAATTTTTTTTGAAACATAAAACTCATTTTTATTTGCAGTATATGAGGGAATTCTGTTTTAGAGACTTAAGAGTAACCCACTTTATTTCATAATTACAAACCAATCAAAGCAAAAGAAGCAGAAAGCCTGTTTTAGCATGTTCAATGTTTCATTGATATGTGTGTTCTATTTTTTAATGGCCTCCTTCAGTCCTGTAACAACTATGGATTATCTCATGGTCTGTTACACATACTAAAACACACAACTCAGGATATTCTGTAGTGAAATATTTTATTTATGTCTGTGAATAACAAAGTAGTGCTTAATCTAGCATTGTCTGTATGTGCAGCCTGGACTGGATTTAGACTTGATAAGGCCCTAAGCTATTTGAGATATGGGGCTCCTTGTAATCAACATAAGGCATTCTGTCCTTAGCTCTTGCTTTAAAATGATTTTAAAAAATATCTCTGGAACCATATTTGTTTTGTCAAATCTATAGCTTATGAGGTAAATCAAGCCCTGTGTGCAGCCTAGCCAAGTTTGCTAATCAAATGAGCTGAAGGAAAATAGGCCTGGATTTTAGTTTACCAGCAATATTACAAATAGGACTGCAGGGTGTTCAGCTGAATATAAGGAAAATTCTGGGCAGTTTTGATCTAGCCTCAAATGGTCTTAAGTATCAAATGCTTTAGCTGTAAATTATATAGAAGAGAGAGTGCCATGTGGCTAATTGTTGTTTGTTAATGAGGTCCATTCGTCTCGCTAAGAACAAACAAAAAACGGTAGATTATTTAACAAAAATAATAATAATTTTTTTTTAAACAATTTATGTAGTTTGAATTTAGAGAGTTGTACAGTAAAATAGGTGCTTTTGTAATACCAGTAGTTTCTCTCTTTAGAGCAGTCTTTGCAGTTCATCTCTGAGTACACACTAACACAGGCCAACAAAGATGATGAGGTTAAGGTCTTGAGGCAGAAGGTGGAAAAACTCAGTGAAGAAAATGCCATGTTGAAAAGAATGAAAGAGAGTCAGCTAGATGTAGATGCCAATGCATTGTTGAAAAGAGCAAAAGAAGACATGGTAGGTTTCACTTGACACCAATATATGATAATTTACAGTAGTGGTGCCATAATGCTATACCATAGTATCCATTTTAATTGTTGGTAATATTTATATAGGAGGCGCGGTGGCTGAGCGGTAAAGCGCTTTGCTTTCGAAATGGGGGTCCTGGGTTCGAATCCTAGTGAAGGCTGGGATTTTTATTTCGGGATCCTTGGGCGCCTCTGAGTCCACCCAGCTCTAATGGGTACCTGACATTAGTTGGGGAAAAGTAAAGGCGGTTGGTTGTTGTGCTGTCCACATGACACCCTCGTAAACCGTAGGCCACATAATCAGATGACCTTTACATCATCTGCCCTATAGACCTCAAGGTCTGAAAGGGGAACTTTTCTCTTTTACTTTAATATTTATATGTCAAGTTTATTAACACTTAGAGATCAAAGACCTATAAGAAATGCACTTTAATATTTTCTTTTATCAAATTGTATTATTGTGGGCAAAATATGCATTTCACTGTAATCATTGTGCATTTGATCACATTGCTATTCTATAAGGATATATAATTTGACTTCTATCATTGTATTGTTGTTTTTTTCGCATTGCATTTCTATTATTAAGGAAAGGATGCATGAAGAAATTCGTCATTATATGAATGAGAACAGAGAGCTGCAAAGAAGGTTAGATTGTTGGGAGTCTGGTGCTAATCCCAATCAACATGCCAGTGGGGCTGGTGCTTCAGACAGTACCTTGGTCAACTTAAGTGCTTTAGGTAATTTCATTTTGTCAGAATGGAAGTACTACCTGGTACCATACATAATTAGTCAATATTTCATGTGAAGTATCTTTGATTGTATTTACTTTTCAATAATTCATAATGGAGTTTTGTATTTGCTACAGCATTGATCATAGGCATACAGTTGTGTATATACTGTCAAACTCCCGTGACTTGTAGAAAGGGGGGGGGGAATGGCTAGTATAACATTTTTTAATATAATATTTTTTTAGGTCTTGTTGTTGATATATACTAAGACTTGTAGTTAGCTACTGTTAGTTGCTTAACAATAAGTTAAGACAAGACTTTCTTCACTGAAGAAAGGTTTAGGTTGTTGCTTCTGAAACATAAGATTTTTTACCACACTATCAGTGTTCTCTTGATACACATTCTTTTCTATCACATTTATTGTGCTCTGGGATTTATACTTTCTTTTGGGGGCCTCTGAGTCCACCTAGTTTTAATTGGGTCCTGACATTAGTTGGGGAGGAGTAAAGGCAGTTGGTCATTGTACTGGCCACATGACACCCTTGTTAGCCATGGGCAAAGCAGGACGTTTTGGTGCTGCCGTTTTGGCGCGAAGGTCCTTTTGGCGCCACCGTTTAGCCGCTAGGGATGTTTTGGTGCGAAATACATTATGTACGTTTATTGTATTATTTCTTTAAAAATAATTATTCATATCTATGTTTTGCATGAGTGTTTCTTAGCATATCTTCTATAAGTTGGCCTTGTCTCAGTGGCATTACAATGTTAACAAATATAGTTGGGTATTTTTTTATTACAAAGTTTATATCAACTCATTTTGTCTGTCTCTCTGTCTGGTAAAGAGAACACATTATTTCTCCTACACCCATTCTCCCGTATCAAGTTAAACAATACATGAAACAATAATTAAATTAAATTAATTAATTACTGGTCATCAGGGCCGGTCTTAGGCCACAGCAGCCTATGTGGTAGCAGTGGGCCCCGAGCTTTCATAGGCCCCGCACTAATTCAATGTGTAATTATTAAATTGCAAAATATATACGAAAATATCCCCTGAATTTATTAAAATCTCCTGAAAAAATTGACAAAATTGTCATTTGTGGGTGTTATTCATTGCGGATAATGCCAATCCTACGCGCGCTAAAAGTTTTCATGTAATAAAATGTAATAATAAGGCAAATTTTTACTGCAATCGGAAGTTCCAATACTTTATTATTCACTTTTAAAGTCACTGGCATATGAATATGCCATTGTTTATAAGGTTTGTAAAGTACAGGTCGCAGTTTGTAACTTAGTAAAGAATGAACAAAGTTCAAAGTTGAATTTTTTTTTCTTATAGAAAACTTAATTTTCACTTATTATCCTTATTCCCACACAAACTAGGCCCCGCGCAATCGGTTTCGCATAGGGCCCCGCAACTGCTAGGACCGGCCCTGCTGGTCATTAATTATTTTGTTTGATACCAACAAAGGAAATTAATCCTTCAGTATTCACAGATAAAGTTAAATGGTTTTGTCCCCTTAAATAATTGTACATGTTGTTTTGCCAACACCCATTCTAGGATTTAGTTGAAGCTTTAAACAGTTATTTATTGAACCTAGCAAAAAATGAATCGATTAAAAAATTAACCAATTTGTCAAGTAATTATTGGTCATTAATTATTTTTGTTGATAAAAAAAGGGTAATAACTTCTGCATTCTTGAGAGATATATGGTGTGGAGTTTTTTCATCTTACAAAAGCTTTCTTTTTAAAAAAAAAAGTATTTTTATATTTTGCTTAAATACAGATAGTCTTCAACGTAAAAACAATTCTTTAGCCAAAGAAGTTGAACAGATGAAAGCGAAATTAAATCAGTGTGATGAGTTAACAATCATGTTACAAGAAAGTCACAGGTATGTAAATTCAATTTTCATATTTGAAGTTCAGCTTTTTTTTTTTTTAATGGAAAAATAAATAAAAAAAGAGTTCATTCAATTTTTTAAAAACATAAGTTACCTGTAAAAAAAAATTTCAATTTGAAAGAAATAAGAAAACTTAATTTTAAACTACCCATTTCAATATTGCCTTTAGATCCGATCAATAAAATTTAGAAAAAACAATTTAAATTATAAAAACAACTTTAACTTTAAAAAAAATAAAATAATTGAAAATTCCCTTATATCTATGTGGCTTGAGAATCCTGCTTTATATTAAGATGTGTATTATATAATCATCATTTATAGCGATATTAATAACCAAAGGCAATAAATGCCAAATGTAGTTTTGAATCCTTGCATACATCAGGATTTTTCATTGGCCTTATAGATTTTGAGGTTTCTAAAGAGTAATTCTTTTTTCGCTTTCGCAATTATAATTCATACTATGTTTTGTCCCCCAGATCTTTGATAGAAACCAACAACCATCTTTTGAAAGAGCTAGAAACTAGCAAACACAAGCATCAAAAGGAAATTGAACAGATGCACTGGAGCTACGAGCAATTGAAAACCACCATGAGTCAGACCTCAATGATTCAACCTAGTCCAAGAAATGATTTAGGAACAAATAACACTTCTTCATATTCCAAAAATAAAAATGACCTTCTTATTGTTTGATTTTTTTAAATGTCTTAACCAAATTTACTGTGCCTTGTTAGCATATTCCATTATTGGATACCTTAGGCAGCATCTGCTGATAATCCTGAGAAACAATGTTTGCAAAAATGATATGTAGTTGTTTCTTGACTTCAAGTGCATACAAAAAAATATTTTGAATAGAAAAATTAGACTTAACATTTAGAGGGTTATCATTTGAGGGGACATTATTCAGAAAGAGATTTTTTAAAATTTCAACAAACAACATTCAAACATCATCTTCTATCTAATTCTGAGAACCATTCAGCTTTTTTCAAGAGCTCTTCTGCTACACTACACTTGCTGTGATTTCATTGACCTTAACATATATCTGTGATATTCATCAGAGTAACAATTTAACTTATATATTTGCCAAATGTAAATATATTATATAGTTGTACATGCAAGTGTATATTTGCCAAATGTAAATATATTATGTAATTGTATATGCATGTGTATATGTGTCTTGATTGTTTGAATACTTACAATTTATTAAGACGATTAGCAATATGAAACCAAAATCTGAGTGTATGTATTGTAGGATCATTTTCAGAGACAATTACTAGTTGGTATATTTAGCATATTTGGCAAGTCTAATTGTATTGTTCAATACCCAGAATAAAATAAATAAAATTGTATCCTTTTCCCTTTGTAAATAGTGTGAATTCTATATTTGAAGCTTTTTAAAAGAAAAATGCATACAATATAATGACAGAAGTAAAAATGTTAATACATTTGTTATGTGTATGTGTTGATGTGTTCTAATTATAGCCTTCCAAAATGTCCGTTTTCTTTAACAAACAAGAAAGAAATAAAAAAACAAATCTATTAAAATAACTTACAGTTTATTATTATGTCTGGCCTAAGTGCCAATTGTAATATTTTGGCATCACAAAGTCATTGGCTTTTACAAAGTAAGTTTTACCTTTCACATTAAAATTACTTTGAAGATGTATAGAAGATTTTTTTAATGGCAATTTCATATTTTTCAAATCTATGGAACAGTATTTCAGTTGTCTTGAAGTGCCAAAGAAACTATGTATAATTCCAATAAAGGTATCAGTTTCTTGATTATAATAGATTCTTGTGATGTAGTAGCTTGTCAGTTTGTTGACCAGGAGAATGAAGAGCACACTGAAGCAACACAAACCAGCTAATGAGTATTTCTCCCACTGCTGTAAAGAGTTGTGATTCTGGACACCATAATAAGTGGCTAGTCCCATTGTTGTGATGCAAGCAGCAGTGGAAATCAGTCTGCATGGAACAATGAAGTATTTTAAACTGTTTTCATAGATAAGGTCAAATTGTTTGGAGACTTTATCCTTAGAGTGGCAAGGTTTAAAGGCCTGAG
Source organism: Biomphalaria straminea (assembly GCA_021533235.1). Taxonomy (NCBI): domain Eukaryota; kingdom Metazoa; phylum Mollusca; class Gastropoda; family Planorbidae; genus Biomphalaria; species Biomphalaria straminea. The sequence goes on from JADKLZ010000167.1 coordinate 15,472,724, forward strand.
TGCTTCTTAGACTAAACAAGTGACGAAGTTTGAGCTTGAAATGATTATTCTGTGGTAATCTGTACAAGAAGGTCTGGAGGGAAAAAAAATGTAAACATTTTTAAGTCTTTAAAAATGTTTGTGGTAAATGATACTAGATAATAATAATTTAAGTACAGCAATTCCTTGTTTATCTTGAGAGATGCTTTCCAGAGTTACCTGCAATAACCGAGAATCAACTAATAGAAATGGTATATTTATTTAGTATTTATACACTATATTAAGGCTTCAAAAACCCATGCACATAATCAGAAACCCAAGCAAGCAACCAATAGTGTGCTGTTTACAAGTGAGAGTAAGCACATAGTGGTTCTCATTTCTGTGAGTATAATATCCACTACATTGTATTGACTTTAATTCATTTCTATTCTATTATTTATAACATCTTTATTGTTAGAATTAATATTTAGTAATATATCTCTTATAAATATTTAAAATACATTTTGAGAATTGTTCATATAAAAATTAATGAATTTTTTTTCCAACAATTCAATTTCTCAGAAAAAGATATCTACAATTTTTTCCCCCATTAATTTCTTTAGAAACCCTGCAAAAGAGTGAAAGCATGAAAGCTGAAGCATGAATGGCAAGGAATCACTGAAAATAGAAAACATACAACTTCAAAGGTTCTGGATTTGATTTTGTCCACTGCTCTTGCATCTTGAATAGTCTCTTTCAGATCAAAATGCAGGAAATGTATAATAGTTGTACAGTAGTGACTATACAGTGTCAATGGTTAATAAATGTATAAACTAATTTAGCCTTAGCTAACTCTAAGAATGAGAGAATTAGACTAGTTTACTAATCCAGCGCTAGTCTAGCAACAAAGCTAGTCTTAAAATTACCCAGGCAGTGCTTCTCAGCCTCATATGATCTCCAGGTGGAAATGATCATTAGGGCTGAAAAGGCCAGTAGGGAAGCATAAGGACCTTATCCATTGCACTGGTGGGGATGGAAGAGAGCCCTAACAACCATGTTGATATCCTTACATCCTTTCTGAATGGGACTGGCAAACACTCATACTGCTGATGGCATACAGAAAAAGAATATGGGAGAGTTTCCCTCCATGTTAGAAGTCGCCTGTAAGGGTCTTGGGAAACAAGCCATCAGTATAAAGGATGTGACAAATTTACGTCTACCTAGATACCCCCTAGATGTCAGAACAGTTGTTTAGACAGCTAGGTCCCTTTCATTGGATTTGAGTTCCAAGTCATCAACTCAACTCTTATGACATTTACAAAGAAGATCTAAAAAAAAAATATATAAAAGTCTAATTTCCTAATGGATAATAAAGATGGTTATTATTAAAATTTCATATGAATACCAGTATTTTTGAAGAAATCAATATTTCTGTATATATATATATATATATTAAATATATATTATATATCTCCCTCATATATACAATATATGCTGCTATTGACTATGCTACTTAGACTTAGTACACTTTTAAGTACATATAAATCGAAATCTACATAAAATAAAAAAAGCAAGATATATATATATTATATAATATAGAATCATAATGACTTTAGTCGTTTAGACCTATCTAGGATCTAGATTTAATGATTTAATCAAGACAATTTCCATACATAGGCGCCGCAGGGAGGTGCCAGCAGGGGGTGCACTTCTTTGAGGTGAGACTACGACTTAGAGCCATGGTTGGCAGCTTGCACCCCCCCCCCTGCAAAAATATTACATTCTAGATCTAATATTGAATTGAAATTAAATTTTTATTAGTTTAAATTCTTTACTTTCTTTGTTACAATTTGCCCACAGATTTGTAGTTGTAAACACATCATGATCATGGATTGTGACCTCGTTACGAGGCTCCTAGATCTAGATCTAGCCAGTGAGTCCTAAGCCTAGTATAATTATTAGTAGAATCTATCTAGAATAGATCTAGATTTAGATCAAGAATAACTATCAAGAATCAAGTTACTCGTCTAGATTACTCTAGTAGAGATCTAGAATCTAGATCTAGATCTACTTTTAGAATAGCCTAGGTCAAAATCGAGACCATCACTGCTAGAAAATAATTCTATACTGCTAGACTGGCTTATTTTACACTTTACAAACAAAAATGGCAGCTTCCATTGTCCGTTCAAAAGGTCAATTACAATACGATAATAGATTTTCTTCTAATATTCTAATCATGGAACTATTAGACTAGTATAGTTCCACGATCTGATAATCTAGACTTTAGATCTAGATATTAATTTATTATTAGTAGATCTATTAGATCTAGATTTACATTAAGAAATTCTGACCGAAATTCTGTTAACTAGCTAAGGCTAAGGCTAAGACTGTAGTGTACTCAACTTCAGACTCAACTCAGTACTGTAGTCAGTCACTCAGTGTAGTCTTAGCACTGTAGAGTATAGTAGACTAAGTAGATCTAGTTAGTAGTGTAGTCAATCAATGTATTGTAGTGTCTCAGACTGTCTGTAGATTGTAGTCGTGTAGACAGAGATCACTGATTCAGTTGACTGAATTCTGAATCAGTGAAATAGTGAATCACTGAATCAGTTAGATCTAGATCTACAGTACTTCAGTACTTACTGTAACTTACAGTGCTAGTAAAAAAAAGCTAGTTACACACACTGTTACAGTATAATCAGTATTATAACTTACAGTGATATGATTGATAATTGTTGTAACGCTACTCTAACTGTCTAAGGTAGGCAACTCAACGAAGTTCTACAGGAAATAAATAATAAATAAGTGTGTTTATTCACTCTGACAAACACAAAAGTAAAACATGAGTGTCAAAACATCCTTCAGCTTCAACAGAGTCTTGCTACTAGATCTAATTATAAAATATATTCCTTTCCGGCTAATTCCGCAGCAACCTGATATGGACTAACGACAGCCTTCCCAACCTGTAGTCCTCCCATATAGCTGGTTGCGCTAAGGAAGAAAATTGTCTCTGTTGTGGAGGAGAATAGGTGTTATTCCATGCTGTCTCCCACCATTGTGTAAGCATACTAGAAGAGTGGAGACACTCTAAAAAATGGTAAGAGATAGCTTGAGACATATACTAGCAAGACTACTTTACAAATAAACATGTTCTGCTAGAAGCTGGTTCAGGCGCCTATCCCTTATAGGTGTGTGCATTCCTAAGATTTCCATGATTAAAGGGAGATGGCATAAAAGATATGCCACCTGGAAGCACTAAAAAGAAAAAGCTTGGAGGATAGTAGGTGGCAGCAGATAGCCTCTGAAAGAGATAGCTTACATTGTGAGTTTTCATGAATAAGGGTCACAGAGCACACATTTGAGACCCAAAGAAGATCACATGCTAAAGACAGGAGCAGACAATCAATAACAATAGAAAACTATAATTATTATTATTATTATTATGGCTCCTTCTGTCTCGGAAGACAATGAATGCGCCCAGATGAGTCACTGGCTTTGGTTACGTCTTGAGACGGGGCAGAATCTGGAGTGGCTAATCAAACCAATTCTGGATCGGCATAGTTTGCCACAGTTCGTGCATTTATGTTCCTCAGTTTTAGGGCTGGCTGACAGCAGGGCAGCTTTCTTTTTCTTTCTCTTGGCCGATGCAGCTTCATTTCTTTTGCATTCAGCAAAGTTCGTACCATCACGTACAGTCTGTCTCCATGCTGTTCGGTCTTGGGCTATCTCCTCCCACATATTATGGTCGATGCCAGTGGCTTTCATGTCTCACTTGTAGACATCTCCTTCTGCTAGCTCAGCGTATAGGATGTCTTTAGGGATTCTTCCATCTGGCATATGAGTGACATGACCAAGCCAGCGTAGTCTTCTCTGTTGCAGGAGAGCATAGATGCTGTGCTTGTTGGCCTATGTCAGAACGTCCTGGTTGGTGACACCATCCCTCCAGGAGATGCACATTATGCGTCGCAGGCAGCGTAAGTGGAAGCCATTTAATCTGTGTTCTTGACGCATGTAAGTTGCCCAGCTCTCACTGCCATAGAGGAGTGTGCTTAGGATGCAGGCATTGTAGACAAGGATTTTTGTTGCCGTGGTCAATTTGGTGTATTCCCACACCTGCTTAAAGAGTTTTGCCATAGATGCAGATGCCTTCCCTATTCTTTTTGTAAGCTCAGTGTCTAAGTCAAGGTTGCTGGCTACTGTTGTTCCCAAGTATGTGAACTCCTGCACCACCGTAAGTGTGTGATTTCCGATGTATATCACTGGTGTTTCTGAAACATCTTGTGTGTTGGAGCCAGAACACATCTTTGTTTTACTCTGCTATTGATGGAGAATGGCCTAGAGGCAGAACTATCAAACTGTACAGTGCCCTGCATATTTTCATGAAAAGCTGACACTAGATTCTGTAGCTTGTTCGGACAGCCAATTCTCTCTAATATGGCAAACAAGCCGGTTCTGCTGACAAGATCAAACACCTTGGTCAATTTAATAAAAGCTATAAAGAGGGGCTGCCTTTGTTCTCTGCTTTTCTCCTGTAGGCACTGTAGCTGCTGCAGGGAAAAAGAAGATCATATCTGTTGTGGATCTACCGGCTCTGAAGCCACACTGCGATTCTGGGTAAACTCGTTCTCCATAATCTGTAACCGCTTCAGTATTACTCTCGCATAAGCCAGACCCTCAGCAAACAATAGCTTTGTCTGCTTTAAATGTGATGAAATATATATGCATATCACAATGGGGTTTTTGTAGTTATGTAGGACATGTACTGCACTGTGCTGCTTAATCTTAAGAGTAGAAGGCAATGCCTTATATTATTATTTTTATCTTGAAAATTAAATTTTTAGACATTCTTTCAAAAACGAAGATAAAATGTGTTTATGTTGATCTAGTCATGCATGTTAACTTTTTCAGTGCAAATTATTTTGATTGAAAAAAAAAAATAGAGCCTTCTGGGATGAATAAAAATCTGCAATGGGCTAGAGTTACTAAAATTAACAAAAGGTTTTATTTTATTATATAACATAACATATTTGATTTTTTTTTTAAAAAGGAAAATGAATGGCTACAAATTTGTAATAAATAAAATAAATAATTCAAGAAAATGCTTTTATTTTATAAAAGTTTAAACTGAGCACAGAAAAAGGAAATATATTTGTAAAATTCATAACAAAATCGATATACTGAATAGATTTTAACCTTTTAATTACACATTTAATCCATAAATATTGAAAAATCACATAACCTAACACATTTTATTATTCATTTCATAAAAGAAGAACAAATGCACTAAAAATTGTATTATTTATAATTTTCGGATCCCACAAAATAAACTAAAAAAGAGAAACTGCTAACACAATGTTGTCTTCTTTTTTTTTTTTTTAAATATGTTATTCCTGCATCTGATTGACTACCAAAACAACTCACATCCGGAAAAAAAAACAACAAACAAGATATAAATAAAAAGTTTAACATTAAAAAGATAGTGCAATATGTACTATATATACCAAGTTACTCGCTGAGAGTAGAACCACTCTCACCAGCGCTAGTGAAGTTACTTCCATAGAATAACGCCACATTGAAAGAGTTAATTAGAGACTGATTAATTTTTTGACCATTGGTTTTCCTGGCTGATTCAGGCAACAACTCGTTCCCATGATAATGCTTGTTTATATGGCACTAAGCAAGAAAAAGCACTTGTAAGAATTTGTCTTAACATATGGGAATAAGAAATTTGCCTACTTGTGGCTTTTGTAAGTTGTATATTTCTACTGACTAGTATAGATCTACTATTCGTTGATATCTAGTACTAGTCAAGTGGAAGTTTTTGCATCAAGGTGATATCTTATCTTTTTTACTAATCTATATCTAATTTTGTTTTTCTAGATCTAGATGTATTTATATAATCTTTTGAAAGACATGTTTAAATGAAAATATCTCTTATAATACTGATTTAAATTTTTTGCACTATAATGTCCTGCTTCTGGACCACATAGACAATGTTGTTTTTTAATTAATAGTAGTTGCAGATGATTATAATTTTTACATACACTCAGAAACAATATATAGTCAGTGTTTTGAAATCTTTAAAGCCTATATAGTCAAGGACATGTCAGGATATTGAACATGTTTTATTGAATGAAAGTATTTACCATCTGAAATGTGTAATTTGTCCTTACAGAATGCCTTTCATTGGCAAGAACATGCCCATTGTTGTCATCAGCATATGGCAAAGTATTGATACACCCTTCACACAGTCTACACACCTCACACACATTTCTGATTGATCGTAGAAAAGACAAGGCCATTTCTCAATACTTGTATTACCAGTAAGTAATTAGCATTATGATTAGGAGTTTCCTTTGACAGCCTTCTTTGGATCAATGACTGTTTCAATCTCATATTTGTTTTGATAATTAATTTTTTTTCCTCTCTCTCTTCATTTTTTAACAGTCCCTGAAAGGGGTTATTAGTTTTGTATGGTCTGTCTGTCCCGTTTATATTTCAAAAACTAGAAAAGATATTGAAAATCCGATATCATGATGTTTTAGATGTTGCAAAGTTCTGGTGCTTGAGTTACTTGACTTGCATTCCTGTGCACTCCTAGAGGAGCATATTTGTTGTTTGTAAACTGTTTTACATGTTTCAGATGTTCCTTCAGAGTTGAAGATAATTTACTTCCTAGTCCAAACCTGCAGTGGTTGGTTTTTATATTCACATGGAAGGCGCTGTGGCTGAATGGTAAAGCGCTTGGCTTGCAATCCAAGGTGTCCCAGGTTTGAATCCTGGTGAAGACTGAGATTTTTATTTCGGGACCTTAAGGTCACCTTGGAGTCCACCAAGCTTTATTGGGTGTCAGGAGGGTTTAGCAGGCTCAGTTAGGGTATGATTTACATGCCCGGGTTCCCCTCGTGATCAGTACAAACAAAACAAAGAATAAAAGTATTTAAACTATGACTTGCTGAACATCGAATACATGTTGTTCAACTAAACAACAAATTGTTCAACATAAACAATATGAATAAAAATTGTATGTTAAGTTACAGGAGTAAATATACGCCACGAAGACTATGCAATTAAAATAAAATAACTTAACCAATACTGGGGAACAAAACATCGAACAGAAGCTCTCACAAGAGCTCTAGCTTCAGCACACCACAGAAGCAAAACAAGGAAGTAAAAAATGACATCAACAAAAGCGCATTCTTAGAAATGACAATTACAATTTCTTATGGTACACCAAGAAAAACACACAGAGAAGATGCGCAACATTGGGTACCTGATGTTAGTTGGAGAAAAGTAAAGGCGGTTGGTCATTGTGATGGTTACATGACACCTCCGTTAACTGCTGACCACAGAAATAGATGACCTTTAAATCATCTGCCCTAGGGTCTGAAAGGAAATTTTAAAAAATTATATCCACAGGTTTCTAATAAAAGTGCTTTTTTTTATGTGATATTTTTTTACTTTTTCTGTTATTTGGCCTGCGACATGATAGTCCGAAAGTAAAATGGCCCACTGGCCGAATACAGTTTAACATAGCTGCTTTATCTAATTAATAACTGAATCAAACATTTTTACATTTAACTATTTTGCTTCAACTTTTACCTAATTTCAAAACATCGAACTGAACCAGAACTTAAGACCTGACCGAACCAAACCCGAACTACATTCGTCATCAAACCAAACCGAATCCAAACTTAAATCTGACAGAACCAAACTCAAACTTTAAAAGTTGGGTTCGATTCCCATCACTAATAAATATCAATGAGATAATCATTCAATAACATCAGTAAGGCCAGCAAAAAAAAATTGATACCTAGCTGGACACAAGTATTATATACAACTTCAAGTTTTTATTTTATGTTTTGTACATGCTCAATGTGACCACCACTTTCGATACCGTATGGAAAACATGAAGCTGATATGAAAATTCCTCCAAAATGAACTTCCCCGTCCATTGTGTGGATTGCAGCTGTTCTTTGATCTTTCATGTAACCTTTTTTTTTTCTTTTCTTAGGGATCATGAAAAAACACTACGCCACAGAAATCTTTCATTGGTTGAAATGCCTGATTACTCTTACATAGGTAGGTTTAACTTCATTTCTAAAATTGTAAAAAATATTAGTAATTGTTTCACTTCACTCTCCTTTTTAGGGTTTAACGTTTGCAAAGATCTTTTTTTTTTCCCCCCACATGTGATATCTTTGTACTTTTGTGTTTATATCACACAGAGGAACATAAAATAGCTGGTTACTTTGTCAACAATTGTAACAAGATTTACAAATGAGGCTAAAGTTTCACTACTCACTTAGCCATGACAAAATTAAAATTGTAAATGATGTAAAATATATATTGGAAATGATGTGCATATAAATAGCCAGTTTTTTAAATTCTTGGTTAAATTTTACATTTTGAAATATGCTTTAAAAATTATTATTTTTGTCACAAAGAAGAATTCACATCAAAATAAAAAATTTTCCATGGAGAAAAAAATATTTGGACCTAGTGGAAAATACTGAGATCTAGAGCAGGGGTGGGCAACCTTTTTCAACCAAGGGCCGCATTAATGAAATTTGGGGACTGGGCGGGCCGCATACACACACACACACATATATATATATATATATGAAAAGATTTAGGATGCACATACATGTTATGTGCAAACAACAAATTACAATGCTTCCGATGATAAACATGCAGTCTATATTCAACTCTTCATTAGAAATGTTAGTAAAGGGGCACAGTTAATGTCCATTAAGGAACCTAAAAATTTTTTTTCCTTTAGATTCCATATTGATCTTATGATTAGCCAGTGAATACAACTGCGTTACCATACATCAGAATGTTTTATTTGCAAATCTTCATACTTTTCGGAACTGCCAGTCGGGACCGGCCTTGGATAATTGGAGGCCATAGACGAAGTCAATTTGGTGGCGCCGAATAAAATAAGAATATACCAAATGAAAAAAAAATTTTGCAATTTATTAAAGACCTAGTGTACTTCGAACAATAACATTGAGTACAAGTTTCACTAATCCTTATCTGTAATTTTAAGCTGTGGTTCCTGTAGCCCTTTAACAACTATGGACCTTAGCAGCTGCATAATTTGACTACGCCCAGAAACGGTCCCTAAGAATAGTAGGAGTTCTTATAGGGTAGATAGACCAAATACTTTTAATGTAGCCTTGTAGAAACTTTCCAGTTACTAGTTTATGGTTAGGATATTTTCTTTATTTTATTAAAAAAGTTGTTTTTCTCAGTCATAGCTCCATCAGTTGTTACCCTTGCCATCTTGTACAAGGCAACCCAACTCTTTCAACACAATTCTCCATAGCATTGAATAAATATTGGACAGTGCTTATGTCTTTTACTGAATTTATATAGTATTGCTATTAAATATAATCTTCGTTTTTTTTTATAAAACTCTTTAGAAAGACGTTTAGAGACAATGTTTCTTTAGCCTCTTCATTACAAGTGATAAGAATCAAAAGTTTCAATAATTTCTGAAGATATTTATAATGATTTATTTAGGCTTTCGCGGGCCGCATAAAACACTTCGGCGGGCCGCATGTGGCCTGCGGGCCGTAAGTTGCCCACCCCTGATCTAGAGGATTAAGTACAGTGAAAGGCGATCACTAATTGTATCAGATTCAGGAGTTGTGAATAATACCAATTTGAGAATCAGCCCAATATTTTTAGATCTGAAAATAGGTTGTTGGTCTAAATAAAAACAAGCAAAATATAAAAAGAAAAGCTTATATGGTAAAAAACAAACCATATATCTCTCAATAGTGCAAGATTTATCATCCCTTTTCTATATTATTTTTTTCATTGATTGATGTGTTTTAATCGACAAAAAATAATTGTTTTAAATTGACCCGAGAATGGGACGGGAGAGAAATAAGGTGTACAAGATTTGTACCAGACAGAGTCGATATAAAATTTATCATTACCAACATGGATATTTGTTATTGTGAACTAACAGCATAGATATTTGCTTTTTACTGTCTTTGTTTTGCATTAAAAAAATAGCTCTCAAAATTTACTTTTTTTTATACAGATGGTAGACCAACGGAACTTGGCGACATGCAAAGATCAAGACAAGAAAAAAACTATGCATTGACGGTATGAACATTTGTCATGGCAACTTAAATCTGTTCTTCAACATTTTTGTTTCATAAACTTGATTGGATTTGAATAACTAATAATGAACTAATATTTCAGAAACAAATTGTTCAGCTTTTAGAAGAAATGAAAATGGCTCAAAACGAACTTATAGCCAACACAAGGCAAGAAGAGGAGACACAGAAGAAAAGATTAGCATCAGCTCTAAATGCCAAAGGCACAGACTTATGATCTTTATGTTTAAAAATAAATAAAAAAATTGTGATTATATGTGGAAAGCCTTAATGTGTTTTTTTTTTTGGTTACAGGTAACATTTTTTTAAAAAGAGTTTATAAAAAATAAATTCAATGTTCAGATATACTGGTCTTGCGACTTGCATCAAATAGCTTATAAAAGAAAAATGTTTCTAGAGATACCGTTTATTTATTAAACATGGGTTAGGGCCAACTTTAGGACTTATTTAAAAAAAAAAAGTAAATTGTATGATATAAGGAATAATATTTAAACTAACATAACTTTGGGGGAATGGTGGCTGAGTGATTAAGCACTTGGCATCCAACCCTGGGATTTTAAATTGCAAGATTTTTAGGGCTCCCTAAGTCCATGCAACTATAATGGGTAGCTGACTAGTTAGGAAAGTAAAGGCAGTTGGTGGTTGGCTTGTTAACCATTGGCAAAAAAAAAACTAGATGACCTTAACATCTGCCCAATAGATCACAAGGGAAACTAAAAATAACTTGAGTCAATTCCATGAATGTGATGATTTATTAGTTTTCATTGAAACAAACACAATTGTATTAAATAAACACCATAACTGGTTAAATATTTGCATACAAAGTTTCATGTCATTCAAAAGCAATTTTAAAGGAAGCCTAAAAATCTTAAATGGAGTTATTTAAAATATTTATACACAGTGATTATATTGTAATGATAGAACACACCACACAAAGCCATGCTGCTGAAGAGACAGGTCATCGCTAGTAGTTATCACTTAACATGTCATAATGGTGTTTTCATTCATTTCATTTAATTATAAAAACACAAAAGTCCATGTTTGTACAAAGAAAAATGATTTATCTCAAAATGTTTTGCAATCAAAAAATGAAAATCTTTATAACAGCAACACTTTGTTACAATAAACTACCATATTTTCTTTCATTTTGGATGAAATAGAAATATTCAACACACATCTTCATACAAATATATAAATCATATATTTACAACATGAATGATTCTGTCATAGATTTATGAACTTAACATGTTGAGACATAATAATTACTTTAATCAACTTGCATAACTTGACTACTTTTAAAATAAATGCTATGCATTTTGAGTAAGAAATAGTATAGCTCTTTTTACATATAATCCAAATAATGAATTTATGTGTGTGTATATTCCGAAAAGCTAACAGCTGTGTTTACTACTGTACAATATTTAAATGAGTGAAGCATTAAGGATATTTTTTTTTAAATGAATACATTTATGGAATATATATGTTAAAACTTGAAGGTTTCAGTTTCATTGGTGGAAGCACATTTACGCAAATATCTAAACCTTAAAAAATAAAATCAAGGATTTGCACAATTTCTATAGCAAGTTCTCTTGTTAGAGTTTAAAGTGAATACTTGAACAGTTTTTCTATCCTTGAAAGTGTAAGCACCAGTGGGTGGTGCTAAAGAAGAGCTTATCTCTTTACGCTATTACAATTTTTGTACACATAAACTAAGAAAAAGCAAACTAAAGCATAACAGGTGCAGATCAAATAATTAAAGTCTTGAAATCTAGCACAAAAAATAGAAATATTATTGGCAGTGATATACTGTTAGGGATATAATTTCAATGTCAATGAAAAAAAAAAGGTAACCAGATCTAACCACTATGTAGAATAAGCCAGAATCTCTTAAAAACCCATGAAAGGCTTAAATTCAAAATAGAGGGGTCATTGCCAAACATCTTGATCAACTCTTTGGCATTAAAATTGTAGCTACAAAAAAAAATCAACAAAAAAAAAAAAAAAAACTTTTCAGTTTGGTCAGGATATAAATGAATGCAATAGTTTTGTAAAGAATCATATACGCTATAACTAAAAAATACCATTTATTGAAAATGACTAATATAAACAATGAAGGAATTTTTTTTTTCTTTAGAAATGCAAATGACTACTAAGCACCATAATAAATGAACTTGGTCAGTGTTTCAATGGCATTTCATGCTAGAATTATGAATGATTATATACAAGTGAAAGACATATTACCATAATACTCTGTAGCTATGCTTCTTTAACTTAAAATGTCATTTACAAATAACTATTTGCCCTTCAATAGACTTGTTTTTCATGCATAAATCTATGGTCAAGAATCAACTTGACTACCGACAAGACTGGCAGAACTTTTAAAAAAAAAAGAGAAAAATATGAACATCAAATTTAATTAAAAGATATACAAATATTTGAAATAAGCAATAATAATTTATTTATATATATATATAAATAAAAACAACAACTAAGATTTAAATTACACACAAAAATGAATGATTAATGAAATACTTTACATTTCCACTGGGTGATGACCCACAGAATAGTTTTTAAGTCAATAACAAAATTTTAACATAAATTAAGCAAAATAAAAAGTATGCAAAAAAACGTTTATTAATTTTTTTTAAATTTTTGGTTTAGCTAAGAATGAATTGTATATTATTTTTTAATTTTAATTATTAATTTTTTTAATTGAAACTTTGCACATTAGAAAAATCTATAACCAGAAAATTTTATCTTTTTTTAAAATGAAATTTGATTCTGTTCAATAAGTGATATCACATTTAAAAAATATTAATTGGAGGATGTACCACTGTAAGACTTGACTATTATTCTGTGGGCCATAATCATATTGGTTTTAAAAGAAAAACAATTGTAAACAAAAAAAATTGATACACATTAAAAACCTTTTTTTCCTTATTAATTGAATACAATTGTCAACAGTATTTAAATAAGATTGATGAAGTTTTGAAACTTAAAAAAATAAACATTGTGTACAAAAATATTATGGTTATGAGTTGTTTTTTTTTAAATAGCATTTAAACATTTTCAAAGACATGCACTCACAACAGCAAAGACCAGTAGACATAGGCAACACTTGTGGTCTAACCTTACTCATCACAATTTACTCACTGGCTTTTAACATGTGTACATACAAATGTTTACAGCATTTAAAAACAAACCAGATGAGTTCCTCTTGGAGCTCTAAACGTTAAAGAGCAGGGAAACAAGACATTGATATTTGGCTAATGAATTACAAAGTGATGTGGCCTACCTATACAAATCCAGAAAGATTTGAACTTGTCCACTAAACACCCAAGCACACTTGTATTTAGTCCCTATGTCTAAGGTTCAGCATAAAATTATGTGCTTTCTAAGCTTCATTACATAAGTTAAGGAAAAAACAAACTAGGCATTCGATGACAGAAGAAAATGACTAAGATGTAAAAAAAAAAAAAATTTTTTTTTAAAGTTTCTATACACATTTAACTATATACAAGCAAAAGAACACATCAGCACATATAGTCTTCAAGTAAAAAATCTAGTCATTTTTTTTACTTTATTTGTAATAACTTTTTATAAAGCTATATTAATGACAGACAAAAAGTCAGTGACCAGCCTATATAATTTATTTCTAACAAGTTCTTCTAGCCAACATTTTAATTTTTTTTTTAAATACCCGCATCTTTTGACAAAATTAGTTGTCAGACAAAAATAAAATAGCCATATTTTAATAATTAAAAATGATTAATTCAAAAATAAAACCAAATGGAAATGTCTAAAATCTATTTAAATATTAATAATAACATATCTAGATGCTGAAGATGTTAGGTTTAAACCATTTTTAAATATTAATAATAACATAGCTGGATGCTCAGGATAGTAAAATAATCCTTTGATGATGGCAAAGAAAAAATAAAATTATGCTTCAGTAGGTCATTCATGTATTAAGACAACAACAAAGAGAAGCTTGCATCATTTTTTCTGCAAAGCCATTATGACTAGGTTACTGTGCATGGAAGCAAAGAATTTAGTAAATGCTATTATGAAAAATTGGGATGCCCAAATATAGATATGTTCTAGAGTATTTGAATTAGAACAATCAGGTGTTTCTGTCCTCACCAAAGGACATTTCCTAAGCACAATGCAATCATGACACAGAATATTTTTTTTATATTTATGGCAGTAGTGTTTCAGCTATCTCTACCAAACCCTTAGAAAAAAAAGTTGTTTTTTTTTACATTAAATAAAATGTAAAAAAATCAAAAATACTGCATTGATAACTTAGGGTCATTATTTAAATACAAATCTCTAATAATGACTATTAGGAAATGTACTATGCACATATTTATTGATTAAATCTAATGAACAAGCATTTTTTGATGAGCTCAAATACAACTTCAAAATGATTAAAGTTTCAAAAATCACTCTCTTGACAATCTACATTTCCATGTGATTAAAAGATTAAAATAAGCCGTAAACACGATTTCTACTTGTATGTATCTCCTAATTTGTTAAATCCATCCTTCGATAGAACAATAAATATGGCATACGTCTCTCACTGTACTGAAGAACTTGGGCTTCATTAATAGTTATGACCTCACTATCATCAAATCGAAGCCAACCACTAACAGCAGGTAAGTAAACATCAGAAGTGTAATGACCATCATTCATTTTGATTCCATGATGATTAACAACTGAAAAGATGGTACATTTGATTTTACAAAACAAATATAAGCACAAGGAACATGAGATTGTTTTCTAAATAGAATATGTTTTTAATTGCATAGTTCAGCTCATTTATGATTTTTATGACGTGAGCATTTTTGTTCTTTTCTTCTTATCTCATTTCACAGCTTTTTTTTTTCTTCTGAGAATTTTTTAAACGTAAGTGCCCATACCCCAGTGCATAAGGCCTACTCATAAAGTTGAGTATTTTTTAAAGCTTTCTTTATGTTCTAAAGGTATTAAAAGTAAATATTTATGCAACTAACCATACCGTTCTACTTTTTAAATTTGTTTTTTTAGCGGCCCCCGAAAGGGGAAAAGACGCTATTAGTTTTGTGTGGCCTGTCTGTCCGTCTGTCTGTCTGTCCGTCCGTCCCGTTTAGTGCTCAGAAAGTAGAAGAGAAAATGAAAATCTGACATCACGATAATATAGAGCATTCAAAGTTCTGATGCAACGGCTACTTTTTTTTTTCTAAAAGCTCAAAATCTAATTTTTAAAAATATTTTATGCAAACAGTATTTAAAGAGAAAAAACCTAATTAGTATGCAATATAAATGAAACCTACTTTAAGACAATTAATAATCTAATATACTGCACATGTTTTCACATTTTTTTTTGTTCCAACATACGAGTAACATACCAGTATTTACTCGTAAAGTAATCAACTCATAAAACAAGTGTGGCAGTTGCCTTGAACATCGGCTTTACAAGGCTAACGTTGAGAGATCAAAGCACGGAAGATGTATATTAGTTTTGTGTGGCCTGTCTGTCCGTCTGTCTGTCTGTCTGTCTGTCTGTCCGTCCGTTGAGAGATCAAAGCGGATCTGACAGGGATCCGACTCCGACGGGGGCCGCCTCTGAGTTTGTGTATCACACAAACTCTCTTTGTAATCTTGTTATTTATTAGTATTTGATCTACTTTTTTTTTTTACATTGTTAATTCAGAGTAACCCCTCTTTGATGAGCATTTTTCAAACCAAAAATAGAAGATACTGGTTTAGAAGAAAACATTATAAATCTGCTTTTCTTCTAGAGCTGAAATGTAAAAAGGATTAATGAAATTTATTGTACGAATTTCAATGTAATATAAAATTGAGCTCACCACCAAATAATTTATAGGTCCTTGACTTCTGGGATAGGAACTTTGTTTTAGCAACACGTGACAAGGTTTCTAAAAAAAAAAAATATGTGAACAAAATTAAGCTAAAAATTGGGTCAATAATAAACTAAGAAAAAGAATTAACAGAAAAAAAAACAAAAGTGAATTAAAAAGGGATTGTCATTACCTTTGGGTATAGTTAAGTCAACATCAAAGTCTATTTTCTTTTGAATTTTCTGTCCATTACCATTAGAATACTGAAACAGTTTTAGGTGCATGATTAACACAGGGGGCAAAATATCAAAGAACATCCGTCTTTGTCCTTGAACCTGTATGAGAAATGGTATAAAATTAATGCTTGAGCTAATTAAAGGAAGAGGTTCTAGTTCTAATAGAAATGCATGCATGTCAGTGACAGCATGTTAAAATACATGACTTTTTTCTGCAGAACCATTAAACACTGACACTAGAAATAACTAGAAAAAGGCCAAAAAAAAACAAAAAAACAACAACCTGGTGCTTTAGCCTCCTTAGCCCATTTGATGAATTGGCGATACTTATTGCAAAGATAAAACAAATTGATGTTTTTATTTTTGGGCAATAGAATTTAAAAATAAAATTTTAGTCTGTGAACAACTCTCATTAAAACTAGATCTAGGCAATATTTTATGATAGTTTTTCGTTTTCAAGCACAAGGTCGCGCTTCACAAGTTGGTGAAAGGCAGTGTACACGTGTCATCACTGGTCAGCCCAAAGAAACCAATAAAAAACAAGGGTTGTCGCAGTTATAAATAGCGAAAATAAGCACCAGGTGGGGGTTGGGGGGGGTTGGGGGTCTCAAGGTCCAGTTTTAAAGTTCAAATTTTTTTCGGTTTTTACGAAATTCAAGGCTTTTTCAAAGCCTTGAATTTAAAATGAAATTCAAGGTGTTTTCCAGGTGGCTACGAACCATGTTTATTTTACCCCCCACTCTTAAAAATATAAATTTGTATGCTTGTCTTCTAACCTTTCCACCTTCAGCATCAAGAACTGCCTCCGAGCTATTCAATCTTAGTAAAGCATCATAGACTGAGTGAACATTTTCAGCCTGAAATAGAAATTTAAAAAGGTCAATTTCATATAAACACACTGATTTACTCAGTTTTATTCGTTTAAAATTAATATTGTTAAATGACAAAAGAAGAGCTTTTAAAACCTACCTGTATGTCCAGTTTTAAAGTGAAGAAAGAATCTAGAGTGTCACTGGTTTTTCCAGACTCTCTGGTAAGACAAGACCTACTCAAACCAGCAAATATGTTGGACAGTGGAGTTTCACCACAATCATTCTTGAAGCCAAAAGAAAATAAATACACCATTAAATGAAGAAAACATATAAATAAATGCATCAATTCAAGAAAGAAAATGTAACAAAAAATATATATATATATAAAAAATATTCTTACAATATTGGTCTCCACATGATGATTTTTAGGTCCAACTTTCTGCCAAGATTCACTGTCATCTTGATCATCATCTGTAACACTGACATCATTTGCTACACTACCATTTTTCATTTGTGGTTTTTCATTGTTAATAAAGCCTGTTCAATTTAGTTTAAAAAGAGGAAAATTTTCATTTAAGTTTACTATTTTTCCCCCAAAATAATTTCAATATAGAAAACATTAACTAAGATAACATTCAATTAACTTGCACAAAACTTTTAAAAGGTAATGGCTCAAAACATAAAATTGGTAGAAATAAAACAAAAGAATACTGACCATTGGAAGTATTTAGCTTCATTATGTTCTCCAATTCTTCATGACAGATCATCAAAATCTGACTTAAAAATTCCTCAGCATCATGCTGAACACCAATCTATTGAAAGTGAGTACATTATGCAGATATATAAATAAATACTTGTCAGCAAAGGAGCATTGTGAACAGTTTTTGTTTCAAAATTTCCTAGATTATGTGACTTACATGAAGTCCAAGAATATTCTGGGCAACATTCAAGAGTGGTGTTGGTGTAAAAGGCTGGCCTAGATTGATGTCCCCAAGTGTACCTTTTTTATTTCGTGAGCCTAAAATTACATCACTTCCTTTTTAATCACATAATGTAATATTTTGAAAAGTACAAAATTTCATGAAATATAAGGTGTTGTAGTTAATTGTTTTATTTAAAAAATTAAATATAAGAGGAGTATACAAAACTTACCAGGAGTTCTGATTCTTTGGCCATTCTGGAATGAATTAACAAACTGAACACTGAAAATAAGAGCATTAAACACATTTCTAATAAATGAAAGTTTTTTTGTTTTTTTAAAATGCTTTTCAACTCTTAAACTTAACCAGTTTTATATAATATAAAAAGAGATAAAGAACCCCTTTTTAAAATTTCTTTAACTTTAAACTTACAGAGAGTCAAAAATGGGAGTAGAGGAATAGCTGCCAGGACGAGGTGGAAGGTCTTTGAAAGCTCTAAAGAAGTGAATAAAAGGAGGGCAGCCCATTAGCACTTGAAGGGTCTGAAATAACATATACAAACAGATGATTTTTTATTTATTTAAAACATTTATAATTTGGTACTGGAATACCAAGATGAATATTTATAATATTTTAATACTATTTCCTTACAGCATTCATAAAGCAAATATTGCTCCCATTTACAAGGCCTCTAGGCTGTATCACAATTGGAGAATGAACTATCTGAAGAGTAATGAGCTGTTCTGTGAATGAAGATGCAGATAGAATTGATATCAAACTAAGGCATTCTTTGACTTAAGACTGGGATTAAAAACAAATTTTCAGATCAGAATATATGAGAAGAAATGCACATTTTAAAAATTACATTTAAAACTAAAAAAAAAAGTCTTGTGAGGTGATTAGCTGCCAACTTTTTAATTACAATGATATAAAACTTAAAGCCATAAAAATAAAATAAAATTAGGATATAATAATTTTAGTCTTTATTCTTCTTTTTTGTGTTCAAAACTACAGCATTTATAAATAAAAATGCAAAAATATAACAAAACTAAATGCTAGGCAGGATCAATAAATTTTCTTTTAAATTTTATGTAGTTTCCTATGAAATGAAAATTTCCAGGCGTAAGATGCAATAGCAGAAAACGTATATCATCTTAAGCTAGATCTATTTAGATATAAAGAGTGCTTGATGATGAAAAGATATATTGACACTACAGTAATTAAAAAAATTATTTAGATTAAATAAAGCATTATTTGTAATTAATTTTTATATGGTCCTCAACAGGCACAAATCATCTTAATATCAAAGTTTTAATGTAACAAAAATCATAAATGTCTTTTTTAATGACTCAAGTATCTCAAAATCATGTCATACTTGGTATATATTTTAATGTTTAAGAAATGTCCCTTACTCACCAAGTATTTTAACAGCAAAAGGATCATTCTGGGGTCCAACGGTAATAACCTTCTCAGTAGGCACAAGGGACTGTTTAGCTTCAGCTTTCTCCTTCTCTTGCCAATAACGCACACTTTTCACTTCTTCTTTCAAAAAAGCATTTGGAACTGCTGCAACTGAGCTCAGTGATGTATCAGGGCTTTGTGATGTGCCATTGGCTTTGTTTTTCCCAAATAAACTGCTCCACATTTTAGGAGGTGGTACAGGAGCCTGTTTTGGTTCAGATTCCAACAGTCTGTTAGTGTCAGCACCATCTTGTATTTCTGGAGTATTGGTTGGTGACTGAGACTCACAACTTTCATCTGTGTGTAATGAAGGTTTTTTAAAGTCAAGTGATTCTAAATGAGAAGGACTACTTGTCACAGGCACTGCAGACTGGAGTGAGTGTTGAGTTAAAGCTCCCTGACTGTCTACTATTTCCCCCTGACTGTTTCTCTTGGAAAGATGCAATCCTTCCATGTCTATCACAACCTCATCATGTACAATGTCATGATTTGCTAATGTTTTATTATTATTTGGTTCAGGGTGGTAGACATCAGGTGAATAACTGCTAAATACAACAGGACCACCAAACTCTATAGAGGGGGTCCTTTGAACAGTCTGATGCCCAGCATTACTGCTACAGTCAGAAAAAGTTTGAGAATTTGCTTGCTCATCAGGAGAAACAGTGGGTGCCACATTTTGTTGTGCAATGTACACTACTTGAGTGGACCCTTCGAGGTGATGATGTATGCCAGCATGAGACAAGCCCAAAGAGGGCATAAAGTTTGAGTTATTGCCTGCTAGACTCATGTGTGCCAGCATTACTTGATGTGCACATGGTTCAGACATCACTCCTGCACTGGAGTGGCCTTGTTGCTGCAAAACTATGTCCCCAACAGGGCAAGTCACTGGAACAGTCAAATCCACAGGCTCTGACTGGGGAGCTGTTGTATAATGGGTTGGTAGAAGATGTGGAGCTGGTAGAGTATACATAGGTTGTCCTGTGTTCAGAGCTGGGACAAATGCCATAGAGCCATCTCCTGTGGCAGCTAATGTTGAATTTGAAAACATATAGGTACCCTGGAGAGCTATTGAGTAAGGTGGCCCAGAAGGGTGGATCACACTAGGGTCCCCAGGTGTCCAGTGATGCACTGGAATTGGGTAGCCTAATATAGGTGGAGGGGGCACAGCTGGCTGGAATACTGGGCCATGCTGAAACTTGTCTAAAATGATGGAAGAAGGATAGGGGTAGAAAAGTGTATTTAATTAAAATTATATACATATGTTAATTAAGCTTTATAAAATAGCAATGTTTCTAAGGTGTAAAGTTTATTAGAAAATACTAGTTAAAAATGTTCTACCAGAATACATCTTGCTAAACAAAACCTATATTACACTTACCTGCTGTTTTGTCTCCATTTAAAGGAAAAGGAAACTGAAACAACAATATAATTTCTTTACAAATAAATATAAACCACAAATCAATATCATCAGCAGATTAATTAGTTCTTATTGTACAGTTGAGCTCACTGCATAGTCTGAAATAGTTAATTTAATAAAGGGGTACTCAAAACTATAAAGGTTGAGAAAGGCTGTAAAAGAATAAATACTTTTTAGATAGTCATTTAAAAATGTTAAACTTATAAATCCAGTTTGGCCTTATTTCTTAAAACCTTCAGAATAACAGCCGTCTCTCAAATTATGATTATGATGGTTTCAAAGAAAATTTCATAAAGGAACAATTTAATAATATAATAAAATATAATTCAAATCTTACGGAAAAAGTTTACACATAAAAATATACACCATTGGAACAGAAATACACACATAAAACATGTATTTATCTTTTGAAAGCAGTATATTAACTAATTTATAATCTATTTAAATTAATTTACAATACATGTTCACAATATTTAGTGCCCAAACACCATGCTGTAAAGTTTGTATACACATGTTTTAAAAACTATTAAATTATAACCGCTCTCTATTCTTACCTGAACACCAGTACACACAGGTGCATTTAAAATTTTGTTCAGCTTGTGGAACTCCTCCTCATTTAGCTCTTCCCAATTTATAAAGGACAAGCCTTTGGATTTTAAAGAGACCTAAAAGACAAAAAGAGAAAAAAAATAATTTTTAATTATATTTTTATTACTAAAAAATTCTGTTGTGTTCACATAATTAAGTCATGAAACAGAGTAATTTTCATTTATAAAACAAGCTAAGTATCACGGTTGACGATTTTTGATGTAACCAAGATGCCAAGGATTGTATAGATGTAGATTCTATATCACTAGATTTAAATTCTATCTTAGAGATTCAATATATGAAGATTCTTTTTAATTAAAATACAGAACTTTCATTCAAAAACTAGGAATCACTGCAATGTACAGAATTTACAATAGTAAACTGTATCAAACAAAATATTCAAATTAACTACAAATATGAAACTGATCTCTACTAGTTCTAACTTTAAACTAATGTATGCCTTTACTCTACAAGTTTTACTTCCAGACAGACTGACTCTATCTTCGCGCCTTCATTCTAACTTTCCTTGACCTCCAACTAGAGACTTGGCATTAACCTATGTGTGACCTAAAACGGGTTCATAAACAAATGTACGAGCCCCAATGTGACCTAAAACGTGTTCACATATACAAATGGACATTACCTAGTAGCGGGTATAGCTAAAAAGATCAAACTAGACTTATAGCTAGATTTAGGTATTTACAAAGGGTATTTAGGTCGACAGATCAGTGTTAAAGATGTGCTGGCACGTTCATCCAGAGGTACATTGGTCCCTACTTGTACTGCCTAGGTTATTAGGTATAACTTCCAGGTATACAATTAACTAATGTATGTAAACAGGACTAAACAAAGTCGCAGGTAAACATATATACAATGTTTATTTACATGAGTAAAAAGTAAATAAATGGCCAACTCACGGGCCCTCCTCAACACGAGGAAATCAAAATAAAAAATATACACACAAGAAAAGTATGGTGCATCGCACTGGTCATATTTCACATGTTTACAACTATGTAAAGAAAAAGGCCATTAACTCATAGGCCGACACAATAAAAAGTAAACAAAAATAGTATGGCACACAGCCCTAGTTAATAAATACACAATTGTCACATTTGGGTTAACACACATTAGTGTATAAAAAATGAAGGTCACAGGCCTCAGGTCAATACAATACATGACCACTTTTGGCTACTTGGTGGTTATACACACTTCAGGCTGACACAGCCAGGTCACAGGCCTCAGGTCAACACATGACCACTTTTGGCTACTCTGGGGTTATAGAGGCTTCAGGCTTACACTAGCCACTTTTAGCCAAAAAAAACAAACAGGTCATGATGCACTATAAGCTTCTGGGAAATCTATGAGCCTACAAGCTTCATAGACTCCC
>JADKLZ010000167.1:15495491-15520483 GCA_021533235.1 Biomphalaria straminea
AAAAAAAATACATACAAGTCATAACACGGGTCAAGTGGTCCAGCTGGTAACTCAGGAGGAAGTGGCAACTAAACACAGTTTACAAGTCCTTATATAAACTACTCAAGGGGAATCACTCCTATAATCAAAATTATTCCAAAATAGTTAACTCCCCATTATGTCACACTATGTGTCACATATGCCATTCTAGGTTTATCTGTATATTTCATATTTAGTAAGAACATGTGTACAAATATAAATCTGGGTTTTTAACTGTACCTCGGGATTTACCCGACACCTATTTATAGCTTGTCGGCAGACATCATGATTCAAATCTATTGGTTGGTTTGAATAAAAAGACATTTTAGAAGAGCGGGCAAAAGTGTGCGCCAATCAGTCGATATGTAATTACTCTTGAATGCAGACGTGTTTTTAGTAGTTCTGAATTTAAAGAAAGAAGCCTTTGTTCTGCTTTTTATTTTATTGAAAGATATTCTGTACATAGCTGTACTTGTGTTAAGTTTAAATAAAGTTCCTGTTATTATTTCAAGGAAGCATTACTCTATTTGAATCCTAGATCGTCTTTGTTCAAAATATTATATAATTCAAGATAGAATCCCCGGCAGCACAAGACTATTCTCCTATCAGCTAACAACTTCTTATAGCACTTCAAGGAAAGCTTACGACGTCATCATCATTAGCGATAGGAGGACTTGTGACACTATGAAATCATTTCTTCAACCAATCAAATAATTTTCTATCAAGTGTCTTACACATGATAAACAAGTGTCTGATACGTCATAGAAATTTCCGAGGTTGACTTTAGGCTTTAGGGGTAGTTTGCAAATAACGTCATACTCTGGGGAGGTGAGAAAATGTGACACTTAGTGAAAGGGGGGGGGGAGCGATTTTGTGACGTCACAAATTTAATATTAAATTAAGAAAAAAAACAAAAATAAAATATTTTTTTAAATCTTAAAAAAAAATAATAACATTTTTAGGAACTCTTTTCAACATGAACTTGTTTTGTCCTAGATGGATCGAACAGAAATCTACAAAACGCTGCACACAGCATGGCTAGCTTCCTACCATGATCGCCCAATTAGAAATAAATATATATATATATTTTTTTTTATTTTGTGGCGTGACGCACAGGGGGGAGGTGGGGTCTGAGAATTTGTGACACTCTGTGACAAGGGGAAAGGGTCAAAAAAGGTCATTTTTTGTGTGACATCATTTACGATCGACCCCTTAACAATATTTTAAATTAAAATTTTTTAATTAAAACTTGGCCTTGATATATAAGTGATTTACTAGATTATCTAGATCAGTCAAGTTGTCATTCACATTCTATGATAATAGTAACAGAGTAGATCCATCAATTTACAGTTACTCCTATCTTAACCTATATCTAATAAAGAAACTATTAAGTATTAGAGATCTAGACATACACACAATACTCTCTGAGTCTGAAGTCTAGACTTTCAACTTTTCTAGGAATAGTGTCACTACAGCTACTAGTTAACTAGATTTGATCTAGATCTAGGTCTAAGTCTAGCCTATTAGATACTAGCCCTAGATTCAAATTATGCAAGTTAAGATTTAGTTCCATAATCTTGAAGTAATGCTAGAGGACAAAAAGAACCTTTAGAACAAGTTCCTGACTACAGTTTTGTGTATATTATATGCTATCCGAACATTTACTTGGCTCATCAGTTATATATTTAATTTTCTTGTAACTATGCTATTTCAAACAAACAAAATATAAAAAATCCTTTTTAAAAAACTAATCTAATGGAAAAGAACTCCTTAAACTATATCTACCAATAATGTACAACAGAACATTCCACTTCCAGTGTCCAATGGTGTATAAATTATGACTGTATGTTAAACAGTTAGAAAGTTTTGATTTTTTTTTGACAGTGTGACATAACATCGGTTAACATGGAGCAAGAGAGAAAAGATCTTGTCGAGGCATGACACCCCCCACCCCAAAAGTTAAAATTGAGTTACGAAAACTAGATCTACTATTAAATGGGGAGGTGAAATAAAAAATTTATCTTTGAAAAAAACAAACAATTTTTCGTTAGTACATCATTAAAATACTTTAAAAGAAGTTTCCATGGTATATAAATTATGACTGTATCTGTAACAGTTAGAAAGTTATGATTTTTTTGTATTGTTTTGACAAAACATTGGTTGACATGGAACAAGTAAGATGATGCATTATCGCCTCGCTCAACCTGTGATCATTTTTTATTGAAATTTTGTCCCCCAAAATTAAAAAAAACCTTCCACAACGTGTTATAAATGATGCCAAATTAGGCTATTTTTCTAAATGGTTAAGTAGAATAATTATAACTACCATAATTATAACAATCTATGACTATAGTATTAAAATCAATATTTCTATTAAAGAGTAGTGTTAGATATCTTTTTTTCTATACTTAGGTACACAAAATATAAAAGGAAATCACATTATTAAGGTTAAATTGGGCCCATCCTGACAATGTTTAATGAATTCACTCAATGATGCAGCGACGTGTGGCGCCAGACATTAGTAATTCTCGTTGATAATATGAAGTATAAATGATTTATGCATTGTTTAACAGCTTATCTTTGATCAACCTAGTGGAGAGAATGCTATCAAGGTGTTATTTTACATTATATTTACAAATATTATATAGCTGGGAAAGTTTCTACCAAACGGCATTCTAGAAAAAGGATCGAAGTCATTTTCAAACAATTGAATTAACTGTGAATCAATGTAAGCTGCATGTGAGGTGAAATAATCAAATTAAAAAACATACAATGGGGTAGATGTGTTCCAAATTTCAAGCTTCTATCTATTAAATTACGGTTATAAAGTTATGATGAGATAAAGACGAAAATTCATTTTTTCGATCGCAGTTTTTTTGATATTTTCTATAGTTATAGTCACTATAGTGACTATTATAGTCCATTTTTCGACAACACATAAAACCGCATAACTTTGCTCCTATATAACATAGATAAGAAAGATAAATTTGGTATCATTGTAATCCTCTCAGCAAGCTCTACATAACTAGACAGTTTCTGTTGTTATATATTTATTTTGAATTTTTTATTAAAGTACCTATCTCAATGCACACTTCACTTGTTACTACAAATTAACGGACGTATAGGAATATACTGCTAGTAGCCTATAAATTTAGATCTGTATCTCAATAGATACTATTGCAAACCTCGTATTCATTAGCCATGTTAAAACGTAATCAACAATTCCTCATTTCATTAGCTTTAAGTTTAGCAATATCCAGCAATGTTTGCAAACTATGTCGCCATCTTGTATAAACCACAGATTATGGAACACATGTATTTTGAAGCCAGATTTCTTTAAAAAAAAAAACCGAAATAGATTTAGATCTAGATCTAAGTACGGTGATAATCTTGTCTTTGGGAGCCCTATGTTAGAATTTTTTAGTTTTAACTATTTATTAATATTTAATTTATATTGTGCGAGCTTAAATATTATTTTTAATAATGAGGACCGTAATCTATAGCTCTCCGATAATTATAAAAAAAAAATTTCAGTTTTAGATCTGGTCCATATATAGAATTTGGCTTATGTTTGTATGGATTTAAAACATTATAAAGTAGATAGATTTTAGTACATCTAAATATTTCTACAATTTAATAAAAAAAATTAATACAGTTTACGAAATAAGGTTTAAAGGGTAAAATTTGTTTAGAATATTTTATGGCAGACAATTACATGGACATTGAAGCTTTAGATCTAGATCTATGTGTAGATCAAAATTTTAGAGTTTTAGTGGAAAATGTCAACCTGGTAGTTTTTACACAGACGGAAGTACAGAATTGGAAAATTCGAGCTTATAGACGTTGTCTTTAGATAGACTCTACGCCATTTTGACATTTGCTTACTATAATAGATCTACATTTTTGTATGAAACATTGTGATTGAGATTATCCTTGAGGTTTATAAGACGTAACAATATATTGTACGTTTATATATATTTAATATTCCATCTACTGAGTAGTTCATTATAAGTATAGATTAGATAAATTCTAGATCAAAATTCTAAATCAAATCTATCTACATGATTATCATGATATGACTGATATGATGATCTACTAATAGAGTCTAGTACTAGATCTATCTAGAGTAGATAGTAGATTATATTTATTTCTACTAATTTCTACTAGTACTAGATATAGAGTAAAAGGTGTCTCGCGGACACAGTCACCTCGCGGACAGCTCACTATATTTTCCTTCATATCTTTTACATTTGTTGTGTGCATGCTCCATTAGGACCATTTCTTTACTGTTCTAACACATTTGGTTTAATTTTTCCTTTGACATCTGAGTTCAAAGTGAACAGGTATGGAAATTTCCATTTTTTTTCCCTTGGGAAGAAGAAAGTGGCATAAGGCTATTTTTAATCCTCATATGCTATGGCATCAGCCAATAGAAACTGATATATTTGGCTTATAAATTAGGTAGGAGAACACATGATTTCTCAGCCTAAGCAATTGCATAGAGCCAAAGTAAAATAAATAAGGATGTCCGCGTTACGAAAAATAACATGTCGCGTACACTGTTATTACACGCTTAAATGTCTATAAAAATGTTACAGTTTTGTTGTTTTTCTATTTATACAACACAGCAAACTTTTAGCCAAGTGGTACAACTATGAAAATGGAGGGGAAGGGGTGAAACAGTAAATGTGAAAAAGCTGAGAAGTGGGTCATTCTCCTGACTGGAGGGGAGGGGCTCTTTTTGCGTAACAGAAGAGACTGGGAGGGATGTGTGCACTCAAAGCTTGGCTGACCAGATGGGGACAGGTAGGTAGGCTTACAACTGGTGTGACCTTGGTGTAGTTGATCTACTCTTGGCTAACTAACAAAGGAGAGGGAGGGGGGAAACTTGCTATCAGATACTAGCATGCTGTATCCTCATGCAGTCCTCAATGGACTGGACCCAGTGGCCTGAGTGGGAGACTGTAATCCTTCTATTGTGGAGCTGACACCTCCATGTTTAAATGGGCTAGCCCATAGACGTCACTGTGAAGCTAGGAAAAAAATTTGCAGCACCATTACAATGTAGAAAGGGAGGGGTGATACGGGACTGAAATAATGATACTGGTACCAAAAAAAAAGTGGAACTGACCCAAAGCAAAACTTTCTCCCCCATGTCAAAATAGGCTAGCCCATAGACAACATAGTGAAGCTAGGAAAAAATAGTCAGTACCATTATAATGTAGGGGGGGTGAGACAGGACTGAAATAATTATCTCAATGTGGAACTGCTCCAAAGGAAAACTTTCTCCCCCATGTCAAAATAGGCTTGCCCTTAGATGTTGTTTTACAGCTAGGGGAAAAATAACAGATGTAACTTGGATATTAACGTTATTAGGGGGAGGAGGTCTACATTTTAACATGAAGATTTAGACTAGTTGGGGGACGGGAGAGGGTGCAACTTGTGACATCAATATTAAACAGAGAAAAGTTATAATCTGCTTAAAGGAAAGAATAGTAAGATTATATTGATTTTTACATGACTTTTATATACTGTGTCCGCGGCTGACTCTCGATGTCCGCATCCTTTGCATGTACAAAAAAATTGTCCGTGAGAGGTGTCAGACCCCACCACAAGTAAACTTCAATTATTTTTTTTAATAAACATAGGACTATCACGCAGCAGATATATAATTATTAGCCAATAGCTGATGAATATTCTGATACTTTCACTTTTTCCTAAGTCTAACCATTTCAGAGAGAAAAAAATTCATGTGAAAACGGGTGCAAAAGTGTCCGCTTTAGACCTTTTACTCTAGATCTCATCTTTTCGACTTTTTTAAAATATATATATAAAGTAGGTTCTTATTTTTTTTTTTTATGTTGTCCGGATAGCTTGCCAGACTAACATCCACCATGTACAACAGACACCCCCCCTTTAAAAAAAATTTAGGCTCAATTGACAACATATTTAATAAATCACATGTGTTTCCACATCTATTTAGAAGCCAAAAATATAAGTCTCGTTGAGATGATGCATCATCAGATTTAAAAATAGCCTTAATCCCATGACCCCTCCCCTTCGAACCTTCCAACAATCCGATCGAGCTTACTAACTGGGGAAAAATCTGTTCGAGGAAAAGTACGCTTGGCGATACCTACCCTACACTTCTTTGAGCTCGTATTTAATTTTAACTAAGCCTAGTGATACATCAAATTCAAATTATTAGATCTAGTCAATCTAGATTGTAGATCTAGACTATATTTATTTAGACTAGGAATTTTAGTTTATAAATTCACTAGTTAGTGTAGTGACAATTTAACATCACATTAATGACACTATATTTGAATTAAATTATCTATCTATTTATCCATAGGTCTATATTAGTATATATATATATATTTCGGTTTATACGGTTTTAAAAAAAGTCGTTCGCGTGTGTGTTACACATTGAGGTCCCAAAATACACATTTTGACCCTCAGGAATACACATTTGGACTTTTTTAGGTAGGCAGGTATGTAATTACTAGGCTTACTGCAGATGGCTCGTCATTCATGTTTCTGTCCACTCAGCTCAGAGACCAGACCATCGATGTTAGGCCTGAAGTCGCTTGTAGTGGCAAGTTGCAAGGTTAATCTCAGATACTCATAAGTCAGTCTTGATCGTAATGCTGTTTTTTTTATCTTCATTCTGGACACAAAAAATTAGCAAACATCCGTACTCCCAAACATCGCTAGAAATCTAGCAGCTGCGCAGAAAAAGTTTGGAAACTTCTCTGTTCGAAGAAACTGATAGAAATCTGTTACCCCAACATCAGCGTATTTTTGCTTCAGAACAGTGTCACAAAGGTTCAGTAGTTCTATCTGGACTTCCTCTGGAACGTTTTTTACGTCAACTGCGAACGGAGTGGCAACAAGGAAAAACTGTGATTCGAGAGCAGTGAAATGCTGAAAGCGGTGTTCAGAATCTTCCAGTAATCTGGAGAGGATGTCTACGCAGTATTTTAGGCGCTGTGGTTCAACTGTAATGCTCTGTAGAAAAGACAAATGAGCTAGGTTTCCTTCTGCCAGCTGAGTGGCCCACAAAGTCAGCTTGCATCTGAATGATTTAATGCAGTCAAACATCACAGTAATCAGGTACTTTGTGCACTGTAGTTGTGAATTGAGTTCATGACAACATGGCTGCAAAAGGTCCAGCCAAGCTGAGCTGATTCCCTATCTCTACCATTAATCAAACAACACCAACCTTCTCTGAACACATTGCTGGTGCACCGTCCATAGCCACTGAAACAAGTTTTTCTTACAGTAGTCCACACGTCAATACAAGCTTCCAGTTCTTGAAACGTCGCATCCGGACGTCTTCCTTACATAGGTAGTAGGTCCAATAGCTCTTCAACAATGTTCAAGTTTTTGGCGGCAGTGACACCTCATTAACTGATTTGTGCAGTTCTAAATCATTTCACGGCTGATATGTGGTCATTGTAAATTTTATCTAATTTTTTTATTTCACGGACGTGGTTGCGGGCCACATGCCTCGTGTTTGAGACCCCCTGCACTAGATAGATCTAGATTTATAGAGAAGATTCAGCTATTTGGGCAAAAATGGCCATCCTAGCATGTACTATACTTTAAGAGATCATTTGTATTAGAAATTTATTAAATGAATAATCAAATAATCAAAAAAAGATTAACACACTAATTTTCATGCAAACATAAAATAAGTCTACAAGTCAGTGTAGAAGTCACAATCTCAGTGACCTACGTTTGGTGGAATAAGTGTGTTCAAATTTTTATTTTTTTAATGAGGTCAAAGATGTGTAGTATGGGTATCATCAAATGTACTTTTCTTGACCAAATTTTTACCCCTGGTTAGTAAGTTCGATCAAGTTGATGGAAGCATCGGTATTAAGGATCACTAATAAGTCCTTTTCTTTTCACTCCAGCGCAGGAATACCGGCCATTGTCAGCTTTCCCACACTCTACAATTTTATTTACAGCTTGTAACTGATATCACACCAAGGTTGTTAAACAACAATGTGATACCTTTACCTGGTATTGCTAAAAATGTAAAAAAAAAATGCAGTTGGAAGAATAATTTAGATCTCATACGCTTTCCCACTCTGAGCCTCTCCACTCTTCAAACATGTTCAGTTGGGACGGGGTTCTATGCCCTCTTCTGATTGATTTTAAAATTCTTTAAGACCATACCTAGTGCAAGACCACTCTTCCATTAGGCTTAGTGCAAGTAATGTAACCGGCTTAAAAATATTTATTCTGATATTCTACAATACTCTGGTCAAACTTACTAACAAACTAAAAGTGTCATCATAGTGCTTATAAAAGAATAAGGGTTTTTTTTTTTTTTTTCAAACGTTTATCCCATGGCCTTTGTGAGAGCTCTGTTCAACTTTTAGAGGCTATCTGTATGTGTCAAAGAATGATAAAAATTATAATTTGTATAGATCAAGTGATATTATAAAGCCTAGGAACAAATCTAAGGGAAATAGCTGGTGTATCAGATTTAAAAAAAATCCACTCCTAGATCTACCTACTTTATAAGCATTTAAAAACTTACTATAAACATATATTAGGAGAAATATACACATCAAAATAAATCGTAGTGTTTCGAGATAATGCCCCTTTAACTCTTTCTCTCCCAATAGACGATGCCATCGTTGATTTGAATCCCATTAAACTAAATTCGTTTTTGGATTTATAATCTTGTGTGCTCTAAAAAGAGCATGCATTCTTCTATAATTCAATACCAAAGATAAAAATTTTTGATAACAAAAAAGTTATTGAAGTTTAATCATAACAGGAAATACAGTGAGTAAAGAGTAAAATGAATAATACTATCGGAACGAGAAAAATAATTATGGAAAGAGTTAATGACACAATTTAAAACTGACATTGCCAAAGTCTTGTTTAAATACACCTTCACTTGTTAGAGGCTGCTACATCTTAGTTTTATTCCTAACAAGCATAGTTTTTAAAAATCTCATGTGTTTGGTACAGATCTATAACATACTTTACTTAATACATTACTTACATTAATCAATAAAAAATTTAACCAATTATTAATTAATTAGAGGTTATTAATTAATTCATTTTTATGTAGAGAAAGGAAGATAAATCTAGCAATATTGAATGAGTCAGTAATTATGCGTTTCTTTACTTTATATAAGCTTTTTAAAAGTATCTTATTTTGCTTGTTTAATATATTCATAAATATGATCACTTTCTTATTGCAAACAAATAATTAAAATTAATACTTAGGCTTTTCATTTCATTTGCTGATGGGACTGCGGGCACGACATGGCCTATCCTGTGCCGATGTGCCTAAAACTAAACTAAATCATTTGCTGATATAAAATAAATACAATATAATTCCTCTCATAATTGAAGTGTAAATCATAAACTCATGTTAAGGAATAAACATTTTCTTTGCTCAAGATTTTTTTTTTAAATAATATTAAATAATCACAATTTAAAAAAAATCATTGGTTTTAAATAAAACACATAACATAAACATTTTTTTCATGCAGAAGCATTCTAAACACTTTTGAGAGTTAAAAAAATACTTGTCAGCAAAGAAAGTGGCTGATTATTGAGCATTAACCTTTTTTGGTGATCACTCAAGTTATGAAATTATCTGGGTGAGTCAGTATAACTGTTGATGATTCACTCTCTAAGTTTATGTTACTGGAAGTAAAATTATGTTGAAACGTGTTAATCACAGCTAACATAAAAATAGTTCCCAAATAGACTTCAGTTACTACATTAATTAGTATATTTAGAAAAAAAAATGACCTAGATTGGATTATAGTTATTTTATAAGGCCTCTTAATTTTGCCTTTTTTTTTTTTTTAATCTAGTGTGATTGAATATTCAAACATGGCAGACGAACTTGATGTTGAAGCTATGCTAGAGGCACCTTACAAAAAGGAGGTAAGTTGCTTTTTGTTTTCTATTTCTAAATGTAGTCTTGAAAGAAGAGAAAATGGCTAAAAGTTTTTGTGTTTTTTTTTTTGTTTTTTTTAACTTTTCATTTAAAAAGTGAGGAAGATTGAAAACCAAAACAACTGTTATATTTTATAATTATTTAAATCGTGTTTGTCTTTATTACCCAAACTTAATTAAGCTAAAAATTTTCTTGGGAGACATTTTTTTTTTCAACCTTAAATAATAATTCAGTGTCTAAGTCTCATTTCAGGATATCTTTGTATTCAAGGTGTGACTTGAAACAGCTTTTGGTTATATTTCCCTTTAAATGCCTAACTGATCATCTTGCACTCATTTGTCTCTGAGATACAGGACAATAATTATCAAGTAAACACTTTTATTTTTTTTTTAATTTTTATTAATGCAAATTTTTCTTCGGTTATTTCTCTCTTTCCCTTACCCCAATTCCTTGTTGCGCTGTGTTCCTGATAACTTCATATGATGTTTTTGGATATTCAGGAAGAAGGAAAAAACGAAAAGTCCTCATCATCGTCAAGAAAAGAGAAGAAGTAAGTGCTGTTGGGTTTGTTTGTTTTTTTTTTTAGATTTTAGAAACATTTTTGGGGGGAAGGAGTATCTTGTTCTGATCATCTGTGCATCATCCCTTCGGAATTTTAAAGGTAAATTTTACAAATTATTTTTTGCATATGTGTGCTGTAATACCAGGAGCTGTGTTGGTGTATCTCAAGCATTTGAGTTTTCTTGTTTATACTTCCATTCTTTTTGGAGTCACAGGACTAGATTGTCATTGCCAGTCGTGTCACCACACTGAGGTTGACATCAGTGTACTGAAATTCTTGAGGATTTCACTGAGTTTATACATTTTCTCATTTCAGGTGAAGGCTATAACTTGAAAATTAACAAGTTCTACTAATGGGGTTCTTACGATGAAAAAAAATCCTACTGCGTCCGTCTATAAATATTTCTTTTTTGTTTGTAGGCACTCATCTTGGTTCCAAGAACATTGGGCTCAATATAGCCAGTAATATTTCATTAATATTTACTTGATAAATCTAATTCGATTTCTTGTTGTGTTGGCATAGGTGCCCCTCTATCTTGTAATGGAGAACTTTGAAATAGATGAAAACCTGACATGATTGTGTTGCCAGGTATGTGGTCTTATCCTAGCACACTTAAATCCCAGCCAAAAAAAAAAAAAGCTTAGCACTCAAAGAAGTGACCTACATCTTGAACAGAATAATTAAGGATGACTTGGATCTTAATACTTTATGCAGGTGTTAGCAGTGATTTATTTGCACCATTCGACCTTTCTTTTCAATTTCAAGTCTCGCATTTTGATAAGGTGCATAAGTGGTTCACAAGATAAGCATTTGACCTAATTGCTTAAATGTTTTTGTGGTAATTTTTTAAAAAATACAGAATCCTTAAATTTTTTTATTATTCTTTATATATATATATATATATATATATACTGAAAAGAATTAAACTTTGCAACTTTCTATATAAGGTGTCGTTTATAATACAATTTTTTTTCTTTTTATTTATAATAAAAAAAAATTCTCTATATATATATATATATTTATAAATATATATATATTACAATTTTTTTTCCCCCATATACTTTCATGTTGTTTTTTTTTTTTTTTTTTTAGAATTATTAATTGGAAAGGTCAATTTTTCTTGAATAATAATAATACAAAAAAATCTTTTTGCAATAAATTTACCAGTATAGTGAAAATAATTTTAGATGGAAGCTTATGATTTATTTATTTTTTTTTTTTTTTATTTTCAGAAAGAAAAGAAGTAAAAGTAGAAGTAGAGACAGAAGCAGAAAAAGGTAAAGAAAAGGGTAGAAAATTTCTCTATTTAACAGCTTTTAATGTCTTAAAATTAATTTTAATAAGTTCACTACTATTTCTGATTTTTTAAACTTCTAAACAAAAAAAAGGAACCTAAAAAATGACCCAATTGCGCCCACAGACATCAGTATTATTACATTGGCTCTTTTCATCTAGTGGTGATTCTCACTCTTGGTGCGTGTAACACTTTGTCTGCATAAATTTCAGTTTTTTAATTTTGCATTTAGTCTCAAAATGTGTTGTTCTTTTTTTTTTTTTTGTTTTTTTTTTCCAAAATTTATTTAAGACATACATCATCATCATCAAACTACATTCAAGTGAGGGCTTGAGAGGTTCAAATCCTCTCTAGCAAAAGCCCAAGACAGAAACCGTGCTGTTTTGCGCAGTATATACATGACACCATACAGGCCAAGAATTTTTGGTTTCCCAGACCTGTCGGGCACGGAGATCAGCAAGTCAATAAAAGACAAAATTTGGTCATAGCCGGTAGAAATATGAGCCAACAGGACAGTGTAATACATTATGAAGGTCTTGTTACATTTGTATGCCTCCCCTCCTCCTATTTTTTTTTTTTTGCCATAATTTTATTTATTCAATTTTTTATATTTATTGTTTCAGAAGTCATGAAAGAAGGTCAAGAAGCAGAGATGCCATCTCTGGAAGACATAGAGATAAGTCAAAAAGCCGTGACAGAAGTCGTAGCAGAGATAGAAAGCGCAGAGAAAGAGTGGGTGATAGGCGTCGTAGTAGAAGTCGTGACCGAGATGTCGACCGGGATAGACGAAGACGTAGTAGATCTCCACGCCCCCCACGAAGACTTAGTCGAAGTCCAATCAGGTTGGTCTTTAAATGTGACTTGATAGAGATTCATAGTATTTTGATTATACATCCAGTAAATCTGCTAGTACTTCATGTACTTCTATTCTTGTTTTTGAAAGACGTGATGAACTCCTAATAAAAAAAGAAATGACTGGAAAAACAGTAAAAAGCCAATAAAATAATAATAATCTTTTGTTGTTCTGTACTAGACGTGAAAAAATACTTTCTTTTACAAAAGTATAAAAAAAGCTATATAACTTTCTTACCACATTGTACAACATTAGGAGTTTACCCTAAACTCTACATTCAATCACAATAGCTGTCAATGTGTTAATCACAAAATTTAAATGACTTGTCTGGGAAAAGATATGATATAATCTTTTCTTTTTTCCAGAACAAAACAACCTGATACTGAACCTAAAAGGTACAACTCTAGTCAATGCTCATTGGTTTTTCCTCTTCTTAAGAAAATTAAAGATTTTTATGTTTCATTTTATCATTCAGCTTTTGCTGAGAAAGATTGGAGGGCTTTAATTCAACTAATGTAGATGAACTTTTGAGCACTGAATTAATTATTTAGATCTTTAAAATAGAATTTCTCATTCATTTTAATTAACCAAGAGCATGCAGCCTTTAATAAGGGTTAAATTTTAATTAAATAGTTTATTATTGTTTTTTTTTTTTGTTTTTTTTTCCTTTCTGTTCTTTTAATAGAAATTTCTAATAATGTTACAAGTGTGCTTAAAATTATTGAATGTTCTATTTTAGCTGCCTGGCTTGACTCTTCTAATTATTTTTATTTATCCCAATGTTCACAAAATAGAATAACATAAAATGGAAAGTTGGAGATAATTTTTCCAATGAAACTACCACTAACATTAAAGTAATCATTTTCAGTTTTAAAAAAAAAACATGACTGAAAGAAAACAGAAATCTAGAAGTTTAAACCAAATAGAAATAAAACTGAGTTATAAATTAATGATGAAGAAGATTTGCAAATTGACTAGTTAATTCCCAATGTGATTAGTGAAATTCCCATGGTCATTGCATTTCAGAATATGTTGTTTTTTATTTATATACATATATATATATATATAATAAATAAATATATATATATATATAACTTTTTTTTACATATGCATAAATGCATGAATAATTGTCATAGAAAATTTACTGGTTTTGTTAAAGTGAATATGAAAAAAATTGTAGCTTTTAACAATTCCTTATTTACAGTTTAAAAATAAATATTACATGTTAAAAGTTTCCCATACAGACCTAGTGGTCTATAGGGCAGATGTTGTAAAGGTCATCTGTTTTTGTGGTCTACGGTTAACAGCACCCACGACCATTACATGTTAAGAAAAAAATTATTTTAAATTTAAATTAAACTCTTTCAGACCTACCTACTGTTATACAAAATGCATATATGCAGAATCTATAAAAAAAAAAAAGTGACCAACAGTACACATACAAATTTATCCCTTGTGTTACGCTTTTCACATTCCTTTTTTTCCTCTCTAGTTTACTTGCAGTCACTGAGGTAAGGCTAAGCCGCCCTATGGGGGAAAAAAACAGAAAAGGGGTGAAGACATTTCGCCCAGATCTCTACATTTTTTTTGTCCTTGATAGCAATTAGATACCTAGAAATGAAGAACATGAGAGTGGTGCGTAGGTACCATTTTGTTAGCAACAACAGTGCGACTTTTTTTTTTTTTTAAGTTAATATAGATCTTGAGTCTTGACTAAAAGACTAAGCCACAAGAATGATTTAGATTAGTAGGTATACTAGTCTCGATTTATGCACGATAACCCTTCCCCGTTTAATTAAGGAAACAAATTATATTGTTGTAACTCTGCTCCCGGGAGGCGCGGTGGCTGAGCGGTAAAGCGCTTAGCTTCTGAACCGAAGGTCCCAGATTCGAATCCTGGTGAAGAATGATATTTTTATTTCGGGATCCTTGGGCGCCTCTGAGTCCACCCAGCTCTAATGTGTAGGCCTACCTGACATTAGTTGGGGAAAAGTAAAGGCTGTTGGTCGTTGTGCTTGCCACATGACACCCTCGTTAACCATATATATATATAGTGTGTGTGGTGTGTATATATGTGTATGTGTGTATTTATATATAAAATACACTTAAATAAAAATAATTGATCACATTTGGACTTTTTTTGGCAGGAATGTGTCTGCTCGATTGATGACTATGATTGATCTGACTTTTGACTTAATTATATCTTTTTTTTTTTAAGGACTGAAATTCCAAGAGTAGAACGTCAGAGGTAAAATATATTTGTTCTGTGAAAACTTTTTAAGATTTTGTAGGGCTTAAAAACATGCTGAATAAATAAAGATAATTGTAAAACAACAATCATAAAAATGCTGATTTGCAAATTTTTATTTCATTTAAATTTGTCAAGAGTTTAACTAAATAGTAAATGAAATAAATTTCAGGGAGCCTGAATTAACTCCAGAGGAAAGAGATATAAGAACAGTATTTTGTATGCAGCTGTCGGCTAGGATCAGGCCAAGAGATTTGGAAGAGTTTTTTTCTTCTGTGGGAAAGGTATGTTTTGTTTTTATAACATTGTATCTTTCTGCAATTTTTTTTTTATTAATATGAATTTTAATTTTTTTTTTTTTTTTTTCATTTCCCTAGGTGCGTGATGTTAGACTGATCACTGACAATAAAACTCGAAGGTCCAAGGGTATTTGCTATGTTGAATTTGCTGACCCAGAATCTGTTCCTTTAGCCATTGGTTTGTCTGGTCAAAAACTACTTGGTGTACCTATATTGGTTCAACCTTCACAGGCAGAAAAGAACAGAGCTCAACCAGCAGCTACACCAACAGTTCAGAAGCCTAGTGGTGGACCTTTAAGATTATATGTAGGCTCATTGCATTTTAATATTACTGAAGATATGCTTAGAGGAATTTTCGAACCATTTGGAAAGGTACTTTATATGTGTGTTTATTTATTTATTTACAAACTTTATATTTATGGTAAGCTTTAATATTGTCTACTAAAAAAAATTTTGAACTTTGCTGAAATTTTTTTTTTTTGTTTTTTTAGATTATTGATATCAAAATAATGCGTGACCATGAGACCCAGCGCTCACTTGGTTTTGGATTTATAAGTGTAAGTACATTTATACAAATATCTAGTTTTTATAATAGCTGAAATATTTGATTTGTTTAATATTCAAAAGAATCATTGTTATTCATATTCTATTAAGTTGTTTTGTTTTTTTTATAACTACAGTTTGCTAATGCTGATGATGCTAAAAAAGCCCTTGATCAGTTGAATGGATTTGAATTGGCTGGTCGACCTATGAAAGTAGGCCATGTGACTGAACGCACAGCAGAAAATGGACAGGTTCCTGGGCAAGGACAGCTAGACACTGATGAGATGGATAGGGCTGGCATTGATTTAGGGGCTACAGGAAGATTACAGCTAATGGCTAAATTGGCAGAAGGTGCTTTATTTTATTTTCTTAGTATTAGACTAAAAGTGATTTTACAATATCATTACACTAAGCCTGTCTGGTAAAAAAATTTTTACATATTTCCCCCTTACCCATTTAACAAGTTGAAATTTTGCACAATTATTTCTTTTACCTGACAAAACCATAAGGTCTGAAAGGCAACTTTACTTACTTTCTACTTAAAAATTAACCAATTAGTTATTTAACTATTGGTAATTAATTATTTTGTTTGGTATTGAACAAGGGAAAGAAATTGTATTTGATAGGTGTGGTCGCCTCAAGTTTTTTTTTTTTTTTTTTAATTTAAAAAAGCAATCATTGTAATCTTCACCTAGACAGTCACTTCTTTATCTCTCTCCCTTTCCTAGCTGGCATTGAGAAAGCTAAATGCATGAAAATTGCACTTAACAAAACAATGAGCCTCATTCACCAAACGTAAACAAACAACATTTTTTTCTATGTTCTATACAAATTACCCTATACATAAGGGTGTCACATGATACATTATTTTCACTATTTTATCAATATTATGACATGGCTAAACATGTTTATTTACATTTGGTGAATGAGGTCCATTTACAAAAACATTTCTTATTGTTCAGATTTAGTACTTTTCTTTTTTTAAAACTTTATTTATTTATTTCAGGAACTGGATTTCAAATTCCACAGTATGCAGCAAATGCACTTAGCAGTTTGACGCATGCAGGAAGTACTATTGGCGGTTTGCCAATTACCCCTCATGCAGCTCTTTCAATCCAGGCTACTACTGCTAGTGCTGTTGCTCAGCAGGTGTTGGCTGCTCCTCCTATCGCAACACAGTGTTTTATGTTATCAAATATGTTTGAACCTGCAACGTAAGATTTTTTTTCTACTTAAATATTGGGAAAAGCCTAAATTAGTATATTCTTCTTCTAGCCAGCTTTATTGCTAAAGTGGAAGTACAGTGTAGTCTGCCTAAGTGGATTAAGGAGGGGCATTCAAGGAGGATATGGTTTAGTTTCATAAGGGTGGGTGCAGTGTCTGCAAAGGGTGGGTTGTGTGGAATTTATTTTGTTCAGATGGTAATTTAATAGAGGTGTGTGTCCTGTTCTTAGTTGGAAAATTGTAGATTGTTCTTTGCGGGGGAGGAAGTTAATACTGTCCAGTTTGTTAGGCCTAGTCATTTCTTTGTACATGCTAAATTAGTATATAAAATATGAAAGTCATCTAAAACATTTTAATGTTCTTGCAGTGAAACAAGGATTAACTGGGACCAGGAAGTTCGAGATGATGTTATAGACGAATGTAACAAACATGGTGGAGTACTTCACCTTTATGTTGACAAAAATTCACCTCAAGGCAATGTGTATGTTAAATGTCCTAGTATATCTGCAGCTGTTGCATCTGTTAATGCTTTACATGGGCGGTTTTATGCAGGTAAACTTTGGCTATAGAACCTCAATTTCCTGAGTTTCCTTGAATAAAAACTTTTATTGTAATTCTATTTTGTTCAGAAATATTACACATAAAATACAATCCTCAAGAGTAAATAAATCTACCCAACTCTAATGTAGTAATGGGTACCTTGGAAAATACAGACATAGCCATAGAAATAACTACTTTGTTTGTTTAGTTATAACTTGGTTAAAAAATTAAACTGGAAATAACTTTTGAATAATGTGAAATGAAAACAGTGAATGCTGTTTCATTTTTATCTGGCATGGGCTTGTGTAATTCCATACAATTTTCAGACATCAGTAATGCAGTCTAGTTGAAAACATGCAGGTTGCGTCAGAAAGATGTATACATTTTGTTTGATGCACCCTATATATATATATATTTCAGGCATAAAGGTCATAATTTATTTAGAACAATAAATAAGAATGGTACACTAGCAAAGTTATTTAAGTTATAAATTTGTGTTGAGGCACAAAATGTTCAATTCATTCTGGATCTATTGGTTAGGCATGTCTAGAATAGGCTTGGTGTTGGTTAAATGGGAAAGCAAATGAAATTTTTACATTTCAAATAGGTGCAGGTTATGTATATTACAAAATCTAGGTGCTTTTTTTATATGCAATTTAGCTTCTAGCTAGATTTCCACTTAGCCATATTAATTAATGTAGCATATCACATCATGAGCATTTTGAAATAATTATTATTCTAGACATTTAATTTTTTTTTTCCTTTTTAATTTTCAGGTCGTGTAATTACAGCCGCTTATGTGCCTCTTCCCAATTACCACAGTCTTTTTGCAGATTCTGTCAGAGCTAATCAACTTCTAATGCCATCTTCACAAGCTCTTTCGGCTTCTTATCAAACAGGATTTATGGCCCAGCCACCATTACGATAGCTATTTTTATCCTAAAATAATTGAGCTTTTTGTTTTTATGTTATAACATTGACATTAAGAAGTGAATTTTAACATAATTTATTTTTGCTTCTGTATTCCTTTCAGCTATGTTCCTCTAAGTAAGAGGCCATTTTAAATTGCCCTCTGAACCTAAGTTAATAATAGATGGTTTGTAGTAATGGAATTACTATTATATAAGACATTCAGAGGCATTTACAGTTACTTTATAACATTTATAATTTTTAGTTGATGCATAAATTGTTTTCACTGAAATTATAGGAAACAATATACTTTCTATCATAATAGTTTTAATAGTTGCCTACTGGCACTTCATTGTTTATATACTATGCTACAATTTAACAAGTAATGTCTTTTTTGTTTTCTTTTGGTAAATTTCTTCATTGAAATATAATTCTTGTCAGCATGAAAAAAAAGTTTATTTGCTTAAAATGTTTTTGTCCCAGCTAAATCTAAGATATCTGTATTAAGTTATAAATTAGTGTACACAAAAAATGATTGTGTGCTGTATGACACCAGATCAACACTTAGGTAATGTTATTTTAATGCTGTAATTCTTAAACATGTGAAGTGTGTACTTTGAAAGTTTATTCCTTTATCAAATTTTTTATGAATCTGCACATGACTGAAATGTTTTTTTTTTCATTCAAATAATAGATGGATAAATGCATTTGTTAATAAGTTTGATAAAACATATACTTCATTATCTACAAATGAAATTGTGGTTTTGTGTGTGTGTGTGCAATATTGGGGGTGAAAAAATGTCCTGACTGAATTTTAGTGTGGAAACATTCAGCAATCCATTCTGTTGTAAGCCTTAACTCATGTTTATTTACTGATGTTAGGTGTATTATTAGAATCTTTTAGTGAAGCTCACATCCCTTGGCTATTATCTCTGGATATATTTGGAACTGTACATAGTTAATTAGTTTGCTCATTGAATTTTCTTATTGTGTAATGATCTGTTGTATTTGACTAATGTGAACAGAATAAATACATGCTAATGAATAGTCAATGATTTCATTGTCTTTATTACTTTTGAATAAATGATTCCAACATTCCTGAATGTGTTCTGTCCCTCTGTTATGAACTCATAGGTCAACATCAGCCCTTGATTCAGTTCTGTCTTTTTACATTATTGAGCTACGGTATATATTTTTACAAGTTCTACTCTATTGTCTCAATAGTAAATCTCCAAAATTGCACACAGAAATAGCCTTTAATTAATGCACATGCATGATAAACTTACAAACATTTAATAAAACCAGACTAATTCAACTTATTTGTAATTTGCCTTAGTCTTGTAATATTGTATTTTCATTTCTCCTTTGTTAAATACTCAGTTTAAATATAGTACAACACTTACAGCATCAAAAAGTGAAAAAGATATATTCATAAAACAATGAAAATACGTATCACGTAACAGCCTTTATCCATTATATAATTTGTATAGATGATATAGAGAATCACGTGGCTAAATGTTTGTTTACGATTGGTGAACGAGGTCCATATAATTTATATTGATGATTTCTCGCCTGTGCGATTGTAGTCAAGACTGAATCACTGTCTTTTTCTCTAGATTTCTAGATCTACAGCACATTATTCAAGCGGATAAATTGGCTCTTAGGGAAGACGTTATTTAATTGTATACAATTTCCATATTTCTGCGGACCCCTTAGGATCGACTCACGAATCCCTGGAGATCCGCGGGCTCTAATATAAGTTAGGTGCTGTTATTACACACAAAGTACCGGTACTTTCGAACTTAGAAAAACCAAGGTTAGTAGACCTACCAGCGTAGACATTATGTGCAAGAAAGCCTTTATAATATAAGTGTGTGGATCTACTCTTGCGTTACGCTGGCTATCCGACCGTATAGACCTAAATTAGATCTAGATATATACATCGATCTACAATTAGCCTCCGACAACGTCCAACACATGGCTTTAATGTGTGACAAAACTGTTTTCACTTAGCCTACAGGAGAAGAGGCAAAAGGAGTATCTGAGGCCTAAACCAGTAGACCTATAATAAGCTTCTGACAGGATGGGTTCGGTAGCCTTGGCTGGTTACCCACCTAGAAGAAAGAAAATTCTAAAATCAAACATCTGCTGCTCTGCAGCAATACCCACACATGCGAAAGGCTTCGGGATTCAATCCGGAGGAAAAATTAAGAGCCGACACAATGATACTACCCGGTAGAGCCTGCAACGCCGCTGATCCCAAACTGTAGGCCTATTTGCTTTTGCCTAATTAGATGCCTAAATCTAACATCTTATTTGGAAGCATCTTTTTTTTTTTGGGTGGGGGGATTGAACTTAGGTGTCTCATGGGTGTCTCATTGGCAAATTTAGGAGTGATGTGTTATTATGACTTTTGCATTCACTATCTCGCCGATAGGTCTGGTTTCTTTTACTTAGTACCTCAGAAGCTTACTGACTGTAGCTTATGGTTCATTTTCTTTGTTTGTCCATCCTTTTGTTTATTATGAATGTTTCCATCAAGCATGCCACGGAAAGGGCGTTAAAAGATTACATGCTCCAAATGTTGCCGTCTCTTTAAAAACAAAAAAAAAACAAGCAGGGCATGATTGCAGGCGATCGTTAATTTTTATATATATTTTTGTTGTTTTTTTGGAAGGGGTAGGATTTTGGTTGTTTAAAATTTAAAACTTCTCAAATCTATGCTGAAAACAGTGAAACCTACCATTTTATGATAGGCCTACCAGTGGCGTCACTGGCGGGTGCGGTCCGCACCGGGTGACACCCGATAGGGGGTGACACTCGAGTGAAAAAAATGCACTTTTCCAAAAAAAAAAAAAAAAAAAAGTAAAAAATGCCACCTTTAAAATTTGACAGAAGCAAGATCATAAAGCATAAGAATGATTGAATAAAATTTTTTCTTAATGGGGAAAAAATCAATAGCAAGATTTTCTTGTTTGATAAACAGTCCATGGGCATGTCCACAATGAGACTCGTCAAAGAAAGTATTTTGAATGATGAGCACATTTCTCATTTCCTATGGACTCGAAGATGGCTGTAAAGTTCAATCCTCGCTTTAAAAAGCGGCCGCATATGTGGCATGGGTGGGTTTTGTCAGTTGCAGTTAGGCCTGCATGCTTCTTCTCCCTGCTTTCTATTGGTTCAGAAGTCGCTTTGGAAGGCGATTGTCTGTCTTGCGGACTACATGTCCCGCCTATCGGAGTTGGGACCTTGTTACTGTCGCATTAATTTTGTGCATGTTGGACAGCTTCACAATTTCTGTGTCTGGTATTTGGTCGACCAAGGCACCTTATGGATATTCCTTAGACAGCGTAGATGGGAGGAGTTTGGCTTTTTTGGTGTGGCGGGAGTATATGCCTATTTTCACCAGTCCTGTTCCTTCTAGTGTTGGATTGGGTCACAAAAGAAGTTTACTCTAATGCACGGAAAGGCATCCAATGGACTCTCACATAAAAGCTGGAGATCTGGAATTCGCTGATGACATATTCCTATTATCACACAGATTATAGGATATGCAAGAAAAGGTCACAACTTTTAAAGCCAAGTAGGAAAAAGAGTAGGTCTCAAAATAAACCACCAAAAAAAAAAAATTACATTAACCCTGCA
The DNA here is from genome assembly GCA_021533235.1 of Biomphalaria straminea. NCBI lineage: Eukaryota > Metazoa > Mollusca > Gastropoda > Planorbidae > Biomphalaria > Biomphalaria straminea. The sequence goes on from JADKLZ010000167.1 coordinate 15,517,567, forward strand.
AGACCCAAATTATGTTACAGCGGTCCTAAAATTATTTCCTTTGGTATACATATGTATAACCTGCTTGTGATTCAATATCAATATTAATTTTCAAGGTCGCGTGACCGTGACCTACTTTTTCGATTTGTTCCACAGGTGACCCACTGGGTTATGATGGTATTAATAAATATATTTTCATGAAAGTAAAAAAATATAAAAAAAAATGTTAGAAATTTTTTTTTTTTATTTTATTAGTGTCGATATTTCCTCCCCTTTTCAGCACTGCACTCATAGGTATCTGTAGCATTTTAGGTCCCGAGAGAAGATTTTTTCCCTAGGCGACTTCTTGTATGACTAAAGAGGCCAATCTCTGATACGTCGCTGCTAGTGTCGATTTTGAAGAGCTTCATGTCGCGTTTGCATACATCAGTATACCGCAAGAGTAGATGACAAATGGCTCTCCTTCCTTCTGTTAGATCGCCATACAAATTGTCTTGTAGAATTCGAACTACTAGCATTCTATGAATGTGTCCAAGCCAGCCAAGGCGACAGCTCCTGATAACAAAGTGGATGTCCTGGCACCCTGCTTTTCATAGCATGTCTTTTTTTATCTGTCACCTTATTTTAAAGAGGAACTAATAGTAGATTGCAAGGGTACATTCTGTCTCTTCTACATCAGAAGAGGATTCAGAAGAATTGAGGTCTTGCGTTCTTGTTTTCTTATCAGGTTCTTGTTCATAGTCATCATCAGTTGAATCATTTCATTTTCCCTGTAGTCAATTACTTCTAAATTATCTAGTACTTCTTGAGCAGTGAATTTCTTTGGGAGTGAAGCTGACATTATTCTGCAGAAAATAAAAAGATCCAGATTAGATCTAATATCATAGTAAAAAAAAATTATATAGAGATTACAAATTACAGTTTACTGATAGAATTTCACATACTTTTTTATCATATAAACTTTATAAAATTACTTCAGAGATCTTGTTCAGATAACAAATATTGTAAATTAAAATAATAAAATCAAATATTTTATTACTTATTCACAATGATAATGTTGATCTACATCTAGACCTAGAGGATGTCTTAGTCTTCATTAGATCTAGATATTCTTTACCTCTAAGTCCCAGTGGGTCACCCATGACCCAATGATTTTAAAAGTGTAATTACTACTAAACAGGTTACTAATTCATATCAAATACTATATATAATCATTAAATACATTATCTAGATATATAATAATAACAACAATATTGTGTCTTACCTTGTATAAGCAGTAATAAAATAATTTATATTCTGTCGTAAACTGAGATTCCAACTTCACTTGGAGGTAGCCATATTCAAAAGGGGATGTCATTCAGTAATAAGAAAAATATAACAAAATAATTGCTTCCCTTGTGTTCCATAGATGGGCCACTGGGTATTCATGGTAAAAAGTACATAAAAAATGAAGTAGACATTTATTTAAACGTAGTTTTGGGTTATGGGTCACCCGTGACCCACTGGGGCTTCCAGGGTTAAGTAAACAATAAACAAATTGGAGACATAGAACTGGATTCTCAGACCAAAGACCAAGTAGAAAATTGTATATACCTTGGGAGTGTAGTCAGTGTAACAGGTGGAACTGATGAAGACATTAAACGTCGTATAAATCTAGCACGTCAGACATTTACACAGCTAAAATCAACCTGGAAATCTCCTCACATCTCAAACAAGACTAAACTAAGAATATTTAACTCTAATGTCAAGGCGGTTTTACTGTATGGTTCCGAAACATGGAGAACAACTGAAGCGACAACAAAAAAAAAGTACAGCCCTTCATCAAAAGATGCCTGAAAAATATCCTAAAAATACACTGGTACGACAAAGTGGAAAACACCAAACTGTGGGAGATGAGTGGGCAGAAAAATATAGAGGTGCAGATCTTAGGAAGTGGAAATGGATTGGGCACACCATTAGAAAAGATACCAGCAACAGCCTTAGAGTGGAACCCCCAGGGAACAATTAAGACGTAGAGGAAGACCAAAAAGAACATGGTGACGCAGTACATTAGAGGAAGCCGAGAGGACTGGAAAGAGCTGGGAAACCATCAAAAAAACTAGCCAGAGACCGTTGAGAGTGGCATGTTTTTGTCGAGGCCCTATGTTCCATGAGGAACCCAAGGAAATGACGACGACGAACTAAAGAGCTGTATGACAACCACAGAGAAGAAATAGGAGCACTGGAGCTAAAGCTACAATGCTAGCAAATCAGCCACGTTCGCCAAACAGTTTTTTTTTTTCGTGACAAATAGCCTAGAAAAATAGTAATTCAAAGATTGACAAACCCCGATGTCTCCTAAACAAAACAACTCATGATGTCTGGACTGACGTACGGTGGTCACCTTGCCTGCTCACATCTCCCGTTGGGAGGTTTGGCTAGGATGTAATTATCCACATAACTTGAAGGAACATCCAAAAGATTTTGTACAAAACATATCATGTGACATTGTACAGCTCGACATTAACAAGCCCTGATAGCAAAGATTTTGGGCCCAGTAAGGGCCCCAACTGGGCCAGCCCATACTCCACATATGGGCCCCAACTGGGGGTTGAACCTTGGCCCAAACGGGTGCCCTTAGGGCTGAGTCAGGGGGCCCAGGTGGATCCCCTTGTGAAACCCGTGTGGGGCCAGTAAGGGGAAGGGTTTGTGGGCCCCTACTGGGCCAATAATACTTAGCCCTTTGGGGGCATTAATAAAAGCCCAAATGGGGCCCTTTAAGGGGCGAGTCTGGGTGCAATCAGGGTGCCCAGATGAAGCCTTGATGGAACCCTCATGGGGCCAGTACGGGTAAAACATTGAGGGGCCTGAAAGGGCTAACCACATGGGCCCCATTTGGGGGATGAACGTTTGCCCAAACGGGCACCCTTAGGGCTGAGTCTGGGCTCAGTTAGGGGGC
>JADKLZ010000167.1:15520493-15532061 GCA_021533235.1 Biomphalaria straminea
CCCAAACGGGCACCCTTAGGGCTGAGTCTGGGCTCAGTTAGGGGGCCGAGATTAAGCCCTGATTGAACCTTCATGGGGCCAGTATGGGGTAAACATTGAGGGGCCTGAAATTGCTAACCACTTGGGCCCCATCTGGGGGATGAACGTTGGCCCAAACAGGCACCCTTAGGGCTGAGTCTGGGCTCAGTTAGGGGGCCCAGATAAAGCCCTGATTGAACCCTCATGGGGAATGAGACGGAGCTATGGCTGAAATGAAGTAAAATGACATATAAATAATTACATAAACAATTTACTAGTTGAGATAGTTTATTGCACCATAAAATGTTAAAAGCAATAGCAAACATTAACTGAGAAAATAGATTATTATATGTAAAATCATTGAGTCAACAAAAACGTCATGAATGATAACATGAAAATCTTGAATAAATGTTTGAAGAACATATTTCAGAATGATCTACAATATAAAAAGTAAGTTTAAATTCAAACTTTTGAAACTTGTGTAAAAAAATAAAAAATTTTAAGAAAAAAAGTACTGAGTTGGTGGAATGTGAGCAATATATAGACTGAAATAAGTAAAAAAAACATATTCATTTTATTATTAATTGTAATAAATTACTTAAAATGACAAATTAGTTTTTAAAATATGAATGCTTATATTTAAAAAAAATACAATACCTACTTATTGTACCATAAAATGTATATACATTAAAAAAAAAATATAATGGCTACCAAATGTAATATTATTTATTATGTACAAAAGCTTGAATAGCCTATACATAAACCTATAAATGATATATAGAATGTAATTCAGAATTATCTAAAGAAAAGTATGGGCCTGCTGTATGTAAATAGAAAAGCAAACTGTTCTGTTTTTTTTAAATTTAACATCGGAATATGTTGTAGTTGTAAGCAAGAAATGACTAAAAATACTTGTAACAAGTTTGTGAAATGCTAGCAATATAAACACTGAATAAAAACATATGTCTAGAACATAAATTGCAAAAGTAAATGACTTAATATGTTTAAAATGAAATAAATGTGAAACATATACTTTCAGAAAAAAACACTGCTTACTTTACAAAAAAACAACATAAAATATATAAATTTTAACAAGTAAAATATAATTAGAGAATGATGCTTTTTAATAATAGGGTCTACATGCACAAAAACCAAAAGCTGAGTCTGTTCAAGAAGATTTTCAAAAAAAATATAGGTCATGTAAGTTACCAGTACCAAAGAAAATGTTTGTATGCCCAACACTGAAAACCATAAATTTTTATATAGCAGATGTTTGTTCAGAGTAACTAGCTGCATTCTCATATCTTAACAACAGTGAATATTGTTAAGAGCAAATGTTTAAAGCTTCTGTTCAAAAGCCAGTAAACAACAGCGATGCCAGTAAACAACAGCGATGCTCATACGGTACATCATCTGTAACTACTTAATGTTGTAATAAAAGTAAAGTTCCCCTTTTCAACCTTAGCATCTATAGGGCAGATAGTCTTCAGTTTCTTTGGCCGATGGTTAACAAGCAAGGTGTCATGGGGTCAGCGAAACAATTAACTGCCTTAACTTTCCACAGCTTGTCAGGTACCCATCAGAGTTAGGGTGTCCTAAAAATCCCAAAATTCAAAACTTCACTGAGATTCTAACCCAGGTCTGGAAGCCAAATGCTTAACCACTCAGCCACCCTTATGTTGCTATAGCTGAACAAAATAATTAATAGTGAACATAAATATTTATCATTAGCATATGACAAAATTAATGTGTATTTGAAAAAAGCACAGCAATCAACAACCAAGAACCACTACATGTTTTATGTAGTGCACCTACATAGTAAGTTATAAAACTAACAATATCCAGCACATTTTTGAAATATTATATTTACTTATTTCTTGATTGTTAGGTATACATAGGTACCTGTAGTTTTTTTTTCCATCAGTCATTAGTTCAAACACTTGTGGTATGTAAATAAATTTGCTTGTGCATCTTACTTTGTTTTACTTCAGCATTTATAAAGTTTGATTAGGTTTGTTTGTAAAATGTTTTACATGTTCCTTTAGAGTTGAAGATATCCCGGTAGTTTACTTCCCAGTCCACATCTCCAGCAGGGGTGGAGGAACTGAGAGCGGGCAGAGTTTGAACCCGGGACCATCAATAAATCCTAACGAAAGTCCAGCACGCAAACCTCAAACCATCATCCTTTTTTTTACAACTTCTGTGTCATCACATGTACGGTATTTAGACTTGGCTAATTCACTTGAATAGAGTCTAAGAAGAACACACAAAAAAAAAAAATTAAAAACAATAAAATATGTACCTATGATTTAAAAATTAAATTTTCATATAAAAAATACAAAAACAAAAACACAATGATTTTCACTTTTTCCAAACCAAAAGTGCTGACATCACCTATTCATGATTTGTATATATGCAGGCTTCATTAACTACTGTATTTTTGCACATGTACTCTGCACACGCAACAAAAAAAAATCACACAGTAACCCTCATGTGAAAAGCCTGACTTGCCGTAAACTTAAGATACGGTACATATAATTGTTTTTAATCTGTCTGTCAAGATGCAATTGTGCTTCACAAGTGATAACATAGAGGTCAAAATTGTGTGAAATATGAGCCTACAGTTATATGTATATGTAGTATGTTTTTCCAACAGACAGTCACTAACATAGTTATCTGGTGATGGTTGAGACAAATTTTGATACAGCCCAGCAGCTGAACTTGGCTCTTCAATTGGCCTGATCATTTTCTTGAGGTTAATAATGAGATGTTCATAAAGCTTTTCATATTCCTAACAAACATTTCATAACTACACAGCGAACTATAAGAGGTATTAAGACCCACCGGTTAACACACAATATACATTAACGACTAAGATACTCATGAGCTTCTTAGGTTAGGTTGATGCAGCATTTGTTCAGGAAATGATTAGAATGACAAATAAAAATGCAATAGTAGCATAAAAAAATAAAGTATAAAGAGTATGTGAATTAAAAATTTGGAAATAAAAATTCATACCTAACATCCATAATTTGAATTGAAAATTTAATTCATTTTTTCTGTTTGAGCCATGTCCAGTCCAGCCAAGTTATAATCCATACTATTGTTCTCTTAATGCTGTCTTCACTGGATAGATCTGTAATATATAAGATAGATAAATATGATTCTGCTGACACATAAATAAATAAATAACTGAATTATTGTTTCACATAAATGATATTTTACAACCTAAATCCTACAATATAATATGGGCCTTACCAAATTTTCATGAGAATCTTCATCCTTCAGTTTCACTTCTAATTCCAACAGTGATATATCATTTGGCATTGGGAAATTTCCTTCATACCCAATCCTGGTTGTGTTTATCTCTGCTTCTTCTAATTGCTTTCAATTGAAGTAGTCTGCACTGAAGTCACATATTTTCTCCAGTAGATCTATCTCTAGAACATGTTCTGTAGACAGAAAACAAAAGTATTAAATACATTTTACAAGTAAATCTAGACTGCTGATATAAATTATTCAGGAAATATGGATCATCAGAGTTGTATACAATATTTTTAGCTTGAAAGTATTGTAAAATAATTTACCATTTTGATCAATTCAATCATCAATGCCAACAAAACGAAGAACAACAACATCAATGGAGCTCTTATCACAACTTGATTGAAAGTTATTTTCCAACATGGTCCACCTTGAAGAATAGAACAAAATATAAATAATAGTAGCTTTAGTATAGTTATGTTTTTTTTAAAGATAATAAATTTGTAATTATACTAAAATTGAGTAGTAATAATACTTTATATTTTAAATTAAATACCTGTACTCATTGACTCTCAGATCCAGCAAGAAGAGATGCCATCATTCTGTCATGTCTCAACTCTTAGTTCAACAGTCTGAAAATCATTTTTTTAAAACATTTCAATTTTTTTTAAAAATCAAAGTTAAAACATCTTCAAAATTGCGGCAAAATGAAAAACAGGATCATATGTAGGGCCTACATGAGAAATATTAAATACATGCATAAGCAATATGAATATAAGCTTTATAAAAATAAATTATTAAATGATATATGCAAACATATATATATATATATAAACATCATTCAATGAATGACAAGATTGACTAGATCTATATTAATATATTTATATTATAATGACGATTGTAAAATATTTAAAAGCGTTTTTTTTTTAAATAAGCATTAACTCTAGATCTAGATTTATATATTTATTTTGCCGAATTTTGCCCCATCCTTTATGATCTGATCATGTTTTCATGACAAAATTACATAGGATAAACTTAACAGAACTATTTTAAATTTAACATCATTACTTTTGTTATGTTACTGTTAGATAATAAAAAAAGTAGTCTATACACTAATTATTTAATGGTTGAAGACTTTTGTTTTACTAGACTCTAAATTGACTTATCTAAATCTAATTTATTATTAATACTATTAAGGTTCTAATAAACTGTGAGACACGCCACTGGATTCGAATGACTAGATCTATCAGTATTATTTGAATAGCCTAGGCCTATAGTGGTCTAACCTGATTATGATATTAGCCTTAAATTACCAAGGTTAAAATTAATAAGCATTTTAATGATTTTAGTTATATCCGTTTGATTGTAAAATAAATAGAAAAAACTTTTTTTTAAGAATTCAGAAAATTCATATTAAGATCTAGATCTAGACTCTACTAGACTATATATAATCAATAGTATTAAACTTTTATCTAGATCTGTAGCCTACTTATTTTAAATATTAAATTCAGATTTAAATAAACCGTAAAAGTAAAGTGCCTCTAATGCCTCCAAGCTGTGACCAAGTGATGATATTTAAAAAAAAAATCTGACTTTAGACTATTCTAGACAATGAAAGTCAATAAATTTGAGATAGGCCTACTATTCAGTACAAGTACCGCTAGTTTAATACATTAATACATCTAGACTGAATCTTTTTCTAGACCTATAAAATAATAAAATATAGAAATTGTCTATATAGTATATACAATATAATACATTAAAACATAGTACATACCTTTGCTTAATTAACGCACAAACTCCAAAGTACAGTCGAAATCAGAAATCACCACAATCCTGCTACACATAGAAATGAGACCAGAATGTATGATGATCTGAAATTCGAAAGGCGCCAATTTATAAAGCCGGGTGTACGTGGTACAACAATGGGTTTGATGCCAGGTACTGCAAGGTCGAATTAGTGGCGCAATTATTCGTAATGATGTAATAGGCCGTTATGTATCTCTGGTTGGTCAGTTGTAATTAGCCACGTGACCGGGTACTCAATGACCAGTGCAGTCCTTCCCTAAGACCAGTAACTTTTAACTGACAAAATTAAGTACTGTAATTGGGACGCTCGATGAGCATATTAGCTTTAATTTCTCTATCACAGAAGTGAGAAGCATGTGAACAAACGATGGGGCTGTGTTTGCTCAAAAACTTCATCTGGTCTATTATTACAAATCTTAGCATTAAAAAGAATGTTTCTTACAAAGTTAAACATTGATCAATCTAAAAGAAAATATGAAACTAATTAATTCTATAAATGTTTTAATTTAAAGCATGACTATACGTTTAATCTTTTATTGTGGAGGGGGTATAATTAATAGATACAAATTATGATTATACAGTATACAACACAATTACATTTTTTTTTTGTATATGATTCTCTTCTGCACAGAATTAGCCATCGATTTTTACAAACTAGGATATCTACATATATACATAAGATGTGTCGTGTAGCATTTTATTGTGAGAAAAAAAATTATTTAAGAAACTGAACAGTGCGATTCCTGTTTAATTCTCTCCACATACTGAGTAATTAAATTTTTATCTTATTCATTGCATGAAGAATAAGAATTAGAATACATTTCTGGCTAATATTATTGACCTTTTTTCAGGGTTTTGTGTGTTAATATAGTTTATAGACATGCAGTGATCGAATCGCAGTATTTCTGGTTTGCTCTATTAATTATAAGTTAACATACTGGCAAAAACGAACACGGCTGACTTATATCTTCTCCGCATTTATAATAGGAACCATTTCATTATTAACTGTTATCTATATTTTTATATAATTGTGCCAAGCATTTCAATCAAATACAAGCATTCTTAATACTTGAGTTTTGAAAATGACTTTATAAATATCATTGAGGTCGACAAAACTACACGATCAATTCTCACTTACATTCACATAGGATAGTACACGTAGCATATATATCATTGTTTATAATAATCTATTTCCGTGTTATAAGCGTGTTTAATTTCTTTACAGTTAAATATCTACTAGTATATTATTATACCTAGCTTACTAGGTATAATTTTAATGCATTTAAAATATTTTAAAAAAATGTTTATTCACAACAAATTCGCAAATATTATTTTTAAAAATCTGATTCTGATAGCGAACTGATATTTTTTTTTGTGTGGTATGTTACAATTGTTTTGATATATGTGAAGTATTAATTAACCCTAGATTTTTTTTACCTCCCAATATAGCAAATTCATTTATTTGTTGTCAAGTCTATATAAATATAGATCTATATATACATAAGAACAAAATAAATAAATATAAGCTATATATAAAAGAATATATATATATATATATATGTATATATATATATATATATATTAATATATATATATATATATATTGATAGATAGATATTATAGATAGATAGTGTATTTTTGATTAGGTAGAGGTGCAGACATTTATTTAGCCTCTATCAATGATCAGGTCAGTAAATAGTATGTTCCCTCAAATAGAAACCTTAAAGAATCACACATTCATTTTATTACTGTGATAGTCGCCACTTTGTCTAGCGTATATTAGGTGTTAACTCGAGACTCGAAACCCAACCGAGTGTGTAAAAAAAAAACGAAAGGGAGGTAGGTTAGAGTAAAGGCTATAAAAAAGATCGGCCTTGGCATATTGATGTTATTCAAACATCTGGTCCAGATCAAGGGACACTAGCCATGGCACACGCTAGAAACTTAAAGACCAACTGAAGAGGTTTTTATCGAAATTGAGATAACTATTGATTTGGATAGTAGATGGTATTAAATACTGTTCCTAAAAATTTGAGTTAAAAGAAACACATATTTATATTAGAAAAAGTCATTTGAAAGCGTCAAAAAAATAACGAGATTTGAAATGGCTATGTCATGGCCGAAAACGGAAGTGACGTTTTTGTCTGGAAACAGGGGGAAAATGGCGAGTTCAAGACACAAGATTCTAGATCTAGACTAGCTAGCGGATTCTAGATCTAGAATGTTTTTTTTTTTATAATTAAGACCAACTTAACGTAAACAATTTAGTCATATTACTAGATTGCAACTAGATATGGATCTAGATATCTAATGATAGATATTTAGCTACATTTTAATTTAGATCAGCTCGTCAGTGACGTCAGCTGTTTTACAGTGTTTTACAGTGTTTTGACAAGTTTTGTAGTCTAATGACACTAATCATAATGTAGTTGTAGATTATTGTAGATATAATCATTATAATGAATACTGATTTTATTAGTATAGTCGTAGATCTAATTTAGTATATAAAATATATATATTATATATATAGGAATATAGTCTTGGACTTAGATCTTAGGACTTGTCACTTTATTAGTGACTAGCCTGGCTACTATTATATAGTTAACTATAAAGAATATAATATTATATATATAGTATAGGTATAGGCTTAGACTTAGGTCATAGGTATAGCCTTTAGAGGGCTAGGTGAGTAGGTCACCTCACTAGTGCTGAGTAGTGTTCTGTAATAATATAAATATATTTTATATATTATTATTATTATTCCCATCTGTCATGGGGAAGTTTCTGTCTTTATCTAATTCTAAATCTTAAAGTTGGTCTATTCTTGTTTTGTAGTAGGGCCTACTACAAGATTTAGATTATAATAGTTTATTTAGAAAGCATTATATTATTAATAATTATTATTATTATTAATATATAAATCTTAAGCCTAAGGAAGATATAGATCTAGATTTATAAAATCTAGACTTACTTTAAAAAACTCTTTCCACATCTTCTTTCATCATTACACTCCAAGAATTTTTTTTTGTAAAATGTTTTACATGCTTCGGATGTTCCTTCAGAGTTGAAGGTAGTTTACTTCCAAGTCCAAACCTCCCACAATCGACGGGGGATTGTACAGGGCTGGGTTTGAACCCGGGACCATCGATAAATCCAAACGACAGTCCAGTGCGCAAGCCGCACGACCAGGCAGCCAATTATAAGAATTAATACTATGGGGCTATATAATCTAATTATTTTCTAGTAAAGTAGTGCTAGATTCCTCTAGGCTGATATTAATGTTCATGTTCATATTTAATATTAGTTAATTTTTCATTTGTGTATATAGATCTATTACAAAATAAATATATAATTTTTGTTTTTTGTTATATTGTAGAAACCTGACATTGGCTAAAAGTTGATCTGACGGGTCCAACAGTGGATGGCTGCCTGATTGTGTGTTATGCCAGCTGGAATATTGTTTTATAAGACTGTTAAGCATCTTTTAATTACAAATCTAAAAGCTGATGCTATGACTCTCAATGGCTTAGAAGAAATTTTCTCAGTGTTATATGGTCATGACAATAATCTTTAAATAAAAATGTCTTATACATGTGTCATATTTTCTGTTGGTTTGTTTTAAGCTAATGTTGTCATAAATTTTTAGAATTAACGAATTTGTTAAATTTTCTTTATACCGGTATATACTCAATTTTCTGGGAAATGCTCTTTATATTTTAATGCATACATAATGTTATAAATCATTATTTTCAATTCCGAAGATTACGGATGAATGCAGCATTTCTCTTGACCACACGAACCCAGTTGCAATTGTATATTTTGTCACATCTAATTCATTATCCAGACAAACCAGTGGTTTCTTCGGCATAGGGAAACGCAGATTGCCTTTGAAAGAAACAACTGTAAAGCTCTCACGAACTTGCTAAAGACAGACGCAGACAAAGAAAATGTTAATTATTATAATTGCGGAATGTATATTTTGTTTACATTTATAAATTAGTTAATGTAATGTAAATATTTCCAAAAAGACACTTTTTACAAAGATATTTTGTAAAAAAATTAGCAACCAAAGTTATTAAGCTAGATAAACAATTTAATATTAGAACTTGAAATATTTAATAGCTTGAACCTATCTGATCAAATACATTACCTCAGCTGTTTTTGCTCTTGCTATCTTATTTTCTGATAATATCCTATTACTTTGAAATATGTTAATATAACAAAAAATAAAAGTTAACTATTAGTTAGCAATTCTCTTTTAAAACTGCATAACTATTAGTTAGGTATTCTGCTTTAAAACTGCATTGGCATTACAAAAAACAAATTGAGCTCTTCATTGATATCAGCTTTTCATTGAGATAACTGCTTCCAATGTGGGGAATACTCTTGAATCATACAAGTTCAGGAAGCTGATTTTGTACTTAAAGTGAGCAAGTAACTATAATATCTAGCTTTGACTTGTTTCTCCCCACCCCATCTCTACACACATTATCATTCCAAGGGCATTTGAATAAGTAAATTCTGATAGTCTAAGAACTGTTTCTGCAACCAAAGTTTCTAGTTCTAGCATATAAATCTATTTTACTACTATCATTATCAGAATGAAAAATACCAGGTGTACTACACGATAGGGTGGACGTAAATACTGTGTTGTGGTCATTTTTTCTGGGTACGCATGAATGAGTCTAGGTTAAACCGGCTTACTATATGTGATTAGCTTATAGGCCTACACAGTCATAAAAACCAAACGTGGACTGTAACAAGAGGTCTAGTAGACTGATCAACGTTGTACGATGGACTAAAACTCGATATACTAGTACGCTTGAATGGATCTAGGCTAATCCGGCGAACACTAATTCGCTTAGGCTAGCTTAGGTCTAAATTTAGTACCGTGACCTATTTCCAGACAGTGACGTCACGGACCCCTGTAGTTAGGAAGAAACACATCTCGAATGGCTACGAGACTAAGACTTTTTAGTGTCCCTAAAACCCACATTAAAATGCTAATATCTCATTAACGGCTGAAAAGTTGTAAGAAATATTTTGCAGGGACGTTTTTTAAAGCCTTATTTTACAGAAAACAAGTATTAAAACGGTTTCTGTGATTGACCCCAAAACCTCTTCAGTTGGTCTTTAAGAGTGATGTGAACATGGTCACACGAGTGCTAGACATTACGTAGGGGAAAGTAAAAAAAAAAAGAGCCTAAGTGATCCATTTACAGTTTATTTAAGTTGTTACGAGTGTACCGTGTTATAAATCACTTTTTTGCCTCTTTTGTTTTCGTATACAATGTATATTATATGCTAACTAATGTAACGCTTAAAAAAGTAAGCATTCAATCTCGGATATTTCGCAAATGTTTGACACTCTGTAGAGACACCATAGAAAATCGTAAAGCTAAATTATTTTTGAAAAGGATATATTCTAATTTCTATGCCAACACTCTATCCAAATTTTTATATCTGCATTTATTAAGCCCTTAGATAACAGCAGCTAGACCGGGGGGGGGGGGTGAGCACTCATTTTCAGTAGGGAGAAGGGGAGAGAGAAGGCTGGACTTTACCTGCATCGCACAAAAACTAGCCAGCAGCCAACACCGAGCAACGATTCAATGGGCAATTAACTTTCAACCCCAGCTAGTCAAGGGCCTTCGTTTATTTACATGTGAATGAAATATTAAATCATTGTTATTATTCTATTTCCTGAGGTAGATGTAAAAATAAATATGCCTAAATATCAATGACAGGTCAGTAAATACCATCAGCAATAATAGAAACCTACAAGAACGACAGATTCAGTTTTATTACTTCGAGAGGCGTCATTTTGTCTAGCATTTTCTTAGGTGTTAACTCGAGAAATCCAGCAGAGTAGGTAAAAAAGAAAGGTGGAGTTACGTTAGATGAAGGCTATAAAAGAGATCACCAGGATGTTAATTAAACATCTGGATCAGATAGACGTAGAGGTAGTGCGAATATGGACACAGTGGTGTTACATTACATGTGGAAAGTAAAAATGATGCCTTAGAGAGGGTCCATTTACAGCAAGTGTTGTAAAGTCACAAGTTGCTTTTTTTTTTAACCCGATAAAAAAGAAACAAATACTCGAGATCATATTAATCGCACATATTTTATCGAGCCAGACTTATAAAAATCTAGGAGCTAGACAATTGTCTAGTTATATATATATATATATTTTGAAGTGTCACGTACTTATATTGGACGTTCTTAATTGGAATTGAATGAATATATGCATAGTGCATACACAGCACGCGCAAGACAAACACATACACAAACATATATATCATATATATGGTTATAGAAGTAATTTTAACGTTTCCCCCAAATGGGGTCCATGTGTTTAGCCCTTTAATATTTGCCCCATACTGGCCCCATAAGGGATCCATCAGGGCTTTATCTGGGCCTTCATACTTAGCCCTAAGGGCACCCGTTTGGGCCAACGTTCATCCCCCAAATGGGGCC
>JADKLZ010000167.1:15539937-15557888 GCA_021533235.1 Biomphalaria straminea
CTATTCTACTATACTGTCTGTAGTTTAGGGTTGATGCCTGGCCTGAGGTATTTTATATATATATATAGGATAGGCCTATATGCTATATGTGTATGTATATATATATATATATATATATATTTCTAAAATTCTAGATTAAATAGAGATCTACTTAGATATGTGGAATCTAGATCTACACTCTCTTAGTTTTAGTTTTATAAATCTAAATAGTGAAGCTGATGGGGCTTAGAGTATCTAATAGTGTAATATGGTCTATAAGCTGCTTTATAAAATTAAACTATTCATGTTCTATTTTCAAATTCACTTCTAGCTGTATGATTCAGACCTAGATTTAAAGACAGCTTGTTAATAATAAAAACAATCAATTAAATAGATTTCCACTGAAATAGTTAATTGATACTGACAGTGAGTTACACATTGCAATTTGTTTTTAGAGATTTTAATTAATTCCTACTGCTGACTAGTACAAGCAATAATATACCGGTATATATAGAGAGAGTAGTGCAAATAGGCTTATTGATTTACCAGTATTAGTTTCCTCAACCAATCAGTTACTTATGAATTTAATAATTTGAAAAGAGAAAAAAAAACATGTAATTTTATTGCATGTATGACTGTTCTTATATTTATTACTAAGTATATAGTTCGCGTTTTTTCGCTCCTGAAATTGAATATTTTCTCCTGAAAACCTCCTGGAAATCTCCTGAAATCCCAATCTCAGAATGGTGGGGGAACCCTGTGATTGCTTCGAGTCATTGTTATGATTGTAGATTGTTGTAATTCTAGATCTGGGTCTAGAGTCTAGTGTCACAGGGACATTAAAAAAAAAAGACTACTAAAAGTACTATAGAGAATAAGATTATAAATAAGAGTCAAGAAATTGAACAGGGACTTAACAGGAATGAAGTAAAAAAGCTTACCAACTAGTTAAGAACCTCACTACCTCAAAGCATGGAAGAACTAACACATTATAAATTATAAGCATTATAAAGACAAAGACAAGGATACAATTATAGATCTAATTATATATAGAATAAGATCTAGATCTATGGGAGCCTAATGTTGATGAACCATTTTTAGTGGAAATTAGTTGTCATAACACTACACAACACCTGCTCCCAAAACATATTACACATGCTCACTCCTACCATTTCTGTTGTGTATTTATATTTCTTGTTGTGTATTGTGAACTGATCTGTTCTAGTGTGTCAAAATGTCATGGTGTCCTGGTCAGCTTGTGTGTGGATTAATTGTGCTTCAAACATTAGAAATGGATCGTTTCCTAAAGCCTGAAAGATTGGTGGTAGATCCTAATGATCCGGACGCTCAAAGGATCTGGAGGCACTGGCTTCACACTTTCGAGAAATTCGCTTTAAAACTTGCTGTATCAGAAGGTGAGAAGTTCGATCTTTTGTGTAACTTTATTTCACACGGTGTTTACGAACTGATATCATATTGTACTGACTTTGAAACTGCCGTAAATACACTCAACGGACTATATATCAAACAAACCAATGAGGTTTATGCTCGCTATCTCCTATCCAATTGTAAACAGGAATCAGGACAGAGTGTTGACAAAGATTGAGATTGCTGGCTAAAGACTGCCATTTCAGAGCAGTCACTGCCCTCAAAAACCAGAACGAGGCCATCAGAGGTGCATTCATTAGTGGCATGTCATCACCAGAGATTAGGCAGAGACTTTTAGAGTACTCATCTCTGGACCTCGCAAAGTCATTGGAGGTAGCTAGATCTCTGGAGATGGCACAGAAGCATTCTGTGACATATAACTCGCAACAAGCCACTACTTTTCAAACACCACAAGCACAACAATCCACTACGTTGGAATTGCCACTTTGCTCTGCTGTAGAAGACACAATTGATTCGACACCCGTTACCATAGCTGCAGCTCAAGGCAAGTGCTACTTTTGTGGATGTGCTATCCAATCTCGTAGCAAATACCCCACTAAAGATGCAATCTGCAATTAATGCTGTAAAAAGGGACATTACAAAAAGGTATGCAAATAAAAATTGTCTACAGTTTACAGACCTAACACTAACTCAGCAGCGTATACAATTACAGCCACCTCTTCGTTTTCTCTATCTCGTGCTGTAATGAAAATACAAGTTAACAACATTACCCTTGATGCCCTCATCGATACAGGTAGTTCAGACAGTTACATTTCTGCTTTGGCTGTCAGAAAGTATAGATTCAAAACTTTTCACTCATCAAAACTTATATCTAGGCCAACACTAACCATACTGGTTATACTCGAGGTCATGTTAACGCCATTAAAAGTAAAGGCTCCACTTATAAAGACTTCAATCCTCCATGGAGAAAGAAGCAATGGCCATCATTGAATCGATTAAGAAATGGAGACACTTTTTTATTAGGGTCACATTTTAAACTCACCACAGATCAAAGGTCTGTATCATTCATGCTCAACCCTCGTCACCATGGCAAGATTAAAAACAAAAAAATTCAGAGGTGGAGAATAGAACTATCAATGTACAGTTTTGATGTGTGTTACCGGCCGGGGGCTGACAACATGGCTGCCGATGCTCTTTCTCGTGGATTCTGTGCAAGTACAACCACCCCTACGACTTTGAAAGAACTTCACAACACTCTTTGCCATCCTGGCATAGTGCGAATGCTCCATTTCGTCCGGTCAAAGAATCTCCCGTATGTAGTTGAAGAAATAAGAACTGTAACAAACAATTGCCCCATCTGTGCAGAGATAAAACCTCGTTCTTATCAACCATCTGCCGGCAGCTTAGTAAAAGCCACATCACCATTCAAGAGACTTAGTGTTGACTTTAAGGGACCACTTCCTTCAACCACTAAAAATAAATATTTATTGACAATTATTGATGAGTACACAAGGTTTCCTTTTGCATATGCATGTCCTGACATGTCTACTCAAACAGTAATTAGATGCTTCACAAACTTATTCAGCATTTTTGGCACCCCCTCTTATATACATTCAGACCGGGGATCAGCCTTCATGTCTGAAGAGCTACGATCTTTCCTCAGAGGTAAAGGCATAGTAACAAGCAGAACCACATCATATAATGCCAAAGGAAATGGACAAATTGAAAAGTTGAATTCGACTCTCTGGCATGCGTGGCAAAGCAAATATGAGCCGCTGGTAGATGAAGTGGAACTTATTGAAGCTAATCAGAACTATGCCCACATACGTCTTCCAAATGGACGGGAAGAAACTGTATCACTACACCATTTGGCTCCGAGAGGTGACTCATCTTCAGAGACCGTAGTACATGATTTCGCTCCGAGAGACTTTGAGACATCTTCTGAGGTCTTTCAACATCAACTGGCTCCTGGTAACATTCAGACTTCTCCGGGTGTCTCCCAACACTCAGTGGCTTCCAGAGGCAAGATAGAGACATCTGTAGAGAACATGGTTCCACCTGCTTTAAAAGCAGAGGAAAACATTATTGAAGACGGACAAAATTCACCTGCCAGAGATATGCCCTTACAGCACTCGTATAATCTCAGAAGTAGAGCGAAAAGAAACTAAACGGGGGGTGAATGTTGTGTATTTATATTTCTTGTTGTGTGTTGTGAAGATCTGTTCTAGTGTGTCAAAATGTCATGGTGTCCTGGTCAGCTTGTGTGTGTGTGTGTACTGTGTTATTGTGAACTGTTTTGTCATTCTTGTTCAATAAAACCTAGAGTCTAGACATGCCTTCTAGTTGTGTTACATTAGGTTACTACTTTACCTATCCCTTAGTCTTTTGAACCATTGGGGCACCAAGCAAGACCTGTTGACCGTCTTTCTCCATTTCTCCCTGCCTTTTGCCTTGTTTAAAACATCTTTCCATGGTAGACCCATTCATTCTTTTATGTTATCCTCCCATCGCTTTCTCTGCCTATTTTTCTTTTTCCCAGTACTGTTCCCTGAAGGAAGGTTTTTGCGAGCCCTGTAGGCCATAGATTTTAAGGTTTCGTTTTTTGACAATAATCAGAAGGTCATCATGGGGTCCAATTGCTGCAGTAACCCTGTCTCTAATCTCTTGGTTTGTGATGCGGTCTTTGAATGTGATGCCTAGTGTCACAATTGAGGAGAGTGACGCCGGGGATTCTATCTTGAATTACCGGTATATAATATTTTGAACAAAGACGATCTAGGATTCAAATAGAGTAATGCTTCGTTGAAATAATAACACAGGAACTTTATTTAAACTTAACACAAGTACAACCATGTACAAAATATGCTTCAATAAAATAAAAAGCAGAACAAAGGCTTCTTTCTTTAAATTCAGAACTACTAAAAACACGTCTGCATTCAAGAACAATTTCACATAGACTGACTTGGCGCACACTTTTGCCCGCTATTTTAAAATGTCTTTATATTCAAACTAACCAATAGATTTGAATCATGATGTCTGCTGACAAGCTATAAATAGGTGCCGGGTAAATCCCGAGGTACAGTTAAAAACCTAGATTTATATTTGCACACATGTTCTTACTAAATATGAAATATACAGATAAACCTAGAATGGCATTTGTGACACCTAGGATCCTTCTGTAGTATCTCAATTCCATTGCTAGGATCCTCCTCTCTAGCTCTGCATTCAGCATCCAAGACTCGCAAGCATATAAAAATGTGGCCATGACCATGGAGTGCATCAGTTTCATTTTGGTGCCAAGGGCTAAGTCCTTGTCTTTTCAAATTATTCTAAGTTTTGAAAGGGCTGACTGTGCTATTTGGGCCAATAGTTCACAATTTTTTCCCTCATCTGAGACAATATCTCTGAGGTATTTGAAGCTGTTAACACTAGTCAGCTTTTTGCCTCCAATACTAATGCCTCTTTTAAAGCCCTGTTGGCTATTGGTCATAATTTTTTTTCAGCATTTATTTGCATGCCATATGCAGTGGAAGTCTTGTCGATACGCATCACCAGGTCAGCTAGTTCTTCTTCTGTCCCTGCTAGACCATCAATGTCATCTGCGAGTACACTGCACTGGTGGCATCCTTGTAGTGGTTCTGGATAACTTTGATTATGTTTTTATTAATGTTAACTTTTCCATTGTCGCCCAGAGTGCCCCGTATCATACTCAATCGAAAGCTTTCTTGAAGTCAATAAAGACATGAAAAAGATTCTCTTCTTGTCTGAGATATTTTTCCTACCATTAGGAAACACAAAATCAAGTTTTAAACATTTTTCACAATTGAATTTTTGTAGCGCTGTAATAGTTATATCAAGTCAAAAGGTTATTCGATAAACTCCACATCCCTTGGACAATAAAAATGAAAATTTTATATCCCTACTAGACGCATAATTAAAACTAAATCTGTTGTCAGAGAAAGTTAGGGTTAGTATCGCTTTGTATCTATGGAACAACCAGATAGACCTGTTAACTATCTCACCATATGGTCAATGTTAATCAACAACCACAAAGAGAAGTAGCTCAACCAATGGGCAACAGGAAACACAGGCAGAGCCATGTACAAAGAAATGAACATGCCTAACAAACTGGACAGTATTAACTTCCTCCCCACCCCACCCCCAAAGAGCAATCTACAATCTTCCAACTAAGGACAGGACACACACCTCTGTTAAATTACCATCTCAATAAAATAAATTCCACACAACTCTCCTTTTGTAGACACTGCGCCCACCCTTATGAAACTGTAAACCATATCCTTTTTGAATGCCCCTTCCTAATCCACCTTAGGCAGACCCTACTACCACTACAGCCCAACATAACCAACATCCTGTACGGCAGTGCTGAACAACTGAACAAAAGAGCACACTATTTTTCCTTGGCACAGTCTGCAAAAGAGCTCACAGCAAAAAGCTGGCTAGAAGTAGAAGAAGGAAGAGATTTAAAGATTGGTTCACTTTTTTTCTTCTTTGACTATTACGCACAAGGAAAAAAACACGGCAGTATTTTCATCCTTTATAACAACTAGTCGACATATCAACTACACACTAGACTAGGCCTAGAGTTATCTCACCAATTCAATACAATTCTGCTGTCCAACTTTTAGTGTTCTACTCAAGTTCTACCAGCATGTTTACTTTTGGGCAGAGAGGAAGGGGGGAGGAAAGTGTTACTTTTTTTTTTCTAGGACTGGTTACTCGAATGCTAAGATCTGTAAGTGTAGTCATTGTAGATCAAGAACTCTTGATCTCAGTATGGCAGATTATATGCCCACGTTTCAGTACCTTCTATCAAAGGTTTAACTATTTGTTTTAGTTGAAACTATTAAAAAATGTATCTCTAGATTCTCCTGTTATTAACATATTATAGTTTAGCACTAATGAGTAAATTGAAACCACTAAATATTGACTTAAAACGCTTTAGATTCCCACTACAAACTAACTAAAACTAAGCACGTTGCGCGACGTATACACACAATCACGTGACTCGGGGGGAATCCAGAACTATCTCATTATTTTAGTTTGTTAAAATTTCACAATTCTAGAAAGTTTTTCTTAAAAATGGTAATTAATTAAATATAACAGATCACTTTCTAGTAGAATTCTTTGTAAAGCAGAGACCATTTAATCAAATGTACATTTTTTTTTTTCACTTGTATGGACTTGTTTTAGCCATGAACAGAAAGTTTGTATGTGATTTGCCCATATTTCATTGTTATTGCTTTACGAATAATATTTTTAAAGACTTTTTTTTTCTTTTTTTTTAGACTCTCACAGGAAAAGAGGTATGCATGTATTTGATAAGTATTAATTATATATTGTTATTCTTAAACCCCTCAATAAAACAGCTCACATTAAAATGCTCCACTACTCACAATACAATGTTCTAGCCCTCATATACTATGTCCTTTTCTTTGCATCCTTTAATAGAATAGCCCGCAAACCCCTATTGTGGAGTATGCACAAACACTTCTTAGGCCCATCTCCCTGGACTATAATGCCCCTCACATATACACACAATGTTTTCACATAAAACACCCCTTCATGCAATTTGAAAGAAGAAACATCACTATTCACAACTTAGTCCACTCTTCACAAATTAATTTATATTTTTTCAAATCATGGATGTAGCTCAAGAGAGGCCCCTTGTTTAGAATAACCCAGTGATGCCCAACCTTATACGGCCTGTGGGCCATTTTAAGTCCCGACACTCGTGTTGCAGGCCACATTAACGAAAAGATGAACAAAATGAAATAGAAAATAAACCATTTTATTACTACTAACTTATAAGACAAGTTAACACTAACTACTGCAAAAATAATAAAATCTTTGATGTTGGATTTGGTTCATACTTTTATTATATAAGTGTAGTTGTACATAAGTTTACTAAACTAATAAGCAAGGCATTAGTCGAGATTCTTTTTTTCCCATAGCTTAGTGTTTGTCCAACTGGATCTAATTTGAATTTTTTCTTTAATGATGTACTACTTGTCAGTCAGTCACTTTCGAGGGTTGACAATTAGTGATTAAGATAATATCTAGTTGTATTCAGAATTATACTTTTTTTTTCATTGATAAATAAAAGTGCCTGTGCTGCATGCAGACTTGACTATATCTATTTTATACCTGCTATGAAAAAATAAGCAAAATTAAAATGCAGATAATTTATATATTTTTATTTCAGATTGAAATTGACATAGAGCCAACAGATAAGGTAATTTTAAAATAAATTGTTATTAGTGATATTGATATCAATTTCTTCTCCTCAATACATACATCAGCACACAGAAACAAAATACTCCATTTTCATTTCTTTTTTTTTTTTTTATAAACATTCTTTTTGCATTAAAAAAAACAACAAAAAACAGCTATTAAAATGTGAAACAAGTTTTATTTTTGCCTTAATTATTTTTTTAGTTATGATAAAGTAAAGTATGGTACTTGACTACCAAATGTTGCAGGTTTGAGTCCTAGCTCTCTAAAGAGATTTTCATTGGTAGATTTAGAAACAAACTTTTCATTTGTTTTCCTTCAGGTTGAGAGAATAAAGGAGAGAGTTGAAGAAAAAGAAGGCATTCCACCTCAGCAGCAGCGTCTCATTTTCAGTGGAAAACAAATGTAAGTTTTGTTGTTTTTATCATTGTATTTAACTAAAGAATATATATTGGATAATAATATCATCTCTTAATTGAATTTTTTTTTTCATTCTGATATGATTATGGCTTCGTTCATATCCACATTTTAAAGACGCTCTTTAAGAGCTATTGCACTCTTGTGAGATTGCAGCCTGGTGTTATGATGCGTGCACTGCAGCAGGGGCAAAACTTCTGCGTTCTCAATTATTATGTTGAAGGTTTCAGAGGACTGTTCCAATACCGGTATCTGAGATGAACTGTGCAGTACATCAGGCAACTCTCCAGATAGTTTTTGTTCTATAGGGGTGTTTTAGGGCCAGTGTCTTGTTCAAGCCTCTTGATGGATAATGCAGTTTTAAAGAACATGGTTGGCATTATCTGGTGACTCTCCCAGATAGACAAGACAGACAGAATGATTTGCTTTGTAAAAATAATCCTCTGTCATAAATGTAAACTTTGCCATCAACATTTGATAATACTTTTTTTGTTATTTGTTAAAATTATTTAAGTTTATTTTTTGCTAGGGAAACAATAAAAACTGACCATATATTTCTTTTAACATTTAAAAACAAGTTATCAAAATGCTGGGATTGGCTAATAGGTAAAGGTAAAACTGAGTTATTAGTGAATAAAACAATTTTTTGAGATGCTTATAGTTAGAAAAAATAATGCAACTAGCTTTCTATTCTTTTTTTATGGTTGTACATTTTCTAAAATGAGTTGTTTCTATTTCATTTTTGGTGAAGAAAAACACTTTGACTTTGATACAACTACAACCTACCAATGGCTTGTAATAATAATAAAGATCTTTTATCTGTGTTACCAGCTTATATCAACTCACTCTGTCTGTCTGGTCAAAAAGTTATTTCTCCCACACCCAATCTCGGATCAAGTTTAAATTTTGGACAATTATTTCTTGTACCTAAGACAAGAATCAGTTTAAAAAATTAACCAATTCGTAAATTAACTATTGGTAATTAAGTTGTTTGGTATCGAACAAGGGAAAAATATTATACTTGACAGATGTGGTGGTATAAGTAGAATACTTTGTGTTGAGAATTAGGCTTACAATTGATACCCTGCTGGTTAACTGTTTGCCAGATGACCTTAACATCATATGCCCTATAGATCACAAGTTCTGAAAGGGGGACTTTTGTTTTTTTACAATTGATTTCCATAAAACCTTCTATTTTTATAAGCACTTTATTGGTAAAGTGTTTAGTGTATTGGCCTGAAGAGGCTTGAGCCCTCATTTCAAGTCATACATTTTTTTTTTTAAAATGCATTCAAGCATTCTTTCTCCCTTTCCTTTTCCCAACTGGTTCTGACAAGTGATAGGATCTTAGAACATTAAGAAAGTTAAAAGCATGAAGTGGTTCTAAACAAAACAATTAGTAAAAAATATTCCTTATCGCACAAATTCATTATTGTTAGTCTTGATGTATTACAAATTTAATTACTGATCCAAACTAAAAAATATAATCACACTGTTTGATATTAGCTTTGTTTTTGAAAATAAAGTTTTTTTTTTCATATTTTTCTTGTTCTTTCTATATTTGAGCTTGTTTTTGTTGATTCCAACATTTCAAAGAACAAAAATAACATTTCAATTCTGTATTAATAGAAAAAATTGTTCACGATTTTGTTCACTATGACTTGTTTTCAATGAGTTGCTTGTCTTTTATTTTTAGGAACGACGAGAAAACAGCAAGTGACTATAAAGTAGCTGGAGGATCAGTGCTACATCTTGTTCTTGCTCTACGTGGAGGTGGAGATTGTTAAGTTAGCTAACAACATCAGAATAGGGTTTAACAACTTATCAAAGTTATTTTTTTTTAATGTCAAAAACTGAGTAAATCATTTTTTTCTATAAACAGAAAAGAAAAAAAATACATTTGGATTTAGTTTTGAAATCTAAAATTCCTTGTAAATCAAGTACATATGTGTGTAACATACTTCTGTATATATATACATTATGGCAGTGTTTGAGAGAAGTAATTTATGTATTCAGATCTATGATCAATTTGTCATCTTTCGTAAAATAAACTGTTTTCTAAATTTTTCCTCTTTCTCTCAAGATCCAGCTTTTTAATGAAAATGATTAATAAAGGACATGGAGTATATTGTGCTATTTGTGAGAAATCAATTACAAAATGTGCATGATAAAGAGTGAAAGATGTTTGACTTGTATGTTTAACTGTGTTTGCTTTGAAATAGAAATTTTGCTTTTTTTTTTTTTTTTTTTTTAATAATTAAGAGTTTTGATTTTATTAAAATGTTTTTTTTTTCTTATGAATAAATAAATTGTTTAAAAATGGAGTTTTTTAAATTCATTTACAAATTTTGATACAGTGGTTCAAAGGAATCTGTAGCTTTTCTAAAAAAAAAAAAATTAGTTTTGATGTGCCACCATTCTAATTAAAATGCTGAGCATAGAAAATAGATTTCAACTTTTGTTTTTTTGTACCGTATTGTATTTATTCGTAGGAAGATTCTGTGGACCTTTTTCCATTAAAGAAGTTATATTTAAGGCTTTAGTACCAGTAAAAGTCCGTGTGCCTGCTACTTATTTTAGTGAATGGTAAGCATTTGAAATAGTGATAGGAACAAAAAAGGTTCTTAAAGTTCCTGTTTCCGTTTTAAAGTGATTTTAAAAACTAGGTGGCGAATAAATCTAAGTTAAAGAGAAATTAAAAAATTGGGAGGAATGTTAAAATAAATAGACAATGAAAGGACCCGTTGAAGGATCACATGATCACTTTCTTCGTATGGGTGCTTTGATAGTTTGCGTAACGCAACCCTCCATTTTTATCTGATCAGCAGCTGTTTTTAGAAGAATTATCAAGAGAGACTTGCTTAGACCTAGATCCTTTCGCGCCGTTCGGCGCATTGGGCGCAAGCTGTTTCCACAAAGATCTGGCTATGTCTGAAGCCTCTTATCACCTCAAGCGAGGGAGCTTAGTTATGTGCTCACAAATTATTTTATTCATAAAATCATAGCCATAGAACTATCCTAAAGAGAAAGAAACTTCAAAACCGTGTCTTTGCCATTTACACATGCATCCAGCACATTCGATTGAAAAAAAATAGTTACGTCACGACCGCACGTGATTTATTCATGTTTATTGTTTAAAAAATTGTTGGTTCTTGAAAAAAAAAATTATTTATTGTTATAGATCTAACTATGCAAGACTCGCTACTCGATGCGTGAAAAGTGAACAATTATAGAACATGATTAGGAACAAGGTAGATGAAAGTGTATTGCAAGTAGAAGGCCAAATAGATACAATGGTGTTGCAAGCGAAAGGAATAGACTAGCAGGTGAAGGAGCAGCCTGTTGCATGTAGACTCGTTGGTGACGGAGAAGTTGCCTGGTCAGGCTGCACAAACAGTGGTGTCGGTGTGTCGGAGGCGCTGGGCATTGTAGCGCCCTCTGTGACTGTGTTGTGGGCAGGTCTTGCGGGTGACTTTCAAGACGAGAAACGTAACTAAGATTCCTGCAACGATCTTAACGGGTTAAATCTAAGCTGGCAAGAGGAATCCAATCTGCAACTTGAAAAGTTCCCCTTTCAGACCTTGTGGTCTATAGGGCAGATGATGTAAAGGTCAACTGATTCTGTGGCTTACGGTTAACGAGGGTGTCATATGTGGCCAGCACAACGACCAACCGCCTTTACTTTTCCCCAACTAATGTCAGGTAGGCCTACACATTAGAGCTGGGTGGACTCAGAGGCGCCCAAGGATCCCGAAATAAAAAGCCCAGCCTTCCCCAGTATTCGAACCCAGGACCCCCGGTTCAGAAGCCAAGCGCATTACCGCTCAGCCACCGCACCTCCCTGCAACTTGAACTTGAGACCTATTTCTGAGGATGACTGCGGTGCATTGGATTTTATTATATCCTTATGGACAATAAAGATTATTATTATTATTATTTGCAACGAGACTGCATGTGAACCTGCAGCTCCCCTAAGAGGCCTCTGTCGGGATCGTCTGATAAACTGGAGCAGCAAGGGCGGACTGGCTATATGGGCATTCGGGCAACCCGGTGGGCCGGTACTCTATTGGGCCGGTAGGGTCACCTAAAGGGTCTCATGAATGCCATTTGGTTACATATTGAATTGTTAAAGGTTTTATAATAGTCCCTTAACAAAGTGGCCATCTGAGCGTCGTGTTTAAAAAGAATCTTTTAGAGACTCAACATTGTAGGTCCTAATACTAATTTCTTTTAGCATATTTTCCGAAATAACGTTATAGTCTACATCCGTAGACAGTGCTAGTGTAGGCTTCATCTTTTTCGGGCCTATATACTTAGCGATGAAAAAGCAACATAAAAGGGCTAGATTTCTTATAAAAATATAGAGCATGCTTACAGTTGTGGATACATGATTAAACTTAACATAAAGATTTTCTGGACAGGTAGGCCTATAATTGGAGGCCCATCGTATAATATACCGTTTATGGGCCGAAATGTTATAGAAATGCCTGGGCCGATTTTGACACCCAGTCCGCCCCTGTGGAGCGCTGACAAACCGTAGGAAGAGAAAGCGACGGCCGCAGAAAACAGTGCAGATGACTTTGTGTGGAATATGCTCCTTGCCGTCTGTCGCATTTATATAGGTCTGTGGTTAGATATCAGAATAAATATAGTTTTAGCAGTAAAAAAAATATTAAACCACAATGGCTGTCTGTATAGCTGTAATAGCTAAAGAGGTAGACTAGATAGATCTAGATCTAGATCTAGACATCTAATTACGTACTACTACCAACATCATCATGATCATGTACACTCTAGATCTATTATATATTTAAATTAAAGTATAATTTATAATATAAGTAGAGTCTATAGATAGATGTAGTCTAGAGTATAGTTAAGAATAAGATTAACTTCTGATTAAGAGTAAGAGTGGCCTAGTTCAGTTACTGAATAAATATTCAATAATACTGTAGAACTGTAGACACTGTAGTGTTACTCACTGTTAGTAGTGTTAGTAGATTCTAAGTCACAGTGTTAGTGTTAACGTAAAGGGAAACTCATTTCATACTTTTCTGAGTTTTCAAATTTGAGTTATTGACATATGATATTTAAATTCTGCGTAAAAAGTTGTAATAGTAAACATTATATCATGCTTAGAAACATTTAAATATTTAATAAATTAGACAGTAAATTCGCGACGCCTCATAAAAAACAGGGTTCTTTGAGATTTGGTTTTTATCTCAGGCATACGTCACTCCCCCCAACAATACTGAAAGGGAAACTAGATTTAACCAATCGTATCGCTTCTTTCTTACAGTAGCTGTCAGGCTCTTAGGCTTAGTGACAGTATAGTCCAGAGCTATGCTATAGATTTATATATATATAGAGAGAGAGATGTAAAAGCATTAGGATAACCAACTCGAGAAAAAAATAACATTTTCATCTAAACCTCTCCCTATCCTTAGAAGTAAATATTAGGGACCTGCGAATATTCGATATTCGATTCGAATATAAAAAGAATATTTGAATTCGATTCGAAATTTTTTTTAAATTTTCGAATCTTCGAATATTTTCCAAAAAAAGTAATACTTTTTTGTGGATAATTCAAGCTCGGTTTTGGTGTGTACTTTGGTGTGTAAAATGTTACTTAACTGGTTTATAAAGCAGCTTCTGAAACCAGTATCAGCTGAAAGTTCTGCAGTTACTCAAACAAGATTTTTCTTGCTTTCGATTCGGAATTTCCGAAAATACTTTATATTTGTTCTTAAACAAATTGCTGCTTTAGATGCTCAAAAATTCGTAAAGAACCTAATCAGTCATGTTCACAGGATTGCTGGCTTTTTTCATTCATCAACTGTTGGTCAAACTATGTTGTCCAAATATCAAACTGATCAAGGAATGAAGGAATCAAAGCCTCCATTAGATGTTATTACTAGATTCAATAGTACCGGTACATATTATTTGCTGGAATGGATTGACCAAAACTCTGTTCCTGTCTCTCTTGCACTTGTAGAATGTGGTGTTAAAAAGAAATGTGCAAGAAATCCACCAAAACCATTAACACAAACTTTACAAGATATTCTTAAAGCTACTCTTCCAATTCTAAGACCAACAGCAGAAGCAACAACAGTTTTGAGTGCTGATTGCAATGTCAGAATAAGTTTGATCTATCCTTGCATTTTTACATAGAAGGAAGAGTTAGTGTCCAAATCACCAACAGGTCTCCAATAATTTGGAGATGAGCTATTGAAACAACTTCGAGCAAGATTTGATTTGACAATGGATCATCTCCTGGCAGCCACATTCATTGATCCAAGATTTAAACACTACTTATTTTCAGAAGCTGAAACTAAAAAAGCTGTCTTATTTGTAGAGGCCATATTGGCAAACTCTGACGGAAGCAAAATTGGCAAAAATTCGGATGAATTGCCGCGTGAAAGTCTTGTTCAAGACAGGAATAGAGGAAGCCTTATGGATTCAATGTTCAAGAAAGTGAATGATGCTCAAGGAGATACCAGAATCAACAAAATTTCCACCAGTTCTGAGCAAATTAAGGATGAAGTAAGTTTGTATTCAAAGCAAGCAGTTGTAGATCGAAACAGTGATCCTCTTCAGTTTTGGAAAGAAAGTATTAATATTTTTCCACTTTTGGCCAGAGCAGCAACAAATTGTTCTTCAGAAAGAGTTAATTCAGTTGGAGGGCAAATTATTACTGACCATCGTCACAATCTCTCGGAAAATAATGCTGAAACTTTGATTTGGGCCAAAATGAATAAAGATCTACTTTTTTAAAAGGCCTGCTTTGCAATTTAATTATTGCTAACTTTTGTGTTTCAGTATTAAATAAATATAATATAATAAAAATTTTGAATTTGAAGTTTTATTTTACACTTGTTGGTTGTCAAGTTTTTTCAAGAATATTCGATTCGAATTCGATTCGAAATTCGAATATTTTCTGATATTCGATTCGATATTCGATTTGAAAAAAATTCCCTGATTCGCAGGTCCCTAGTAAATATATCGTGTGTCTAACTGATTAGAACAAAATGGTCAGTGTTAGGCTAGTCTAGACTACGTGTAGTCGGTCATGACAAGACAACCAAGCGATAATGTTTGTTGTGTGTAAAGTGGTCAGGCGAGAAAATACACACTGCCGTGGTTAGTCAATCATGTAAATCTACTTTCAACACACATTTTTTTCTTTGCTTACACTATTTAGATCTAGCTGCATAGACGAAGATATATTTCTTTTACGAGAATGTAAACTTGACTGTTTGGCTTTCCGTTATTCAGTAGGTACTTGGAGTAGCATTTGATTTGTGTATCTGTTCGTGACGTCACATAGAAATTCCTTGAAAATCTGACCGTTTTGGATGCGCAGAAAAATTAAGTCAGAAAAACATCAATTACTAAGTTATTCTTGCAAATTAAAAAAAAAGAATAATATATTCATTATCTGTAAATCAAAACACATATTATATCAAAAATTGTCAAAACCATGAAAGTTTCCCTTTAAGTAATATAAATACGTTAGTCAGTTAGTCCTAGTGTTACTCTTACTGTGTTACAGTTACACTACCAGTTAGATATGTGAAATTCCAGTAGTCCCCCTTTAAAAAAATGAGTTCAAATCTTGAGATCTGTTTTTCTTGCTTTCTGTACATAGGCCTTTGTTTGAAATCGATTATGCTTTTAAATCCATTGTAATCATTGCTAAAAGGGGTGAATATGATAAGTTTTTATATCAAGGAACATTGTTTTTTATGTGGATTTAAAAAAAAAAAGGTATTTTCTTACCTTTTTTTAACTTAAAAGTATACTTATTTTTGTTTTTGCCGATACTCATTTCAGATTACATTCTAGAACCTTATTTTTTTTATGGTAATAGAATATATATCTGGCCATATTTCTGCCAAGTTTTATCACAATACCTTCATTTCTTCGATTATAATGTTGAAACATAAATTTGCACTGTTCCCTATGGGATTTTTTTTTTTTTTTTTGAAAACTAAACTATTCTAAGACTCAAATCTTGCCTAGGCTAGTAGAAATAACAATTAAGTATATTTATAAATAGTTTTAAAGGAGTTATTTTTATTTCTTCTATTTTTTATAATTTTAAAACGCATTTGAAAAAAAAATTGTTTCAGATGATTTTGATCCCACTTTTTAAATATTTTGTTCTTTTCTGCCATCACAAAGCCGCCATTTTGTCCACACCCTTTTGACCTTTCTTTTAGCTCTAGACCTGATATTTTGTTTATTTTACCAATATTTACATTCTAAACAAGTGACCCCTGAGTCCACCCTACTCTAATGGGTACCTGACATTAGTTGGGAAAAGTAAAGGGGGTTGTTCTTTAACCGTTTGCCCAAAAAATAGATGATCTCAACAACAACTGCCTTATAGATCGAAAAATCTGAAAGGGGAACTTTACTTTATTTATTTTTTATTTACTTTTCTACAACTAAAGGCAGGTATTAGGGACACCCTAAGAATCCTGTATTCAAAATCTCAGTCTTCACAACGATTTGAACCAGAGATCTTTCGGTTCGGAAGCCAAGTGCTTTATCAATTAGCCAGCATGCTCCTTGTAGATAATATATGGCACTTTATATTATTTCAAACTTATTTTTATATTACTGTCATCTACTGCCTAATAGAAAAAAGTTAACAGCGGAACAAATAGAAAACCATTCACCTTACAGGTGCTACACCTCATGGTCATGGAAGATGGTTTGATTCAACTCGTTCTTTCTGTTTAACTCACTCTCTCTCCCCCTCTCAATGCATGATCTACCTTTACATCATCTCTACTCTTCCTTTGGAGTATGGGACAGAGACCTGGAACCATTCTCATTGGGTCTATAATACACAGTTTCTCATACTAAGAAAAGCATCTAGAGGTCAAATAAAGTCGCTGCTGAAATGTGAGAGGCATTTGAGGTCTTAGATCCTGTATATTAGCAATAGGCTTGATCCTCGTAAAATCCTCCCTATGTCTCCAGAAAGATGTATTGTAGAAAATCTAGAATTATTTATTTTACACTTAGAATTACAAAGATGCTAATATTTTATTGCAAAATGGTTTGGACATTTATTACAGTTTAGAAAAATTATATAGTTCAGCAGTAAAAGTACCGTACCGGTAGTATAGGGCCTAATTTGTAAAGATCATCTGTTTCTGTGACACACAGTTAGCACTATTAACGAGGGTGTTATGTGGCAAGCTAGGCAACCTACTGCCTTTTTTCCCCCCAATTAATCTCAGGTATCCATAAGAGCTGGAGGACTCAGGGTGCCCTTAAGATGCCAGAATGAAAAATGCCAGTCTTCACTAGGATTTGAACCCAGGACCCTTCACCAAGTGATTTACTACTCAGCCACCACACCTCCAGTTCAGCAGAGTGTGCCCTTTAATACAACTTTGGTATTTGTTCTTCATCTGAATCATTTAGTAATATTAATGTATTTACCTGATATGCTTGTGTCAATTGTAACCATCAATTTTTGCTAACTTGCAATTAATAATGTTTCTTTTTTTTTTTCCCTCATCAGAATTACCCATTGTTTATCAAAATAGTTCCAACAGATAATGAATTAAAGTTTTACTATACAGTCCATACTTCTTTAGATGTTGTTGAAGAAAAAATTAGTTCTGTGGGCAAGAATGCAAATGATTTAAGAGAGTTATATTTAGGTCTTCTGTACCCAACTGAAGACTATAAAGTGTATCCTATTTGTTCTTTTTCTAAAATGAACTTGCATTGATGCCTTTAAAAAAATATTTTGTGTGGCAATTTTTTTATTTATATACATGGATGCAAGCAATGGAACCCCATTTTGCCTGCAAGGGGGGGTTGGCAACCCCAAAAAACCTGCAAGCATGATGCCTCTTCTATCTTCACGACATAAATAAAACATTAGTTATATA
>JADKLZ010000167.1:15562888-15587394 GCA_021533235.1 Biomphalaria straminea
CAGAATGCTGATGCACTGTCTCGACGACCTTGCAAAACAGAATGCAAACATTGTAAGAAAGCTGAAGAAAAGGAAGCGATAATTGATTGCCGACGTTTAGATTTGAATGTTTTAGGACCCTGGTCTGATGAGAATATCCGAGATGATCAACTAAAAGATGAGGATCTCGCAACCGTTCTTCTTTGGAAAGAGAGGGGAGAGCGACCAGATTGGCAACACATTGCTGAGAAAGGGGCTACCATGAAGGCGTACTGGGCACAATGGGATTCAATGGTAGTAGAAAACGGTGTTCTCAAGCGAATGTGGGAATCTACCGATGGGACATCAACACGATTACAAATAGTTCTCCCAAGAGTGAGAGTCCAGGACGTACTCCAAGAGTTGCACAATGGCGCTACAGGTGGTCACTTGGGTATTAACAAGACGTTGGAGAAAGTGAGACAAAGGTTTTATTGGTGTCGGTACAAGGAAGATGTAGAGGATTGGTGCAGAAGATGTGACCGGTGTGCATCAACAAAAGGCCCGCAACGTCGAACAAGGGGACCCCTACAACAGTACAACGTAGGTGTTCCATTCGAGAGAATCGCACTCGATATAGCTGGCCTGTTTCCTGAGACACTAAAAGGAAACAGATATATTCTAGTGATAATGGACTATTTCAGTAAATGGCCTGAGGCTTTCGCGATACCAAACCAAGAAACCACAACAATAGTCGATATTTTGGTGGAACACTGGATTAGCCGCTTTGGTGTACCTATGGAACTACATTCGGATCAAGGACGCAACTTTGAATCCAAGCTATTCCAAGAAATTTGCAGAATCTTAAAAATTGAAAAGACTCGAACAACGCCACTGCACCCACAATCAGACGGGATGGTAGAACGCTTTAATCGTACGTTGATACAACACCTGGCTAAAATGACTGTAGAACAACAAAACGATTGGGATGACTGTATTCCTCTATTCCTCATGTCCTATAGAGGAGCAGTTCATGCAACCACTGGTTATACACCAGCCAAATTATTATTTGGTCGGGAACTTCGGCTGCCAGCAGATCTTTTATTTGGGCTGCCAGGAGACAAACCAACGACAGCAAGTGAGTACGTAACAGATCTTAGAAGGAGACTCGAGACGGTTCATGCACTTGCACGAAGTCGGTTAAAAGAAAATAGCGACCTCATGAAGACCAGATACGATAAAAGGGTCAATTGTACTGGTTTTGTGGAGCATGATCTTGTTTGGCTGTATAACCCAAAGAGAAAGAAGGGAAGATCGCCTAAATTACAAAAGGATTGGGAAGGACCTTATAGGATTTTGAAAAGAATTAACGACGTGGTTTACCGCATTCAGAAGGGTCCCCGAACTAAATGCAAGGTGGTACATGTCGATCGGTTGTACCGGTATTGTGGAGAACAGA
The DNA here is from genome assembly GCA_021533235.1 of Biomphalaria straminea. Classification (NCBI taxonomy): domain Eukaryota; kingdom Metazoa; phylum Mollusca; class Gastropoda; family Planorbidae; genus Biomphalaria; species Biomphalaria straminea. Next base: position 15,564,306 of record JADKLZ010000167.1, read on the forward strand.
CAGGAACGGAGTCAGTTCGGGACGAACAGACTTAGGAAGGGGGCAGTGTAATGACCATGCTCTGTAGAGACTCTATGGCTGTGCACCGGCGCACGAGAATGGACTGAATGAATGAGAGAGGAGGAGGGAGTGCGAGTGGAGAGAGAAAGAATATTACGTTTTTAACAGCCTGGTCTCCTTGGGCCCTACAGCGCATCGAGAAATCCTGCTGGTGCAACGCTTGGAACAAATGGTCCTGATGACCACCGAACAAATGGTCCTGATGACCACCGCCATGACATCTTCTGCCTCTCTTTTTCTGCTATGAGGCTGCCCTTAACCAAGGCAGATCAATTGGAGAGGAAGGAAAAAGAGACATACGCAAAGCACAACGCAGATGGCTTCATTGAGGTGGCAAGATAAGATCATTGTCGCCACAATCGACAGACCTCCGCCTGCATCAACTGGCCCACTGCTCTTGGTCATGAAATCGATTTTTGTCCGGGACGGACAAATCTGAGAAGGGGGCAATGTTGTAACTCTGTTTCCACACCATTATTGTGGTGCGCATTTGTGCACTATTAAAACACTGTTATGAAAATAGTTGTACACAGGAAGGAAGACTCTATGTAACGTTAGTTGTTGACATCGGCCTTGTTTGGAGATCCATGTTGATTAAACTTATATTGTTATTGTTTTCCTTGCCGTTGAGTTGTTTAATGTAATATATTACAATACCCATATATGGGATGAAGGCTATTTTATGAGCCTATTTGATCGTAGGCTGATGGAAATATCAAAATAAGCTTCCAAACATCTTAGAAAGACATTCCAATCACAATTATACTGTTAGCTGTTAAATAAAATTTTAAAAAGGGGGTGTTTCATCAATAATAATGAATTTAACACATTCTCCTATAGTGCACAAGGTAAAATCGTAATAAGAAATATTATTGGGATTAATAAATCTATGATTTTTTCAATGAATAAACATGACCTAGATCAAGATATCTATAAGTTATGAATGAAAAAGTGAGGGCTGCTAATTTGAAGCCATAGACCATGGGTTCCTTTATTTTTGTTCCACTTTTCCAAAGCAGCAGAGGGCAGTTTTTGAGATTCTAGGAAACCATGTATGAAAGCTATTGTTTTAACCTCCCCAGGCTATTCTCCTACCCATAGTGCCATATAAGGGATGAAGAAATATTTATTAGATATAATTTATTAGCAATTACATAGTGGTGTTTATTGACGGTGTTCACCGTGCGCTAAAGGAGACAGCACAAAAACTGTGTGCAGTATAGGAGCATGGAGTGACCTACTGTATTTAAAATAAAATCCTGACTGTGAGTGGTAATTCAAAGAAACACTACTTTTTTTTTATAGTCCTTTAGTTGCAGAATAAGAATCTGCTTTCAGTTTTTTTTTTGTAAGTTAAACCTTGATGAAATAAAAAAATAAAATAAAAATTTGACCTAGTCCCCAAAGACGGTGTGCCATATATAAGAATCTACTATAGAAAGGCCTACTAGATCTAGATGATTTACGGACTTTCCACACAAACTGTTACAAGAAGATTTAGGTGAAGGAGGGCCCGGACAGTGCAGCATACAAATTAGTCTAGTTAGGCTCTAAGTATAGACAATAGTCAGTACAGACTAGATCTAGCACGTTCTCATTGGTAACTATGAATGGAAACAATCATTTTTACGCTGCCTTCAGAAAAATACTGCCAGGTGAAATGCTCGCTTGAGCCAAGGTCATCGTCAACCACGAGGCCGCGCTTCACAAGCGGGTGAAAGGCAGTGCAGACGCGTCACTGGTCAGTTCATTAACACAGCCAGTCCTTAACGTCATGCGATCAGAATGCCTAGTTACGCTGTTGTTTTTTCCCCGCATTTTTGGCAAGAAATTAGCAAAATTATGATTAAAAAAATTATGTGTAAAAATTTTAGGAGAGGACAAAATTTTAGGAGTATTCTGGCAATTTTTAGGAGAATTTTAGGAGACTTAATTTTTTAGGAGTTTTTAGGAGGGCTACGAACCCTGTCAAAGGATTGGGACGGAAGCATCAAAATGCTTGGTAACCATACTTAGAAGTAAAAACAAGCTCATCATGTAATTTATAATTAATGCATTTTTACAGGCAAAACTTAAAACTAGAAGTTATTGCATAAATAGACATACTCAGTCCTTGAAGTGTTTCCTTTGGGAGCCAATCATAATCTACATCTGAATTTTGAGTGCCCAGCTCAACAGGTTTTCTGGGTTTAGAGAGACGTTTTCTCTGAAAATAAAAATTTATAAAATATTAGCACAATGTATGTGTTAAGTGCCAAATTTTAGTTTGATCTGAGATTGGTTGTTGGAGGAATTAAGTGTACAAACTTTTTACCAGACAGACAGGGTGTATGTAAGCTTTGTAACAAAAGATTTTCACTTTAAATGTCCAAAGCAAACTACACACAGCTTGAAATGAAACCCAAGCCATGCTCTAGCGCTTTGTTTTACTATAGCAAGCCCTCAGGAAGACAAAACAAAGTTTTATCTGCTTTATCCTTGCATTAAAAAAAACAACAACAAACTTATCTCAGGTAATTCAAAAAAATCACAATGAAACTATTTTTTACTGTATAATACTATTGAAACCACGAATCATTGTAACTATCAACAACAACCAAAAAAAAAAGTGTAATATGGTTCACAAAAACTGTCATACATAACATAATTAAAAATAAATAAGGGAAAATATCCTAACATTAAAGAATTAAGCCCCCCCCCCTTTTTTTTTAAATTATATTCACCTGTACAGATAAACCAATTTTAATAAAATCAGGCTGCATATATTGTAAATACCAGTACTACATACAAGAGTGAAGGTAAGTTAAAAAATACATTGCAACTTCAATGGTATTGCTGACGAAAAAAAAAACAACTTACAATTAAATGAAGCTAAACATTCAGCTCTAATGTTGAAATTCTAAAAAGATCACATTTATTATTTCTAACATATTTTCTCTCTTAAGTTAGTAATAAATACTTCAACTTTTCCCAAAATATGATGGATGTTTTACTGCAAATCAGACTCAAATGTTTAATTTAGAAAATATGTGTGCATTAAATTCAAACTAATGTCCAAAGCAAACTACACACAGCTTGAAATAAAACCCAAGCCATGCTCTAGCGCTTTGTTTTATTTTTGCAAGCCCTCAGGAAGACAAAACTTATAAGGTTTCATCTGCTGTTCCTTGCATTTAGTTATGTACTAAAGATTCACTCACCCCAAAGCTGGAAACTAGCTGCTGAGCTCCAACAAGCAATAAAATGATGATTGCAGCTAAAAATACATACAGGAAAAATCTAGAAATAATCAAAAGAGCTAATTAGTTAACAAGTATGGCTTGTCATTTGGCATCTAAAATATAAAAAAAAAAAATCAATAGGTATCAGTGAGGGCATGTTTGAGTTTAAAATCTTTTTCAAAATTACATTTAATATGTTCTTAAACACATCTAGTAATTCATCCAATGTTAGAAGGCTTTATCCCAAACTTAAGATTAAGCATAGGTCAAACATCCTTCCAGTATAATTTAGCAAGTTTTGTATAAACAAGCAATCACCCAAAAAAAAGAGTGAATGTATTCTACATAACTTGCATTGTATAGGAAATCATAGCGTAAAACTTCCACAGCAATCTTTTTCTTTTCCAATACTCATTTTCCTTATCAATTTTAGCTCATGAACTGACCCTTTAGCAGCAACATGTCTCTTTTAAAAGGTAGGCATAATGTGAACAATAGGCCAAAAAAAAAGCCATAAATATGTCATAATTATTAGTTCTATCTACTCAAAAGTTCTATCTCTCAGTAGATGATATCTCTTGACCAAGAATCTACATAAGAACTCTAGATATAGACTTGCAGTCTTTTATTAATCTTACTAGATCTTGATCTACTTCTAACTTATATATATATATATATAAATATATATCTATATATATATATATATCTATATCTATCTAGATCCAATCTATTTTATAATAAGACTATGAATATGTCACTACTATACTCAGTAACTCACTATACTGACTATAGTCATGTAAAGAAGGCTTACATAATCTATAGAGATCTAGAAGGCTGTAGAGCTGGCAAGCAGCCATTAAAGTCTAGACACTCTAGATCAAGAATTTAGATCAAAAGTATTCAAATTAAAGAAACTAGATATCCAGCTTGATTCAAATACTCTAGATCAAGATTAGATAAAACAAGATTGTTACAATAGACAGGATGTGCACTGTTCAAAACAAAATCTTATTCCGAATTCTTCCAAAAGAATGGAAAAATAACAAAAGCGGATTTTTTTTTCATTAATTTTTTTTTTAATTAAAATTTTCTGATTAAAAAAAAAGTTTTGTTCAGCATTGTTTTATGATGACTCAACCTTCATGTTATGAGAATAATTTAGATATGTTTTAAGTTGATTGTTGAATTTCTACAATGGACAGTATTCTGTATGTTTTTGACTTTAATAGTCTGGTGTCAAGGTTAACTATTTATTTCTACAGAACTCAGTGGAATTTCTACTTATCTATTTGTTAATTGAATACATTGTTTTGTAGTAGATAAATTGCTTTATGTCAATAGTTATTCTCTAAACAATGTGACGAGAAAATGTTTTATACCGAAAGAAGAGAGATATTTGATAGTAAAAAATTTAAGCACAATTAAGTGAATGAAAGGGAGTCCTATCAAGATCTAGAGCTTTAAGACAGTTTGTTACTTACAGAGTTCTAGATTGGGATTTCTTCACAAGTATATTGCTGTGGTTTGTAAGCCAAACTTGTAAAAGTATCTAGGTCTGGTACAATAAAGCATTACTAAGAAAACTCACGTTTCTCCATCAAGACCCTCATCAGGATCAACTACTTGGATTGTTTCATTGAAAACTGCGCTCTGGAAACTTGAAGACTGTAAAAGAAAATTATTTTTAAGGACTTCAAAATCAATGTGCATATTTTTTTTTAAAAATAGAAATAACACCTGACATAAGGAACAAATAGACTTACTCCATCTTTATAATTTAAAGTGACTGTGAGACCAAAAGGACGAGCACTAAATGCTTCGTTGGGTACAAATACATATTCAAAAGTAGCTTGTCTTTTAGGCTCCACAACAGCATTGTAAACAGCAGTAGTAAACTAAAAAGAATAAATTATGACCAGGCTATTATGACTAGATAAGCAATGTAGACCAGTTACAATAATTAAAAGTTAAATAATGGGTTTAGAAAAAAACAAAAAAAACCAGATATAACTAAAGTCTAGACTGAATATTATGTAATATCTCAAAGTTGTATATATTTTATTAATATAAAAAATATTCACATTTTGTAAAAAGAAACTATAGTCTTGAGGATATCTGAAGGATGCCTCCATGCTGTCAACCAAAAAGTCCAGATTTCCATTGTTAGTAAATCCAACTAAGATTCGCACTTGTTTGCCAGCAGGAAGTTCTAAAAAAAAAAATTAGAATCGGAATAAATGGAAAACTTCAATGGAGCATAATGTTTTTAATTTTATAAATAAATACTCAGATATCAAAAAAACATCACTAGATGATTTTTTAAAACAAAGTTTTATACTTCAAAATTGTAGGCTCATCATTAGTGGATAACTCTTCCCTAGCAGATCAGATGCCCTAAACCTAAATGTCCCTAAGCCTAATAAAAAAATGAAGTGAACTCCAGAAGATGAAAATGATAGTTAAACAAGTTATTACAATAACATGAAGAAAATGTATCCACATTTACTTTAAATCATACAAGATACAGCTCGAAGAACTATAAATAACCCACAATAAAAATTTTGAAAGCCACCAGGGCCAGCAATAATTACACTGCAACCAATGAGGTGGGCACTTAGCTCATTTTTATCATAGCCATTTATACAGATCTATTTTAGATGCTATTTGAATTTCCTGTTGGAGTATTTTGTTCCTTAACAACTTGTTTACCAAGTTGCCTAGAAGTTTGTAAATACCTTTAGGATTGGTGGGTTTTGTAAACAAGATAAATGTGTCTGCATCAGGAGAGGGTTTAAGAGCTGTACTTTCTTCTTCTGTTGGCTCTTCTTCCTAAACAAAGATACAATGAGACGATTTGATCAAAAACTCAGTCCACACAAAAATATAATATTATTTGCTATTAACATATAGCCCTGCCTACCCATATGACAATAGAAAAATTTAACACAGAAAGGGAAGTGTGACAATATTATGTACTATTTTTATCATTCCTATTAGCAATGGACTGTGCAAAAATCAATAACAACAGATTCATACTCTTATATTTAGGTGATGCTCAGGTGATAAATATTATACACAGGTTTTAATTTCTGTCACGACCAGGAACATAAACAAAATGTGACAATCTAAACAACAAGAAATGTGACCAGTGTTAGTGTCTACACAATGAATGGGAAAACACTGAGGTCCTGTGGGTAAGACTGTATAGACTTAAGCACAGACCTGTCTACCTAAAAAAATCCAAATGTGTAACACTGATTGTCAAAATGTGCACTTTGGCACCAGAATGTGCAACACTTGAGCGATCAACTATTTTGTTTTAATATATATTTTTTGTCCCCATCCCCCATAGGAAGGCTTAGTGTGACCTCCACGACCACTCGTAAGCTAGTATAAAGAGTGGGGAAAAAGTATACAAAATGTGCAATGCGACAGGTTAAATTCGTATTTGCATCATAATGTATTTGCATCATAACAATCATTTTTGGGAGATTTTGCTTAATGAATATGTATTTTGCACAACGGTAGTCAGGCTGTAAGCAGTTAAATAACAAAAAAAGCTAAATGATTTAGCTACTACACACATTATGCTATAAATTTGAAACATGTAAACAACAGAGCTGTTATAACACTGTATTCAATCAAAGCAATAGTCAAGCCTCAACAGTAATCAAGCCTTTAAAAATGCTCTAAAAAATAAGTTGAGGCTACTAAAAATAAAAATTATGTAACAATCACATATGCAGAATCTAGCAATAACAAATTATGCCATGGCCAAGGCGTACCTTTTCATTCCCTGTAAGTGGTGTTTCTTCTTCAGGAGTTTCTTCATCAGTCCCAGTTTCAGTTTCAACAGTAGCTTCATCATCTTCACCTTCCAAAATATCTTGAGCAAATGCTAGGTTGCTTCCCTTTGCTGTAGAAGAGAAAAAAAAATAGGTGATTGGTAAACTCATTATTCAATACACTTTAACGCTGTGCCGATTATATTTTTTTTTGAGTAAACATATTTTAAAAAATGTATCTACCTTGACCTGCAAAACATAACTGTGTTAACTACTTTCATTTTTTTCTACATCAAGATTTTAAAGTGAAGAAACTTAAAAAACATTACTTTCAAAAAGATTTGTTTCTAGTAGATTAAGCTTCATATGTAGTCTGCTTTTAATCTACCCTGAGGTATTGCCAACTAGTGGGGGAGGGGGGTCTCCTGAGGAATATGCCATGAGACAATGAATCTAGATAGACTCTAACAGAGATCCAGCTTTCAGTGAAAAACATATGGACAGAAATAGTACTAATTTATAATTTACCAATCATGGATAATGTCTAATTATTATGTTATAAAGCAGAGCTGGATCTAGATTTTCTAAAATACTAAAAATCTAGATTAACATTAAGATTGTGGTCTAGATCTAGAATGTCTAGATTACTCTAGCTCATCATTGAAATAGTATTCTTGTTTTTAAGTCTATATTTCTAGAAATAGAGCTAATTAACATAACATTCTTAGAAACATAAACAATGAGGCATCACTCATTCACTGAACTTTCAGTTTAAGGCAGTTTAAGGAGCTCTATAAGTCTAGATCTAACATTCTATTCAATTTCAACCAATTGTTTGTTTTACACATTACAGACACTTCACTACAGTGTGACTACACTTACAGTTATAGTATGGATGATACACTTTATACAGTTATAGTAGATCTATATCTAGATTATTCTAGATCATACAAGCATACACAATTTAAGGCTAAAGTCATTTTCTACTCCACTTTCTGTTTTTTTTCCCCATGTTCCCATCAAATATATATATTTTGGCATCCATTAACTCAGATTTTGATTCTATATACTATATTGTATATTAATATTAACTTATTAACTACATTTTAATCAAGATCCCCAGGCATAGCCCCTGACATGATATCAAAGATGTTTTCAAATTATGAATAAATACGTACACAAAAAATAAAAATTTGAACACCTATAAAATATAAATTCTACATAAATTAGGTCACTGGGATTATGATTTATTTTTGATTAGGACTTTACACCATCTTTAAGACTTATTTTTTCATGATTAATTGTGTGTTAACATTTGTGTTTTTATGTTTATTAATGTAAAACATTTATAATACAGATTATCTCTTGTCAAATACAGGCTAAGTCAGACTCGCCGCTAAGATGGCCATTCTTGCCTAAATAGATGAATTGTCTATAATTATATTCTCTATGTCTATGACTATGACTATGTATATCTAGATTTCTAGATCTAGGTCTATATTTATTAAGAATTTTTTATTCAACTACCTAAATATACCTCTCAAAATAATTAATAAAAGTACTCCTGAGGTTTTAAATCCATTTCAAATCTGTGCTTAAACTTAAACTTAATGACTTTGAATTTAAGTTTGAGAGCTAAAATTCAGGTAAGTTAACAAGTTTGCAAAGTTAAAAGTAATGTTTGTTTGTAACACACTGTACAGCTACAGACTCAGTCACTGAGACTTCATATTAACTTTATTATTTATACTAAATTATACAGTGTGCATTATTTATACAGCGCTCTAGAGTCTAGTTTCATATTGAATATCAAAATAAAGATTTTGTAAACTTTAAACACAATGTAGACTAGTCTAAGTCTAGTAGTACTACTAGTAGTATTGAAAACAAAATATTTAAATAATATTAATAACAAATAGCAATATGAAGACTACAATAACATAATACAAATCAAGACGCCGGAGGATCTGAAGAATTAAAGTATTACCAAGATTGTGTTTATAAATATAGTTAATACAGCTGCCACGTAGATAGGGGATCCAGAATGAGAATCTAGTTCTAGGTTGTAATGTAGTGGTAAAATAGATTGAAAAATGACTTGCCTTGTTCGTTAAATATGACTGCAGTGGGAATTAAAAGAAGTAATAACATAATAAAGTTCCCTAATATTTTTGCCATTTTATAAATTTATTGTCACAAATCAATGATGGGTTTCGATAGAACTATTAGATGTATGTATGTATTGGTGGCCCAAAAATACACTTGAAACCGGAACATAGACACTTTAGCGGAAACTAGTCCAAAGCATAGACAAAAGATGTACAACTATTGGTAGGACGATAAAATGGGTGACCAATAGAACTTACGATAACACTTTTCTTTTACTATAGAAAGATGTAACCAGCAAGTTGCAGACTATTCCCCGGCAAAGAAGTTTTGTTTTTATAATAAAAATAATTAGATCTATATCGGGGTGCAGGTACTCGAATTTTTATCAGTTAGATCTGTTATCAGATTCAGATCTAATTTAGATTTGCATATTCATATACTGCACCAACAACTTAAATGTCAAACCTTTTTTCTAAAAAGAAAAAAAATGCAAAAAATATAACTAAAGTCGGTGTTAGTTTACGTGACTCTAGTTAGTATAAGTATAAGTATAGTACAGTCTAGTATAGTTAATAGATAGGATAGTATAATAATTAATAATTTAGTAGACTGTTACTGTAGCACTGTAGCTAAGTAGTAAACTGTAACTGTACTCAGTACTGTAACTGTACACACTACAACTGCAAGTAACAAGCTGTAGTTACAAGTACAACAACTTGAATTGATACTTGAACAAGTAACACACAGTCACATAGTCAGTAGTAGTCATTGACTCATTCTTAATCTTAGTAAAGTTTACTTTAAAAATACTTTATCTAGATTGTCTAGAGCTATCATCAGATTCATCTGATTATTCTGATCTAGTTTTTTTTTTTTCTAGACCTAAGTGACCTAAGATCTAGAGGAAGTAGAGTAGAGGAGACTACAGTCACTAGAGTAGCTTAGCCTAGCCTAGAATAGATGTATAGACCCAGTATAGTACAATGACAATATATGGCATGGATTATGGTAGACATCTATAATAATTAATATTATAATTATATTGAGTCAGAGAGTCTAGAATAGTGATAGTCTAGACTGAGTTAGACTCTATTTCTATAGACAGAACTAATACTAATAGAGACTCTTGACTATAGAAGACAGATGGACAGATCTAAAATATTCTAAACTAAATCAGCTAATCTTTTCTACAAAATTACAAAATAGTATAAATAAAGATTTAAATTATAAAATTATACTAGATTCTAGATCTATATAAATCTAGATCTAATTAAAATTAATTTTTTAATTCATTATTTAATAATCTAATGCATTCTTATGATTCTAGCCAGTACTTGAAATAGAAATAGATCTAGATAGCTAAGAATGTCTGAAAGTGGAAGTACAAGTAGTCCAGACTCTACTAGAATGTAACCTAGATCTAGATCTAGATCTAGAAATTACTAGATTTTACTAGCTAGATCTATATTATAATATATCTTAGATCTAATAGTAATAGAGTCTAGATCTATTCCACTTAGAATCTAGGGTGCACTGAATCTAGATCTAGAATATATTAATCAGATTCAATCTGATGTACCTAAAAATAGTAACATACTACTATAGTCTATACTATACTACTTAACTAGTTATGTTATCCGACTAGAACTAGATTCTAGATATGTAGAATTTAGATCTAATCTATTCAATAGTCATGTGTATAGACAGGTCTAGATTTGTAGACAATATAGAATATGGTATCTCTAGATTAGTCTAGATTACTCTAGATTGGTCTAGAATCTAGAACTACATCTAAAATTCTATTCTCGTCATTAAGCAGTCTAGTAACTAGTTCTAGAAATTTATCTAGATCTACATAACATAGATCTAAAATGTAATAATAGCCTCTCTATAGTCTAGAGCTATCTTTCTACTAGTTATAAAAAAAAGATTTAGTAATCTAATATCTAGACTAGGATAGTAGAAAATGTTGTTTATTCTAGAACTAGATCTATCCAATCGATCAGTGAGGTTGTTTCAGATTTCTGACCTACTTTAATCTAAGTCGCATGGTTGTTGAACAACAAAGAGGAGAATGGCCTTGTCTTCCTATATTTCTATTGCTGTTGCCGTTGCTCCTCTATTTTTAATAGATTTTACATTCACAAACATTTTAAAATATACAGAGTAAATCAATGAACTTCATGAATGTTCATAAACTATAAGAATGTTTTAATAAAGGGCCAAGAACTGTGTAAGGATGGGTTTATTAGTGATATTTCTTTTATAGCCCATGACAAGCATCAACACATTGCCCATGATACATTCACAGGCGATTTGTGTGAGCTGACTACACACACACTACTACCCCTATCTGCACCAGCACACAAGTTATAACAATACTATACATACAATAATATAGTATAGTCTAATAAACTTTGTTTCTTACATTATCATCAGAATATCATGTGCCAAAAAAACACATGCCAAAATAATGTATGTCGCGAAATGGGACAAGGGGAGTGATTTTATAAAAGGTGATAATAAATTAATTAATATGTGTAAATAGGGAAATCCATAAGAGTACATATTCTTCCTAGAATGCCTCTTACAAGACTCTTACTGTCTGCTTACAATGAATGTTCATGGTAGAAGTAGGAAAATGCAGGGGTCTTATGGCATCTGCATTGCCTCACTAATCTAAATAGGATCGTTTGTCCTCTTGTAGTAGTTTGCCATCAGCTTATTTCAACAACCAGGCTGTAGAAAAGAATATAGATGATTACGACATTTCTCACCAGCAGTAGGTTGGAATTCTCATGCCTTTTAATTAGTCAGAATATTCAATTGCATGATGGGCATAGAGAGATATTCCATCTAACACATGTATCTTATTTTATGAAAGTAGTAGGATTTCATTACACATAAAGTAAAAAGTAAATGGAGATAGCAGTAATATATAAATAATCTATGTGTAAGTCATAATATTACAAGGGTTTGAAGGAATCCAGATATATCTTTAGATCTAGAAATAGACTTAGAATTTAGATCTAATAGATTCTAGTAATAGTAATTAGTATATAGTTAGTAGAATTAGAAGATGATAGTCAGATAGATCTAGATTTCTAGAGATGTAAATTCACTATTTAGTTCTCAATAAGATAAGTCTAATAGTAATAAGGTATAATAGTAGAATTAGAAGATGATAGATTTAGACTTAGATTTCTAGAGATGTAATAAATTCACTATTTTTTTTTAGTTCTCAAGAAGTCTGTAGATCTATATCTAGAGATAAATATTAAGATCTTAGAGGACTTGTTAAATCTAAATTATTCTAGAACTAGAGACAAAATTTAGAGTGACTTGAGGAGAGGTCTAGCTATTCAAATTCAAGTAGATCTAGAATAATCTAGTCTAGTTACTAGATTTAACTAGATATAGTTCTAATTCTAGTAGTAACAAATACAAAATAGATAGAAACATTAGAATACATTTATTTTCTTAGTTTGAATTATAATACTATTTACATTTATGTATTAGAAGCAAACCAGAATCTTTATTAAAGTAATGATTGAAGTTTTATTTATTGCGCGCAATACGGCTGCCAGACATAAGTTTACGCGCTTATGTTCCACATTGGACTCCAAAATTCCACATTTTCAACCTGAGTGTTCCACATTCTGGGTATTGGGGGTAGGCATGTCTGGGTTTGTGACATGTAACAAAATCCCTTCCTTATATTAACATTAACTAACTTTCACCTGTTCAATGTCATGCCATGCATTTAGTTGGTGTTAACTAAAATCTAGTCCTTAATTAAGTCTTGGTTTAGTTAAACATCTTTTTGGTATAATGTAAGTGTTTATGCTGCCAGACACTGACTGGTATTAAGTGATTGGGGTACACCCAGTGGACATCACTAGATGAGGGAGGGACATTCCTAATAACTGTTCTCTCCAACTGAACTGACAGGTGGAAAAATGTCCATATTTAAAGTTGCAATTTGAAGTTAAGAGATGTGTGGTAGAGGAGTAGGAATAATATGTTTATTCTAGATAAGGAGATAATGAATTATTGGATCAAATTCTTTCTTGCTAGTCTTGACAGTTGGTTACTGTGGTAATCTATAACTAGATAATATGAGGGTTCTGTTTTGGGATAATCCTGTTCAATATCAAGTAAGTACTTTCAGCTGTTTACATTTAAACCTCTTCTTTCTAATAACTGAGTGGGAATAAGTGAAGAAAAAAGATATTAAACCTGACTATGTCATAATTGTTTTGTCTATTAAGTTTAAAATGGGAGCTGGGACTGGGAATCTATTTTAAAAAAAAAGCTGGTAGTGTGGTATTGTAGATATTCTTCTTCTTCTAGCCAGCTTTTTGCTGCTGACTGTCAGCTCTTTTGCAGACTGTGCCAAGGAAAAATAGTGTTCTGTTACAGGGTGCTGGTTATGTTGGGCTGTAGTGGTAGTAGGATCTGCCTAAGGTTTACATAAGGGTGGGCGCAGTGTCTACAAAGGGGGAGTTGTGTGGGATTTATTTTATTGAGGTGGTAATTTAACAAAGGTGTGTGTCCTGTCCTTAGTTGGAAGATTGTCGATTGCTCTTTGTGGGGGAGAAAGTTAATACTGTCCAGTTTATTAGGCATGTTCATTTCTTTGTACATGGCTCTGCCTGTGTTTCCTGTTGCCCATTGGTTGAGCCACTCCTCTTTGTAGTTGTTGATGAACATTGACCTTAGGGTGAGGTAGTTAACAGGTCTATCTGGTTGTTCCATAGATGATCCTGCCTTTGAAATCTTATCTGCCCCTGAAATTGTAGATAAGAATTTATTTGGAACTCTTTTGAAGAAATTCAACAGCATTTTAATGACTTATATACTGTTTTAGTGTAGTTTAAGTGGTATTTTATTTCTTAACTTTTGTATGGAAGATTAACTTATGAGTACTTTCTATCTGAAACTACACATTTTTAATTTAGCTTGAAGATGATCACATTTCTCATATCCTATGGACTCAAAGATGACCGCAAAGTCCAATCCTCGCATTAAAAAGCCAGATGCATATGTGGTATGGGTAGCTTTGGTCATTTGCAGATATGCCTGCTTTTTCTCTCAGCTTTTTTATTTTTTTGCACTCTTTCACGCTGGCTTCATATCTTGTGACTCTGACACTGACAGCTTCACGCAATGAGAAGGGATTGAAAGTTAGTGCTTCCCAGCCATGCATGTCAGACTCCTTGAAGGAGCTCGTAAGGGTGTCTTTATAGCACTTGTATCGACACCCCTGGGAGCGCTTTCCTACACACAGCTTCCTGTACAGAAGTCATTTGGGAAGGCAATAGTCTGGCATGCGGATTGTGTCAGTCCATCGAAATTAGGACTTTTTTACTGTGGCATTGATACTGTTCCTGTTGGACAATTGAAAGATTTCACTATCTAGTATGTGGTCAGACCAATGGACCTTGTGAATTTTCCTTAGACAATTTAGGTGGAAAGAGTTTAGCTTTTTGATGTGGCGGGAATATAAAGTCTAGGACTCAGGTGCATAGAAGAGTGAAGGGAGCACTACAGCACTGTAGACTTTCAGTTTTGTGGATATACTGAGTCCTCTCCATTGCCACACTTGTCCTTGAAGTCTGCCAAAAGCAGCACTGGCTTATGCAACACAAAGTCTACCTTGTCATATTTAAGATGATGCCAAAATTTTTACAGGCATTGGTGAAGAAGGACAGGCTCTTTTGAAGGTCTACTTCATTTGAAGCATTTAGGGCACAGTCATCTGTGAATATCAGAGACTCATCTGTGAATAGCAGGTCTCTGATGTAATCATATTTTACTTTGGTCCTCCCCTTAAGCCTTTGAGCGTTGAATAAATTTGCATCAGTGCGATATCGTATTTTCCAATTCTTTCTGTGCGAAAGGTATCTTTCAGCATAGCAGTGAACATTATACTGAGAAGCATTGGAGCCTCACACAATCCTGCTTTAAGCCATTTGAGACAGGAAAATGCTTGGAGTAGTCTCTTTAGTCTTGAATTATTGCATGTCATTGTGGAATAGGTGCACCATTGCTATGAATTGATTCTGGAGGCCTAATTTGGGCATGATTTGCCAAAGGCCTTCACGACTGATTTTATCAAAAGCATATGTCCAATCTATGAATGCAGTATAGAAATTTGAATTTTGAATTTCTACCTTTATCCTGGAGTTGGCGGACAGCACAGATCATGTCAACCTTGCCTCTACCCTGCTAGAAATTTCTTTGACTCTCCAGAAGTGGGCGGTTAATAGCACCCTAGCCAGAATCTTGCTAGCAATGCCACAATTGCATTGCATAACTGCCAATTACCTTTCTCTTGTAGAGATGAATGATGGAGGCATCTTTGAACTCATGGGGGTAGTTTCTTTTGTTCCCATATTATTTGGTAGATTTCTGTTAATTTAGCTGTCAGCTGTGAACTGCCAAGTGAGTATATTTCAGCAGGGATGTAGTCTTACCAGTTGAGAGGTTGGATGCAGTCATTACTTCATTGAGCCGTGGAGTGTCAGGATGGTACTGAAGTGTTTCAGCCTTTCCTCCTTGTCTGTGAGAAGTTTGTTTCCATCAACACTGAATATGGGAGATGAGCCAATTTTCTGAGGACTGTAAAAAGCTTTGATTGAATTAAAGAACATTTTTGCATTTTTACTGTCAGCGTAGGACTGGATTTCTTCTGCCTTTTTGTTATACCATGACTCCTTCTTAAGTCTTGATTCCACTAAACCTCTCTTTTAGTATTAGTGTAGCTTTCTCTGCTTTGGGGGCAGGCCTTGAAGCAGTGTTGCTTTTGTGTTAAAAGCGTTTCAATTTGCACATTGTTTTCGCCAAACCAATCTCTTAATAACAAGTAGTTTAAAAAATTATAATTAAAACCAGAGTGAGTTGGCAGCTTATCTAAAATGCTGTGCAGCTAGTATCAAAGGCTTTTTTTTTTTAATTTATAAATTTGTGAAATTCAAAGTTTTCATTTTTTTTTTAAATTAGGGATTCATAAGCTTTATTTACTCCATCTTGATCAAATATTATCAACTTTGTTAAAAAATGTTCAATTTTTGTCATCAGTATCACTGTAGTTATATTGTTTAGAGCAGTTATTCTCAACCTTTTAGCTCGGTGACCCTTTTTACTGTTACCCATTATGTGGCGACCCACAACCGTAAAATAATATTCTAAAGTAGATGCGCTTAGGACACTGTTAAAAAAAATCTTAATCATAATGTAGATATCTGATATGCATTGCCCAAGCTTTATGTTTAATTACAAAATAATATAAATTTAGATAATGACTAAAATATATTTCTGCTTATAATTAAATTTAAAAAAGACATTTCTTTTATTAACATTCTTTGTTCGAGATCCCCTTTTGATGAGTTGTTTCATAATGAAAATATTACCTTCAAAACAAATAAATATAAACGAAAATGCTTTTCAAATACTTCATGACATGTGCAAATTTCACTATAGAAATACTGTAAAATATTTATTCTATGACAATAAAAATTGTAGAAATCATTCTGATTAATTTTTCTACAACAGATATCTGTGCTATCCTCGTACAACCACAAAAGGTGAAATTTTCAAGGTTCACGCTTCTAACAAAATTCCAAATTTATGTTGGTCACGACCCACAGGTTGAGAACCCCTAGTTTAGTGGCTGTCTTAGAGAACCCTTGCAAGTGTCACATGCAGGCCCGATTCTAAATAAAAATGTTATTTTAAGAGCTTTTCATAGTAATTTGCATACATGATGGGAAATGTTTGGAAGAGATCCCCATATTTGTGTGAAGGGCTTATTGGGATGTCCTTATCATGGAGTGGTTATTCCACTTGCCACTCCCAACGCCACCTCTGTTTTGTTATTCCTTTGCCTAGAGAAGCTTACACTTTTGTGGTTCAATTATTCTGCATGTATAAAAGTATTATGTTATGCAAGGAATGCTAATTTAAATGCTTGCTTTTCTTTATTTTCAGATGCTGTCATGTCTAAAGATTGTTTTGATCAAGGACATAATGTTAGAACATCTCTGCACCAGCTGGCTTCAAATAAACAGTTGAATTTAACTGAAAATGGTGAACATTTTTTAGCCCAATTAGCTAATATGCAAAGATCCCATTCTCATGTAGATGAGCCTACAATAACTCAAAAAGATATTCCACACACCTTTTGGAAAGTTCAGCCTGATAGAGAATTAATGGTGCAACTGCCAAAAGAGCACATATATTTGGATTCCAACCATCAAAATCAAGAGGAGCATTTAAACTACACTCATCAGACAAACACAACTATGTCTCATGGACAGAATAGTTCTGTTGGATCTTCTGCTGGTAAGAAGTTTTTGGTTGTATTAAAATTGAACATGTTCATTGATTTAAATGTTTCAAATAATTAGACGTTTGATGAAATACTCTGAATGTACAAGTACACCTAAATCAATGAAATCACTACAACCAGATTGGACATTATGTTATTACATTTTCTTTTATGAGCTCAAAATATTAGGTGGACTCACCTAGATTCAAGAATAATTTTATAGTTCATATTAGAACAAGCTTTTTATTTTTATTATAGTTTTTTTTTTGTCATTCATCCTTTTGAATCTATAAACAAACTGAGATTATCTATTGCATGTGCACATTAATATTATTACAATGACTTATGATATCTTTTTTTTTTCAAAATTTAAAAAGTTTTTCCATTGGAGTCTGTGGGTATGTAGCAACCCATCTATCAACGTTCAATAGTATCACAGTATTGTAAACAAGAACTGAGTTTTTCAGTGAATGAGCCTTATTATTTTTTATAGCACAATTTTAAAAAAATTCAAATTTAGGACTTTTTTCAAAATGTTTTTTTTTTTATTACAGTTGAATTTTTTTTAATTCAAGGGGTGTAACTCTTTTTTACCTTTTGGACTGCATGTTTTTAAAGTATATAAAAGTTATGCCCTTTTCTATTAAAAATTCTATAGCAGTCCGCCTGCTGATCCTTGTTGATGCTGAGTTAGCTTGACACCCACTCCTTCAACTCAGTATAGTAATATGTAAACTGCAAACAGAACCCAAGACCCTGTGTGATTGTGTGGGAAGGGAGTTACACTTTTTCAAGAAAACTGAAGCACAAGGAAGGGAATGAAGAGTTATGTGCGGATTCCTGTGTTACCTTAGGCTTAGATTTGGGTCTCATTTATTGTTTTTCCACCTTCTTAGTCAAACATGAAGCAAATACTGTTATTAAAATAGTGCATTTCAGTGTGGATATTCCATTGAAATAGTTTGTCCAGCCTAACACTCACATCAGTGTTACCAAAGCATGGTTTAGAGAAGTAATTTTCTAACTTAAGGACAAAATGACCATTTAAGACTATACTTGTAGTTGTAATATAATATGTATTATAGTATACCAGTAGGGGGCGCGGTGGTCAAATGGTTAAGTGCTTGGCTTCCGAACATGAGGTCCTGGAATCGATTCCGGAGAAGACTGGGATTTTGAATTGCAGGATTTTTAAGGCGCCCCGAGTCCACCCAACTCTAGTGGGTACCTGACTTAATTTGGGAAAAGTAAAGGCTGTTGTGCTGACAACATAATGCCCTGCTTGTTAACCGTTGGCCAAAAAAAACAGATGACCTCAACATCTGGGCTTTACAGGCTTCAAGAATATAACGTCCACTTTTGGAATGAAAACAGTGCATAGTCCAAAGCTCGGCATTTTGTTCAATGGTTGCAATTTCATTGTGTTGATGAGCACGTTTTAGACTTACTGCTAGAAATCAAGTTGAAGGTCCGCTAGGATAAGGATAGAGCTTAAAGTCAGGCTAGTTTTTTTAACTTATTCTGTTTTGCCCTGATAGTTTCATTTATTGTTCTCTGCAAAGCAATAGTTTTTATATATTGAAAATTCTAACTCGCTTAGCTTTTTTTGTTGTTAATTCGCTTTGTTTATTTGTGACCCTTTTGAAAAGGTTAGTAAAAATAAAAACAGCTTGTTTTGACCCACCTTTTTGAACAAACAGTTGAATAATAGCAATTGAGTAATCAAAACTCACTGGCTGATAATTTGCTACAAAATCTGATTACATACAGTAGAACAAAAACGAAATACATTGATTTGATTTATTTGTGGAAGATTTCAATCCCATTCTTGGCGCGCCATTCAGGTGAGACACTCGGGGGGATTCCATGATCCTGAGCATTGCTCAGCGGTGAGAAATCTGCACCAGATATGTGTGTGTACTCACGCTTTTTTTTTTGTCTTGCAACAGGTAGATGCTTACGTAATAGGTACAAGGTCAGGGGAAAAGCCAAAAATATTCAAGTTTCTTTTTTGTTTTTACTCCCCGTTGATTCTCTTTGTGTATGTGTCAGGATTAATACTGAATCCAAGAATCTATGACAAAGTCTTAGTCATAATGTGAACTGGGAAGTAAGGAATCTCTGCAAGTTAACTTGAGCACGTTATGAAAACTAATTTTTTGCCTTTTTTTTGCGGCCAATGTTGGGAAAAGGTTGCTATTGTGCTTGCTCTGACACATTCAGATCTCCAAGAAGAACAGCTCTACTGAAAATCTTTTTGGTCGGCTTGTGACGAGCCTTTGAGGTCTACTGAAAGTTTTTCTTTTATTCTTATTAAATATGCACGTACCGGTACATATGGTGCAGTTTTGAAAAAAAGGCGAAAAGGCTCGTTTTACTTTTTCTTTTAATGATCATTTTTTATTGAGTAGTTTTAAATATGCACATACGTATAGACCACATCTATTCTTCAAGTGAATTTAGAAATGATGAATCAATAGCTGTATGAGATCTACGTCAATTATCCAAGATTATCACTAGTACTCTTAGTCTCATATTCACATAGTTTTGTTTCATTGTTTTTGTTATTACCCGCACATTAATGCACACATAGAGGCCTACATACATGAACACCAGCTGTCTGTATAACCAGCAAGTAATGCAACTACGAATATTGCAATACAAAGTCGACAAAGATACTCAGTTTCTATACTAGTTAATTCTAGATAACTGTCATGATTGGAATTTGTTGTGATTTTTGGTTTTACTAGTTTGCAAATACAACAATACTCACTAATGCCGCTTACGAGTAAAGGCAAAAAACTTTTATGTTGGTTTCAAAGAAAAAAAATTTTTTTTTAGAAGACAAGCAGTATAGAAGTGCTTCTAGACATTATTAGTTAATCGTGATTAAGATTGAATCTTCCTTGCGTGAAAATCTTTTATCATTAAAAATATTTTGTTGAATTTTTTTTCTTTTTTCTTTTAGTATTTAAAAATTATTTTGACTGGATACCATTAGAGGAGATGCTGTTACTATGTTAATGATGTTCAATATCTACACACTATACAGTATTGTAGCTGTTGTCCCAACACTTTCCTTCCATCTGTCTGCTGAGTCTCCAGTTTTAAGCGTATTGATTTTTCATTGGAAGGATAATATGTATTGTTCCATAACGGCCGCAATCGATATAGCCTCTGAAACAATCCATGTGGATCGAAGCATCCAAGGCCAGTAACCATTGCAAACGATGCGCCTGTGTTTTGCTTTTCATTCTTTTGTTGTTTTGTATTTCATTGACCATGTTAAATCAAACAGTATTGACGCGTTTCCAACACGCTGTTTTATGTAGATTTCTAGAGACGCCAAAGGAGGACCAAAATAATAATAATAAGACAAGTCTAAAAAGGAGGGGGAAATGTAAACTTATAAAAACAATACTGGCCTTACAACTTGGTATCTTATACAATACAGACGTTACTTTGAAGAAAGATAATTACTTCACACGCGTTATGTGCATGCATGTAAACCAATGACTTACATTCTTCCAAAGTCTTTGGTTTTCCTGGCTAGCCATTCCGTGCTCTAGTAGCACTAACGAAGAGGGATTTGTACAAATTTGTCCTAGCATATGGAACGAGAAATGTGCCTTTAACTTTGTGTCTTTGTGAGTATTTTATTAGATTTTTTTTTTTTGTATTTGAAGATTATATTTGCGCTACTTTACTTATGAGTCTTCTCTTCCGGAAGCTTTGTAAATTTAGTGATTTTATTAAAGGTGTTACTCTAGTTAATGAAACTTGTGACTAGTAAATCAAAGGCTTTAAAACTACTATAGAAAGAACAACAAAAAAACATTTCTGAGACATAACAACTTGTCACAGTTGCTTATCATTCTTGCAAGCCTAGATTACTTATGGAACTTTGTTGTAAAATATCTTTAAATGGTCAATGAACATTTTTTTTTGTCCACTGTGTATTAGAACAGCGATAACCCACTTTCTTCTCTAGCATTAAGCCCCGGAAAGCAACAGAAAAAGTAACTGATCTTTAGGAGCTAAGAGGAATACCATTTTTTTTTTAACAGCCTTTAATATATTTTCAAGATGTTCAGTCTGTAAAAACAACATAATATACTTCTATGTCTATATGAGTGAGTCTGTCGATATGAAGGTTTGCCAAATATGCATTTGCATTAAACAACAGAGTAAAAGCCGGGCATTTTCTTAATTTAGATGATTTCTGACGGATGGAGGACATGGCTCCCCCCCCCCTCACAAAAAAAAAAAAGGGACATGTTCTTCTTTCGAAGAACCTCACTTTTATTAAAAACTTCATTGTTGTGGTGGTGGTGTGTTAAAATTGTTCTGAAAATCTCATCGATGTTACCATTACATAGCCATAGAACTAAACAAGGTATAGGGTGTTTGTGTTGTACAAATTACTTATTATTTCGTTGCCCATTACCGGTATCACAAAGTGCCTACCTTTGTCTGAAAAATATATTTACTTATAATATACCACGTTGAAAATACCGGTTCTTGTCCAATAAGCCAAGTCAAGCAAATTCGGGCGTGGTTAGCACTTAGATGGGTGACCGCTTGGGAACAGCACGTGTTGTAGACTTAGGAGCGCTTGGCTTTAGAACCTGGAGTCCCGAGTTTGAATCCAGGTGTAGACTGGGATTTTTAATTTCGGGATCCTTGGGCGCCTTTATGGGTACCTGACATTAGTTGGGGAAAAGTAAAGGCGTTTGGTCGTTGTTCTGGCCCCATAACACCCTCATTAACCGTAGGCCATAGAAACAGATAACTTTTACATCATCTTCTCTATAGACCACAAGCTCTAAAAGAGGAACTTTTATACTATACATACTTATTTATTTATTTAAAGGCTGTTTTCGGGAAATTAGTTTTACTCGGCCTAAAAACTAACCGTTTAACAGTTTCTTTCATTTTTTATTTCCCCTCATGCATCGTTATAACTACAGTAGTAGATATTTAAGAAATAGAAAACCAATAGCAGCTGTTTGGCCTCTTTCCAATGAATCTCAATCTGGAATGCCAAGTCGCATGAAATATTCAAAACAAACAAAAAATTAATAATGTTCAGCATTGTATGCATGGTATAATTGGTAATTTGTTAAATATACACTAACTACATATTTTTTCGTTAATTTCTGAAAGATATGTTGCTCTTGAACTATATTATTACCCGCTATGTTTTAAGTCTCCTTTTTTGTTTTCTCTGAGCTAACGAAAGGTAAACAAGAAACATCCAATGTTCTCATTCTGTCTTGCAGTGAATCAAATTGTTCAACCGCCCTTTCCCCTTTATCACTGAACGGATGACAAACTGATGAAGCAGCCCGGGTGTTTTCTCATTCTGGAGATGCTATGATTCACGAGAGAGCATCTTTTCAGAAATAAACAGGTGCATTTTTCCGCGTTGAGTCATCAACATACTCACCAAGGTGAGAAAGAACACCCTTCAGGACCTGGGGGTTAGGTAATAAGAGTATAAATAGGCGTTTGCCATTGACGTCACCAGTTCTCTTGATACCCGTTACAATTTTTTTACTACCTCTGTCTCGCGCTATCCC
>JADKLZ010000167.1:15622580-15639478 GCA_021533235.1 Biomphalaria straminea
TGGGCAATACATTTTTGTCACTTAAAGAGATAGTTTCTACATTTCTAAGCCCCGTTAGTTGGGCAATATATTTTTGGCATTTGAAAGATGTGTTAGGAATATGATTGGAATAACTGACGTAAACAGTGAAAGTACCAAATCCCATTGGATAAAAGGTGAACATCTCCGACCTCTGCGGAAGTAACGATTCAGTACCGTCAGACATTACAGGGAAATAGATCCAACAGTTTTCCAATGTCAAGGTTAAAAAAAAATCATATTCCTGGCAGCTTTCTTTTAGTTTATTCCCAGAGATTCATCAGTAATTCGAACAGGTGACAGAGCGTTTCAAAAGGATTCTGTAGTTAGAAAATGAAAATAATAAAGCATTTATAAATATATATTGAAAATCAGATCAAAATAGCGCAGAAAAAAATATTTTTCTGTCATTTTGCAAGACATACTTGAAAAATCGTTCAATATGAATAGAGAAAGTATTTTTTTTAGATTTAATATTATCATTATTTGTCAGTCATTTCGCAAGAAATACTTTGGATATCTTAAAATGTAATTATGCAAATATTATGCTAGAGTTATAAAAAGCTAAAATCAGGAACTTTTATACACATCATATATAATTATGCGCTATTGTGTCGGAAATTTTGCGCTATTTTGTATGGTCACCATATAAACACGCATACACAATTTCTTAGATGTCTTGATTTGTTGTGGAACCCATTACCCTTTTAGCAATGCAGACATTCCTTTTTCTACCTTTCGAGGTTTTTTTTTTTTTTGGGGGGGGGGGAGAGATGATGTAAAGATGTTCTGCTTCTATGGCCGACAGTTTACGAGGGTGTAATATCCCAGCACCACGCTCAATAGTCCACATATCAACTACCAATTAGAGGTGCGTTCTTAAAAATTAGGAATCTCAGAATTCCTGTTTTCACCAAGCTTCGAGCTCGAGACACATTGTAATGTAATGAATGTGCTTCCTATCATACTGATTCACTGTTACATCTGCTGTCACTATCACAGAAAAACCAACACTGCCAGGCACTTGAGCTTAAATTACGATAAAGATATTTGTGTGTATCTGGACTCCTAGATCTTAGGATCGTCATAAATTGTGAAGTTTTATTGACAGATAAATTTCATTCTTAACAAAATTTCATTTGTTGTTGTTATTGTTAACCCCAACAAGCGCACACACGCTAGGTGTCTTGGTGGTGACATTTATTAAAGACAACAGCCACTTAATACTCTAGTTTAATTAGGAGCTAATGACGTCAGCTTTTCACTTCCCATCCTTTGGTCAAGAAATAGTTCTCCTCCCACGTCTTCCTTCTGACGTGCTGCGCTTTGTTTGGAAACATTGGCCTATATGGAGAGCGAGGCAACAATCAACAGAGAGGGAGAAGGGGGTGGATCAATATCTCCTCAGAGAGAGAGAGGACACAGTTATCAACTTTTTGCACTATTCTTTAAAATAGAGTTTTAAAATGACATGTTTAGTTACAATATGGCTACTGTTTCGGGTTGAGTTTACAGAGTTTTTTTTAATTGAAACAAAACTACAATTAGTACACTAATTTTTTTTTACATTAGAATTTGGATGGGGAAAAACTGCACGTGACCAGGGAATGAGATGGACGTATTACGTTGATACTTGAGTTGATAATTTTTTTTTTGGACGAGTTTGTGTTGAATTTTTTTTTATCTTGTCCCTCGCTCACGTTTTCACATCCCCCCCCCCACACACACACAGCCTGTTCCTCTCTTCGTACTGGCATCACTTGCGCGTGAGGACACCCAAGGCCATCATATGCTGGTCCAAAATAGAATGTCCGATCAATGAGAACTTGCTATTAGTGGCGCTTCCGTAACCGGAGGTGTATTTGTGGCGGTCTATGACGTCTGAGCAATGTTTTCACCTTGTGGATGTGGTTTGGCCTCTCTCTTCTGTGTCTGGTGGGGGAGGCCGAGACTTTCAAAAAACAAAATCTAATACACTTTGGCTCTGCGGAAAAACAATGCTGAACTTCAGACACGATTTTTGTGTTTCTTTTGGCTTTAGAACAGACAGGAGTACACTTCAAACTAGCTTTATTTTGTTTGAATTATTGGTTGTAGGCTTACATATACACTCAGCAACAACAAAAACAGTTATATTTTACTTATTTCTCTCGATATTGTCAGACTTGTTTATTTCTATTTTTATCATTGTACAGCAATTCTTTCTATTGCTTCTAATTTTGTATTGAATAAAAATATTTTAGTTTATTCTGTTGTTTTTTTTTTGGATAATTATTATTCAATTTAAATGTAATCTAAAACCCCTGTTTTCGTTCTAGGTGTGGATGGCCATTCCTTATATTGCACTGAAATCCTTCCAAGCTTGTCACCTCCTAATCAGACAGTCTCAGTGGATGGTGGCGGAGCCAGCAGGAGGGCTCCGTTGGTTGTCAATGGAGGGACAGCTGCTCAACCTGTACAGTATACCATAATTATTGCAGATCCTCAACTTCAGCAAAATGGCAGCACTACCAGAAGCTTGAGCTCTGGGGCCACAAACATTCTCCTCAACACTTTGGTGCAACAGCAGCAACTGCAGCATCAATTAGTATCTATTTCCAAAGCAAACAATTCTATTAACAATTTGATAACCGGAGCAAACCCTGGCATTATTGTAAATAGCAGCAATTTTAATGGCAGCAATAAGTTCAACAATCTGTTGAGCACCAGTAGCAACACTGGTGTCAACCTCAACAAGGGCAGCAGTGGTGGCAGCACTGCAGCAGCCTTCCCAACCAGCCTTATTGCAAATGGACTGAACAACAATCTAGATGGGAAGAGCATAAGCATTAGCCTGTCCCCCAACAGCAAGCTCCCATCTGCAGTGTTTGACAGCAGTGGTGGAACTGAGGCTGGTATATTGATATTGAACTATACTGAGGCTGGTGAGCCAAGCACTGCTACCTTGGCTAACATAAACCAGCTGGTGACTGTTCACAGCAGTGATTTTGTCACTCAGGGTAATAATCTGATAAGGGTTTCTGCCAGTGATTGCAATCATCAGTCCCAGCCTTGTGTGAAATCTGACAATTATCAGTTGGTCTC
This sequence comes from Biomphalaria straminea, assembly GCA_021533235.1. NCBI lineage: Eukaryota > Metazoa > Mollusca > Gastropoda > Planorbidae > Biomphalaria > Biomphalaria straminea. Next base: position 15,625,683 of record JADKLZ010000167.1, read on the forward strand.
AGGTGCTAGACAAGATCCAAGAAACTCTGCTGTATATAATGGGCATTTTGTAGATAAGGAAGACTCTGAATCATCTGAAAACAGAAACTCTTCTCAGGGTAAAAAGATACTGCCTGCAAGTGAGAATCGATTAATAGAATCTTCTTCAGGTGAAAGGCTGTCCAGGGGCATGCACAGTGGACGCGTCGGGGCAGGGTCAGGTCAATCTCTTAACGATCAACAGCAGCAGTGCCACAGCCCTAAAACCACTTCCACACCTTCTACTGCTGCTTCATCTAACCAACCAACTATGCTATCTGCCGGCCAACCATCAATGCCCTCAGGGATCTTTAGAACAGGCGCTGACACTTCATCACCTACTCATCAAATTGCTGCTTCTGGCAATGCCAATTTCAACCCTTCCCAGTATGCACCAGTATATGGCCTCCACAGTCAAGCTACCGGTCATATGACCACTATACAGCCTTATGGTACTTTCTTCCCAAGTTTTGGCGGATCCAGCTCTTTGTCTCATGGATTCTCACATGGTTCGCTAATGGCTGCCAGCTCACAAAGTCATTATCCTAAAATAGAATCTTACTCTGCGATGTTAGCCAGTATTGGTAGTCAAGCACAACATCTTGGTGTGCAGGGAGCTGAAAGGTCAGATATTTATACAAATTTCAATACATTCATGTAGTATTGATTAAAGTAGTTACTCTAGTGCAAGATGTTTTATCTCTTCCAGTTTTAATTTATTGTTATTATAGCCTTTTTTATCTAATATAGGTCTATTAGTTTAAAGTAAAAAGCATGTTACATTTGCGAAAAAAAAAGATGTTTGTTTGCTAAGCAATTACATCATGTTTAAATGTAACCTTTTTTTAAATATATAAATTAAAAGCACAAACAGATTTTTTTGAAAGCATAATTTATAAGTTAGATCATTTCAATTAAGTTTAAACTCTTGATTATGGTCATATAATGTCTTAATGCTAATATTCAGATATATATATATATTATACAGACGGGGGGCGCGGTGGTCGAATGGTTAAAAGAGCTCGGCTTCCGAAGCTGAGCTCCTGGGTTCGAATCCCGGTGAAGATTAGGATTTTGTAGTTCGGGATTTTTAGGGCGCCCCTGAGTCCACCCAACTCTAATGGGTACCTGACTTTAGTTAGGGAAAGTAAAGGCGGTTGGACGTTGTGCTGGCCACATAACTCCCTGCTCGTTAACCGATGGCCAAAGAAACAGATGACCTTAACATCATCTGCCCCATAGATCGCAAGGTCTGAAAGGGACACTTTACTCTTTTTACTTTTATTATGTAGAGGTGTGCGTGGTAGAGCTCTTGGCTTTGGAAGGGGGATTTCAGGTTCGAATCCTGGAGAAGATTGTAATTTTTATTTCTAGATCCTTAGGAGGCTTCTGAGTTCACCCAGCTTTAATTGGTACCTGACATTAGTTGGGTAAAAGTAGAGGTGATTGGTCGTTGTGATGGCCACAACAACCCAAAGAAACAGATGACCTTTACATCATCTGACCTATAGACCACAAGGTCTTGTATTAATTAATAAATTAGTGGTAATTTATTACATACATATATATATATATTTGAAATAACCTAACATTCAATAAATCATTGATCTAATTCACAACAGAAGTTAACAAGTTCAAGAAATACATAGGTCACTTAATACAGTCGTCTGACACATATATATATATTTTAAGAACACTTATTTTATTTATCTCATATTATCTTTTTGTTTTTCTTGTATCATTTTGTATCTCTGGTATGCTGTAATAATTTAAATTCTGTTTTCTGTATATAGATCGTCTAGACTTCAGCCATCTGCTGTCTCTGCTCCTCCACGCCCATTTCTTTCTGCTGGAGCACACATAGCATCTTCTGGTACTCAGTATCCTGCTACACACCATCGTCTTTCAGAAACAAGCACCCCAAGTCCAGGTCCACCACAAGCGACCTCCAATCTGTCTTCTCATCACTTGGAGAAACTGGCAGCCATTAAAGGAGGTAGTGGCAACCAGTCAAGAGAGTTGGAGGCATCCAGGGAGCTCCGTCTGTATGGGGAACCTTCTAGTGGACTTGAAGTCAAAACCTGTCTTTCACCACCTAGTTCTTATTCAGCTAACACACATGTACCTAAAGTTTCTTTTGACTCTGTTGTGAAGGAGTATGGTGGTAGGGACTCTCCCTCTGGTAGGAGTGACTTGTATTTTAGAACATCTCTAAGTGGCAAGGAGGGTAGTTTAAAACATCGTATACTAACTCGGCCATCAGATACAGATGCACCTGATGATCTATCTAAAGTTAGTGGAGTACATGGGCTCAAGGATGAGCCTGTTAGTAAGCGGATGAAGGTGTCCAGCTTGAGTTCTGTGCCATACAGCGCTCCAGCTCACAATGTTGATAGCCAGAGGTCAAATGTTCATCATGGCTCAATCTCTCATGCCAGTTCCTGTCATTCTCCTGTCAACAATGGTAACAGTAAAACTAACATTGATAGCAGAGGTCACCATTCTGAGAATGTTCTATCTGGACATCAGAGCCGGGCTCTGTCCCCTTACCAGCAGCAATCTGGGGATGATAACACATCCAGGTTCAAGCAACAAGCATACTACTCTCCTTCTCCTAACTGGACTCCACCGCCAAGTTCTCCCTCTTCTGAAAACCCTCCTTCTCATCTCCAGTACCCTACTCATTTCATGAAAGGATCTATAATCCAATTGGCTGATGGAACCCTTAAGAGGGTGGAAGATCTTCGAACAGAGGACTTTGTTAATAGTGCGGAAATATCATCAGATCTTAAAGTAGATTCCAGTACAGTTGTGAAAATTGAGGAACATCCAGATAGAGGTACAGCCATGCTGAGTTTTTCTGTTGGCGAGCACAGAGTACAGGTAACAGACATTTAATCCCTTCAAACATTAGTTTAGTCAACCTTTAAACACCAAACAATCCTCCTAATTGTTCTAATGCAGTGATGCCCAAAATACGGCCCGCGACATGGTTCCATCGGGCCCGCCGAAAAGTTGGGACCAAGTTAAGAAAAAAACCCTCACCCTTTTTTTTTTTTTTTTCCAAAAAATGTATTTTCACCTACATAAGAGCCCTCAAATTTTTCTCTGATAGACATTTGTACCTTTATGAAATGGAACTTGGAATGTAGAAGCTACCAAGAAAAGTGAATTGATCTTTACTTTTTGAGGAACATGATAGTAACCCACATATTTGATTTGTTAATAAAGTAAATTGTGGCTGTTTTTGTTTTTAAATAAAAGAACAACATATAGGCCCTAAAGGCCATTATAAAACAAATATGATGACATTGTTTGTTTGAGCCGCGAATGAAAAATTAAGCTAGAGATTGATCGATGGGAATGTTTATCAAAAAGAGACAAGAAAATTAGTCTGTGGTTAAGATACAATGTTGTTCATATTTTAAGTCATTTTAAGTTACGAGAAAAGAAGTAATTTTGACGAGTGAAAAATAGATTTAAAAAACTTAAAAATATTCCATTAATTAATGTAAGTACTAGATCCAAGAGTGTCTAATCAAATAGTTTCAAGTCAATTTCATTTTGTTTTTGTACATATTGGATGATGTGGCCTGCAATACGAGTGTCGGAAATTAAAATGGCCCGCAGGTCAAATTAGGTTGAGCATTACTGTTCTAATGGTATTGAAACTAATGAATGTCTTCATAGCAAATATTGTTGTCTATGGAATAAGCTGACAGGTATTCAAAACTGAGACAGGTACAGAATGCTAAATATACAAATTTATTTCAATTGGAAAAGGAAGATAATAATTTCAGATTAATCTGATCAGATCATCTTAACCATCATTCTGCGTTCAAAAGAAGTGAAGTTTGAAAATACAAACAATTTTGGTGAATCATTTCATTCTTAAAGTGACAGACTCAAAATAGCATATGATGTTTCTATCTGTAATTCTGTGTACATGTTTTTACGCCTCTGCCTCACCCTGCAGACATTATTAATCTGCTCAAATTAATCTTCTCTTTTTATCAGCTGCATATATTGTGAAATATGATAATCTGGAGTGATATGCTACTACTTAAGCTTCAGCCCATTGATCCTTATAGTCCAAAGAAGTTTTATTCTGACTAAAAGGCTCATGAAATGTTCATTTAGTGTTCACATTTTAGACTTGTTTCTGGTGCTAGAAGTAAGAAATATGCTGAACATCAAATATATTGAATTTTTAAATTTTAATATAAAAATAAACTTTTTTTGAAAAACAATTAAATTTTTTAAAATGTATTTCAAAGCATAAAAATTGCATAATAACAACCTGCTTCTTTTTTCTTTTCTCTTGTAGGTGACTGTAGAGGCAACTTTGGAGCACCCATTCTTTGTTTTTGACCAAGGATGGTCCTCTTGTTCAGTTTCCAGAACTCTAGCACGCTATGGACTAGATTGCCAAAAGCTAAATGTTGGTGATGTATGCATATCCCTCACCCACAAAGATGTTTGTCTGAAAGCAGCTGAGATCAGTCAGCAGCAGCAGCAAGATCAGGAGCAAGGTAGACAATGCTCAGGCTCACCATCAGCACACCCTGTTTCTTCATCTGCAGCATCCAGCCCAGTTACTAGCTCCACTGTGACCTCTGTCACTCTAAAAGTGGAGATGGATCCTAGCTTTGTCTCACCTAATTCAACTGCAGCCTTAAACAAAAGGAGGACATCCCAGAATGAGCTGCCACCTCCACAGTCCAACATAGTACCAGTCAAGAAAGAAAACTCCAACAACAGTCACAAGGCAAGGAGAAGGGGAGTGTCACAGAGAAATGAGACAGATGTCAAAGAGGAGGAGGAAGCAGAGTTTGACCCTGACTCTGAATCGACATCCTCACTAAGGCAGAGGAGGTGGTCAGCGCCAGACCCTGTGACAGTAAAAGCTGATCAGGAGCGGGAGAGGGAGAGACAGATACAGGCTAATGAGGCACAGAAAGCTGAAGAAGCCTTTCAAACGATGGGTGAAGACAATGGACATCATCCTTAGTTGTGAGGATGTATATTTATATTCTAGCAGCTTTAATTTTTCTTTAGAGAATCTACTTGACAAGCAATTGTAATTTGTCACACATCAGTGGAACACATGGAGTAGTCCTGAGAAATCCAGGTTTCACACTTATAAAACTATACTTTTGGTTTCATTTAATATCAACTATAAATATATTAGCAAATATTAAAATATCTAAAATTGGAATACCTATAATTGGGGAAAAAGCTACAATTTTGCAAAGTACTACGTTGACTTTTCTCAAGACAACTTTTGTAGTATTAAAAGTAGGTGTAATTGTACTAAATGTTTACTATTTCAAAGTATCATGGGATTAAATCAATACTAATGAGAAATCAGTTTATTTCTTTCTATTTTCAGGTACACAGTTGTTGTTTTTTCTGTTAACTTTCTAAATACAAAATGTGTTAAATAGGTTTATTACTTATATCATGTACAATGGAAAATAGAAAATCACTTGAAATGTGTATGTATAAAGCTTGTGATTCTGTGACTTGTTTTCAAAAGTATGGATTACTTTTTGACTAAAAAAAACTACCTTAATCTCAAAAGCTATTTTAATACATTGTAAATACCTTAACATTTCTTTTATCATTGTTTAAGTGTGATATCTATCTATCTATATATATATATATATATATATATATATATATCTGTATATATATATATATATATACTATAAAATAAGTTACATTTAATCAATTTCATTTTTTAAATTAAAATTTTGAAAGAGATCATTTCATATATATACTTTGGACCTCACTTATGTTATAAGTAAACCAATTCCTACAAGTGTTTAAAATTATATTAGTAAGTTTTTCTAACATAAATATTTTCATACATTTTCCAAAACTTTTTCTACAATTTATTACAAATTTTCAACAATTAAATGATACATTCACACCTCAGAATATGAGTAAACTGGTTTGTGAGCATTTTCCAAGACAATTACAAATTTATTAATTCAATGTCTTTTTCAAAACTCTTTGGCTGATTTAACAGTGTTTTGATAACTTTATTAGCTCTGAGTTGTCAGTAAAACTGTGACTGGTTTAATCAAGTTTCAATAACTTTTTTTTACCGGTACCTCTGAGGTGTCAGTAAAACTGTGACTGATTTATCTGTGTTTCAATAACTTTCTATTAGCTCTGAGTTGTGAGCTACATTTATATGAATATCCTCTTGGGCTTTTAACTCTTTCTCTCCTAATTAATGATACCATCGTTGTTTTGACCCCATCAAATTAAATTAATTTTTGGTCTTATAAACGTGTATTTGCGCTATATAAAAAGAGCATACATTCCTCTATAATTCTATACCAAAAGTAACATTTTCTGATAACAAACGAAACTGTTATTGAAGTTTAATGATAACAGGGTAGAATGTACAAATGTGAAAAATGAACAATTCTGTTAGAACCTGGAAAATAATTGCAGAGATAAAGAGTTAAATTGAATTTTACTAAAAAGACTTGTCTTCACAATTCAATATTTTATTTCTGAAAACTCTTTTAATGAAAGGGAAATTTTGCCTTGTTGATCACATTGTGTGCTACTTGCATTTTCCTAATTTGCTTGTTAGTAAGTAATCAGAAATTATTAGACACTATTTTAAGAAGTAACTTGATAATGCAACATTAAGTTGTTGTTGTTGTTGTTTTTTTTTTTGTAAGTTTATTATAAAAGTAATGTACGGTGGCTGAGTAGTAAGGCGTTTGGCTTCTGAATCAAGGGTCCCAGGTTCAAATCCTGGTAAAGACTGGGATTTTTTATTTCAGGATCTTTGGCGCCTTGAGTCCACCCAGCTCTGATGGGTACTTGATAGTAGTTGGGGAAAAATAAAGGCGGTTGGTCTTTGTGCTGGCCACATAACACCATCATTATTCATAGGCCACAGTAACAGATGACCTTTACATCATCTGCCCTATAGATCACATGGTCTTAAAAGGGAACTTGACTTTATTTTCTACATTATAAAAATATTTTTAAAAAGACATCCTTTGTTCAGCTAATAAAACATTAAGCATCATGTTTTCCCAACGTTAGTTATCTAAATAAATGGTCTCATTTTTTCGGGTAATAGATGCTATAAGTTTTGTGTGATCTCTCCCTGCGTCCCGTTTAGATAACATAAACTAGAAAAGATATTGAAAATCTGACATCATGATATTTTAGACCTTTTAAAGTTCTGATGCAACAGCTACTTTCTAAAAGCGAAAAATTTAATTTTTAAAATCAACTTTGCAAGCATTTGTTTAATAAAAATACACCATTTTTACAACTATTCACTATTAATAGTAAAAAAAACACGGAAGACTATTTACCATATTTTGAACACATGCAAAAGTTTTAGATTTTTTGTCAAAAACTATTTTATAAGTGGAAGTTAATTTAAAACAACAATTAATAAGTAGTTTTTCATATTATAGCGTCAACTGCACGGCGCTCACTTACACATAGGACACTTAACTAAAGGAATTTTTTTTACAGAATTTTTTTTTTTTTTTGAGGCTTTGAATAAGAGTTTGACCCTTTACAAAACAATTAGATCAATTAGATATTCATAAGGCATAAGTTAGGCTAGGTTTACATCTAACTCACTTTTACCTATCCTTTGGTCTGTGGACCGCTGGGCCACCACACAAGTCCGTCAACCTTCTTTCTCCATTCTTCTCTGTTATTTTCCTTTTGATAGAATTTCATTTGATATTCTTTCTGGGAACCTGCTTTTTTTACAGGCCTAGGTGGACCTCTTCAGGGATTGATTTTGAGTTTGTGTTTCCATGCAAACTGTCTTTGTAACCTTGTTATATATTGTATTTCTTTAAAAAGCTATTATTTTAGCATTGATGGGATATGACTGGATTAAGATGAGTCGACAGTCTAGACATTTTACAACTCTTTTCTTTATTTTATTAACTATTAGGGTTTACTTGATATTAAAATATTTAGCTAGCTTCTAACCACCTTTCTATTTACTGACACAAATTGACAAACTTCTTATTCCAAAATAGTGTTTAATTTTATCCAAAGAAAAAAATCACCCAACCAAAAACTGTGCATGCAAAGGTACTTTTGCTGACATGGCACTGCTAATAACTCCTCATGTCTGGTTTGTTTATTAGAAACTAGAGCCAATAGTATCTTCTACAAAGATGTTTGAATTTCTGAATTTATTTTTTTCTTTTGAGAAAATAAGCAGGAACCAATGCTCACAATCTGAGGTTTGACTGTATCTTTAACTCTTTGAGACATTCCAGGAAGTTCAAAACAAACTTTGAGTTCTACTAATATATTTGACAGTCAAAAAGTTTTGATTTGTTCACTTGCACTACTTCATATTACATTTTACATTTTAATTTGTTCAGTAGTAGGGACACAAGATAGTGTTATGTTACTAGTCTTGTTTGTATCAGCTGCATCATGCATAAAGTAATAAGAAATAAATATGTTTGATTTGAACTATAATATGATAGGATAATGTACAAACGATCTTACAATCCAAGAAAATACATGAAACATGTCAATTTCATTATTGAATGCCTAAAGTGCTTACCAATGGAATCCTCCTTAGCAATGAACCAAAGTTTGGGCAAATTTCATTTATCTCAAAGTAACCCCCCAGTTGCCTTGTTGACAAGCAACTTCTATAAGATTTGACTTGATTCACCAACCTTCCTTGTGTCTCAAGTGTAATATACTTGACTGGTGACCATCTGCTCTTCACAAGATGTGCCTATCTGTACTTCCTATACAAGCTGTTTCTTATTCCCCACCTCTCACACACAGATGACATAATGCAAAAAACTAATGACAGGAACTTTGTTTTATATAAGAGATAATAATAGGGATACTTTTCACATTTAAAGACATTCTTAACATTTTATTGGAATTTATTTCTACATATTTGTCCAGGTTTGATGTATTTAGAAAGAGACTAATGATCATACTTTTAATAAGCTAGGTTAGGTAGTGGTATTGCAGTTAGCAATAATAGTCAGATAATGTTTTAGTACCAGAAATATGTGCAATTAATTAAGTGGCAAATTTAGATAACTATATTTACTTTTTATGTTCCTTATTATTTATTATAATTATAACCTTTTACAATTATTTTAGAATGTTTAGCTGAATTTGATAGATTACAAACTGAAAAGTTGGGAAGGAAGGCAGAGATGATGGTTCGCTTTAAAAAAAAAATTGCGACTTATTCATTAAAAAAGAATTCCAGACTTAATTTTTTTTTAAATTATTCAGAACTCACAATTTAAATTAAAACTATATTAATTTTGCCATAATTATAATTCTGTTAAAACTAGAGAACATTTTGTGATTGAAGTGACCTGGTCCCAGATGTCATGACAAATCTAAATCCATGTGCTGTGAATTATGTGCCATGTCATCTTCATTTGTAATATGTGCACTTGATGAAGCATGTCAGGGTTGTTTGAGTTGTACTCTGCTCTTGAGTAACTGTTTCTTATAAGTATACCCTAAAAGCAATGAAGTTAAATTTCTGATCTAGAAATAAATGTGATTTGTCTTGAACAATGTATATTGTATACACAACTTTTGTTTCCCCCTTTTTCCTGAACACAAGGGAGTTAACAATTTATATCTATTTACATTGTGATATTTTCTATTCTAAAATGAATGGTGTTTATAAATTAATGTTTTCACTTTCTCTGCTGTCAGAGCTGCAAACATTGGAAGCATTTTATTGTGTGCTCTGATTCCAATAAGCCTTATGTTGATGCTAAAGGTTGAATAGTGGTAAAAATAAAATAAACTTGTGTAGGATTCTTTATATATATGTATATATATATACACATTTAGTCCTCATCATTATTTGTATTAGGCCTTTTGCAGGGGTGGGGGGTTAGTCCTACAGAAAAGAAACTGCAAAGTTTATATTTTTATATTATCTGGTCAAATGATTACTTCAGAATAATAGGTCATAAACTTCTGTAACTAATTAATTCATCCAAAGATCAATTGTATACACTGTCCATCATCTGCAGGAATACTTTTATATATTTCTTAGTTTTAGGTACACCAAGTCTTAATATTTTCTAAGTGTGTTTGATGTCATAGTTTTGAAGGTCTACTGTTACATATGGGTTTACATAAGACACAGATTGGTTTCAATTGATATATAAACACTAGTCTGTAAATGTTTGAGAGTTTATGGTAAAATCTTCTTTACCAAAATTTAATATCTTGCACATTTTGTGGATTGACTATCTTTACTATTTATAATTATGAAAGAGCATACATTTTTGTTTATATAATCCTTGAAAAACACAATAGACATACATATTGGAAGCCAAAATAAAAACACTGGATGTTTGGGCCATAACTATACAGTTGTTCACCCCCTTTTGTTTTTACTCAGTGAAAGTAAGAAAAAAAAAAAGAACAGAAACAGTAGTACATTATTGTATTAATGACAACAATTTTTGGTACACTACATTGTCACAATTAAGCAGCTATCATTAACTCACCAATTCTGTTACTTAGAAATTATGTTAAATCAAATGTTTTAGTGTTTGAATTTCACAATTTTTGTTCGAGTTCAAAAATTGTATCTTTTCTAGTTGTCATTTTTTAGATGACTTTCTTCAGCCTTGCAAAACATTTTTTTACTTTGATTATTATGCTCTTTTTTTTAAATGAATTTGTTAACTGAAACAACAATTTATTACATCAATATTTCTATGTCCTCTAAATACAAATCGACTTTGAGCCATTAGGTATTGCCAATCAATAGCAATACTAATTACTATCAGTGCACTATAGAAACTCTGCTTTCACTATCAGTGCACTATAGAAACTCTGCTTTCAGTAAATAGAGCTGGATTCTTCAGTGAAAGCAAACATTGTGTTACATAATTTAAGAAAAGAATCAGAGATCAGAGGTTATTAAGGGTCTCACATGACAATCTATTATAGCACTAATTGTAGAGCAAGGTGTTTTATCTTGATGTTCTTGTTATTTTTGTGCCTGTTAACATTTGCTGTTTGTTTAATTGACTACTTTACTTTGTAAGATGAAGGGATAATGGCAGAATTAGAAGTTGAAAATCTCATTGTCACATATGTTCCCATTAAAATCATATTCTTTTCCAGGAACCAAGTTCTTTAACTCCCATGAATCTTGAATGAAAACTATAATACTAAAATAGTGACATCATCCAAACAATGGCAGAGTATGCACAGCATAGGGTGAACAAATCTAAATAATACCAATGGATCACAAGTTAGGATGTGCAGTGGATTGTTTATTGATACATTTTTATTTTATTGATATTCATAAGCAATGTACTGACTACAAAATAACTGATTCGCACTGGTTAACTGTTAATATTTTTGCCTAAAAATTATCTTGTATTTTATAACAGCTTTTGCATTTTCATAATGCTTTGTGATTGGCTCGCACTGTTTTGTGTAACACAATAGATTAGTCATTGACTAAATAATCAAGATAATAGCAATATACATTTTGTTGAAACTCTTTTGTATAACTATTTACTCATTTATTTGTTATTTAGTACAGGACTTGTATTCCTCACTATACACTTTTTAACTAGAACATTTTTGAAACTGAATTATATAGCTTTTTTTTTCTTTACTATCAAATTAGCTTTTTACATATTCTAAATTTACAGTAGATATACATTTCCATTCTCTTGTTGTCACAAACTAATATAAGCTATTCTTTGTAATGTGAGCATTTTTTGACTAAATTAATTAGGTTTAACTTTGTTGTTGTTGTCAATATTTTTATTATTTGTGATGGACAGTGTGTCTGGAAACATTTGGATTTGAGCAGAGCATAAGGCTTTATTCAGTGTTTTATTATTTGTATTGTTGGTTTTTGGCTGTCTTTATTTCTATTTGGCAACTTGTCTGGCTAACATTTAGCTAAGAAATCTACTATTTTGATTTGTGTGACTTTGAAATTATGTTACTGTGCATGCAAAATGTCAACTTGTGACATTATTGGCAATGTGCATTTCAGTGTTTTGTTTGAGTGCACATTCTGCTGATCAAGATTTGGTTCAACCATTGCACATTGTATTCATATATCATGCTCTACATGTTTTTCAATTAGTTCATTTTTTTTCTCACTGTTGACAAATTTAAAAAACAACCTCATGTGTATTACTGTGCACACTGGATGTGGCCTAAATGTGTGTTTTTTTCCCTACAAAATACCTATTTGACTTGTGTCTAGTATTTTGTGTTGAACTTCTTGTATAAAGTTGTACATGTATATAAAATAAACCCTTCCCTCTCCCTATTTCCTGTGGCTGATTTTCTCTCATCATGACAGAAATTGTGTTGTTTCTCAAAACATTTATGAGTCAAAAACTGACCTGTGTTCTCATGTACATAGATTTCAATGATATAGTATTGCAGGTTGTAAACACATTTTTTTTTTTCTTATCTACATTTCATAATGTGTAATTCACAGGCATCCAACACAGATAGCACACACAAACACATACATTTATACAAAATTGGAAATGTTTCAATTTGAATTTTGTATTTTCAGAGAAATGTATTGCACTGTTTCCACAGAGCCTGGGTGAAGGTGGAAGACATTCTCAACTGAACTATGTAGTGCTACTATTGTTATCATGTCTAATTAAACATTATTGTTCCATTGCTTCATCGCTTCCTTGTCTTTGTAGGACATGAACTAATAGATTCTCTATGTTCACATTAGATTTGTCCACTGCCCATATTTTCAACCCTCTTCCACATTTTGTGGATTTTTGTTTTTTGAGTATGAAAAAAAAAAATGTATATTATTTATTTTAACAGCAGCATGGAGTCTTCAGACAGCCTGCTGTAACCTGTTGCACTGTCAGTTTTTAACATTAAGGCCAAAAATAGCCATGTCCTCATTTTTTTCAGACTACTCCAATATTACTTCTCCTGGACATAAAAATTGAAAAGAGAGATGTAGTTTGACCAGAATTCTGGTCACCTGCATTATAATTGTTGTTTGCAGAGTTCTCTTTACCAGAGACTGCATTAGGATTGTTAGTGAAATTTAATACTTTGATCGCAGCCATAATTATTGCTTAACAGTCGTATTCTCAAGTAGGTGTTATTTCAATAGAACAGTTCGTTGCCAGAAAATTCTGGTTGTTGGAGAAATGACAAACAACTATCAAAGTGGACAAAGCCCAACATATTTAGCCATATTTGTGCTCTCTGAAGGATTAATTTCTCTTGTTGGTAATGATCAATTAATTGATGGGCTAGTTGGTTAATTCTTTTATTGATTTATCTATTGTCAAATTTTAACTTATCCGAGAATGGGTGTGGAAGAAATAAAACATTTTTCCAAATGAAGTCAGAGAGCATGCCCAAGGTAAAAAAAAACATTAAAAGGGTTTCTAGAGAGAGATAGAGAAGAAAAGAGATAGCTAGCTGATATAATACTTCACTGGCTAAAAAGTATGTTAAGGAGATCGTTCATATGTGGCCCGGTTATTGGATGCTCAAAAAAAGGGGGGTGGGGGTCTAATGTTCCGGCTATAGGCCTAATAAATATTTTAAGCATTGGAACAAATCAAACGTTGTGGCTTGGCTTTTGAACCGGGAGGTCCCGGATTCGAATCCTGGTGTAGACTGAAATTACTTATTTTGGGATCTTTACGACGCCTCTGATGGGTATCTGACATCAGTTGGGGAAAAGTAGAGTCGTTTGGTCGTTGTGAAGGCCACGACAC
>JADKLZ010000167.1:15639878-15656518 GCA_021533235.1 Biomphalaria straminea
ATATATATATATATATATATATATATATATATACTGTATTGTAATTGTTCTGCATAAAGAAAATTCTTTCAACTTAAAAAAGTTTAAAAATTGCTCCCATGGCCATAGGCTATTGGGGAAAAACACATAGGCGGAAGCAACCAATCAAAATATTTTATTTCGTATATTAACATCGACATCCAATCGGATTTTATTAGGAAAATGTGTGGTGATCAAGTCTGTGACATTAGTTTGGGATCAGTTGGAATGATGTCCGAGTCTTCTGCTCATCAGCAGTTGTGATGCTTATCGGAGTATTTCTATACTCGAGCATAGCAAGATATGGATCCTTCCCACTTTTGCATACCCTGAATCCTTTTGCTTTCGCACAAAAAAAAAAAATTGAAACCCATTTATGATTTCTACAAAATGATGAAAAACGGACGAAGCTGATTACCCAATCCAACGAAAAAGCAAAAGAAGGTAGTTAATACTATGGATCCCCTTTAATCAAAATAACCAGAAGAAAGAAAAGACTTTATGGGAAGTTGAGTTCTAATGTAGGACTGTCAATAGAACAGCAATTCAAACGCGTTGCGACAGAAGTACTGGGCATATTTCATATGGGGATTACAGATTACAAAGGCTGGGGAAAAAAGGATGCTTTTGGGTTTCTTCTTGAACCAACACACCTGTTGGATGATGACACGCTTATGACAAACTGTGTTACTTTTTCCTGTTTGTATGATGAAATAAATGGCAAATCGCTTGTTCAATGATGCCATTGATGTACGAACCAGTAATACAATCCACAATATAGGCCTACATATTGCGGAAACAGGCTTCATATGGTAATTACGTGTGCTCAAACCTTGCAGCCTCCTCCGAATACCGCTAACTCAGGCCACTCACTTCCATTGCGTCATTCACAAAGCTCAAGTGCATCAAAAACTATCCTAGGAGCACAATGAAAGGCATATCATGGCTTTAATGTCAGTGAAGTCACAAATACTAGAAAGTATCGATGTGGATGTTATAGATGTCTTTGCTGCACAGAATCCACAACGTGAAGCGATATGAATTGAGATTTGTCACTTGTGCATTATTTAGCTAATAAACAATGGTATTATTCATAAAAGAGTCTTAATGATTATTTTTTGTAAAGTTTACTGATATACTGAACTAATTTGATCTTGGGCATAGGCCTATGTATTTTTTGCGTACATTATGTCATGTCATATGTCGAATGTGAAAATGCAAGGGGCCCCCAAAGAGGTCGATCCCCCCGGGCCCCCGAATACCTAGCTACGCCCCTGACCAAAACTTTGGTGAAAACGCGCATACAAATAAATGGAGACTACTTAAGACTTAATATCCATTACATAAGAATGGCCCGAACATCTTGTCCCAACAGAACTTCAAGGCGTCACGTCTACACACACAAGATTCATGACATCAATTCACACTGCACTAGTTCATGTACACCAAGGAACAATTTTTGTAGAGAGGCATTGCCGTGAACGCGACAGGAGGGAGATGAGCCTCAAAAATCCCCCCCCCCCAGACCAGTGGCGTAGCTAGGGTGGGGGGGGGGAAGAGAATTTGAAAATTCCCCCAAAAGTGTTTTTTACATTAAAAATTATATATTATGCAAAATGCAGGGGCCCAGAAGGAGGTTAAGTCCCCGGGTCCCCAAACGATTGAAATTCCTTGCTATGCCCCCGCCCCGGACTACGCTTTTTAGAATTCGATGAGTATAAATTATTTTATTGGGTGAAGGGTTTGAACTTAACCCCCCTCCCCCCAAAAATAAAAATTTGTGACAGTAGTTTGCTTACGGTTTTTTTTTCTCAGGCTATTGCTTGATTTCTCGTAGATTATTAAGCCCAGCCCCATTACTGTTTCCGGGGGTGATATGGGATATTTTAATTTTCGGGATTGGTGAACTGGGAGATGTCGTGTTGCCTTTGGGCGCTCAGCAAACACAACTCAATCTCGAGACCCGTTGGTATGTAGCTAAGCGTGCCATTCAGCAATACATCCCAATTCGTAGATGTGTGGCTATGTGATCCCTGCAATTAAATAGTCAACCTCAGACAAATCTGATACATAGCATAAATTAGTGTTTTAGCTAATCCCTAATTAAGAATTTCGTTCGCGCTCTCTTTAGTTAGCTGGGGACATTGGGAAACGCTGTAGACTTTCATAGTGGGGTTTGGGAGGGTTTTTAGAATATGATGAAAAAGTAAAAGAATAATAATTTTGCACCTGACTATAACACCATTTTTCCGGTTTTACTTTGCATAAATATTTACAATACTATGGTATGTGTAGAATTCCAAATTTACGTAGCCTATAAAATTTTAATTAAAAGAAGTCCACTTAGTCGTTTAGTGTTCAAACATTGGTGTTTCGTCGATAATTTTTAAGTGTTTTGGATACTAGAAGTGGGGCGAGATGGTTGAGTAGTAAGGCGCTAAGCTTTCGAACCTAGGAGTCTCGGGTTCGAATCTCCCTGAAGACTTGGAGTTTAAAAAAAAAAAGCTTATATTAGATATAATAGTATCAATTAGTTTGGATCAGTCAATGATTACATCAAGTAAAATATATTTTTCCTTGTTCGATACAAAACAAAATAATTACAAGAGTAAACTTTTTTTTAAATTGATTCTTGCTTTGTCAGGTAAAAGAAATAATTGTACCATTAACGTATAGGCCAACAAACACTTTTACCAGGCAGATAGACAGACAGGCAGACAGCTGATAAAAGCGTAGTAAAATGTTGTTTTTTTCTGTAGATAGTATTGGAGAGGCAGCAGGTTCCCTTCCACCCAGCAAGTGGGACTTGGGATGCACTGCTAGTAGCCCATTTGGGTCCTGGGAGGAGTCCCGGTACCAGTGGCGTAGCTAAGGAGGGGGGAGAATTTGAAAATCCCCCCGGGCCCCCACTTGAGGGGGGCCACAAATAAGTGTTTTTTTTACATTAAACATTAAGTATTACGCAAGGGCCCCCAAAGAGGTCAGTCCCCCCCGGGCCCCGAAACGATGGAAAATTTCTAGCTACGCCCCTGCCCGGTACTAAGCGTTTTTCTACATTTTGAGCTTCGGTCTCACTTTTTCTCAAAGAAAGATGAACGTAAGTAAAAAAAATAATAATTTTAAAAACTTTAAAAAAGTTGGGGAATGTCGATGTTGAAGTGTTTTCTTTCGAGCACCTTATTCATTCTAGTTATGTTTTTTTTTAATTTTTTTTTTTTGTCACACAAAAGTCGTTAACATAATGATGTAGCCTACAATAGTCGAGAATTTCGATCATTCTATCATAACCAAGGTTACAAAGAGAGTTTTGTGTTCTCCCCACCGATTCCTCCAATGAACAAAAACTATACAAAAATGATCTTGTTTTGATTGTTCAAAATAATAAACTTATTTTTTGGCGTTGTTTTTCACTTGAAAACAAACTGGACAGCCAATTATAAATAATGAGACTTTTAGACCTTTGGGCAAAAAAACTAATTGTAATAGGCTATAAGTCAGAAAAGCGATTTAAAAGAATAATTTTGGCATTTTTAAATACTGAAAACAAAATTAATGTATTTGCGACAGGGCCGGTCTCGGTTTCGCTAGGGCCGGCCCTGTATTGCGATAATAAGATTTCTGATTAAATATTACATTGATTTTTTTTTATTTTACTTTATTTATTTATTTGTCTAAATGAGAAATTTTCTTTTCAATATCCTTTTTTACTTTTTTTTTCTATTTAAACGAGGCAGAAAAACGCAAAAGTAATAGAGGATTATCATCGTACGGGGGTGGGGGCATTAAAAAAAAACACAAATTAACTCGTTGATAGAAGAGCTGTAGACCTATTTGCTTAGCGGCTCCTACTCCTAGATACTCGCCCTGACTCCGTTCAGGTCCACAAACAATTTTGGTCTACAGCGCACTGAGCATGTCTAAGAATGAAAATTACCAACACTAAAGCAATATTTAAATTAATAAATAATAATAATTTAAAAACAAAACTCGCTCGCATCAGATCCGAGACACCTGGATGGAACACAGCCAACGTAATATGATGGATCATGGAAGCGTGACCTTCGTAACCTTATCATTGAAGTCATGCGCCAAAGGTCTCCACAAGGTATCCGTGATGTAGTTCCTGCTGTGGCACTACTGTCCTTATTCTCTACATTATTAGTCATTAGTAGGCTACATTGTTGGCTTCTAGATCTAGATTATTTTGATCTACGTTATGTAATACAGTCTGCAATTTATTGATTAGTCATTTAGTTGAAAACCCTATTTTTCTACATAATAAAAATGGCAATCCCCTGTATGCATATTTAATGTAAACAGATTAAACACGCGCGAGAATTCGAGAATAGAAGCCTAATAGGTCTACCATGAAGTAAACGATTTGTCGGTGAACGAAATGCCTGTGAACGATTTATCGTGGAACCAGACTTCACGTACCCCTTGAGAAGACCTCGCTCTACAGTTTAAGAAACATTTGCCCAGATCGAGATCTAAAATCTAAATAGGCCTAAATGACTTTTACTAAGACTGTCATTAGTAGGGTACACTAACTTTGAATAGCTAGCTACTTTTTTTTTGTAACAGGTGTACAGAATAAGAAAAGTATTGATAAGCGTATAGATCTATTCTAAATATTTGTTCGTATTGCAGAATATTTTTTTTTTAAAGATCTTTCATTTGTAGAAAAAAGTACCTAATTTTTAATAGTCCCCATTCAGTTAACAATAGTAGATTAAGGCCTACTTAAGTAGGCTACGTGATATTGTTTGTATAATTTCTAAAATCAATATATTTCTCCATCGTTTCGCTCTTACATTTTTCTTTAGGTTCCATTTTAGCCCATCAACTCCATATTTATCTATATCGGTTTCTTATCCTCACTGGTAGAGCGAACCCATCATCGAACCTTAGATGAAACGTCTTTTCGTAACACAGACAAACAATGGGAAGTAATCCTCCTTTTCCCCCCATGTAATATAAAGAAACACAGTTACATCCTCTTTGATATTTTTAGATGATTACTTGTAAAATTAATCATATTAATGGACTTTGCTTTTAGACGATTTATAAAGTGCTAGCTCATTTTAGTCTGACTTACGGACCCACACCTGGTAAATTGATTCTACTGTTATATTATTATTGAAAAAAAAAATTGAAAGATTATATGAGTATTCCTACCAAACCTTATAAATTGTCAACAGTGTCAGTGCTGCACGGGCTAAGCAACTATCATATAGCCAATATAGGCATTTGCATATAAACTATTGCCTCTTCCTATAGATAGATCTATAGCCGAAATGCGGAAACATTGATAGACAGGGTTCCAACCCAGACCCAATTAACTAAGCTCAATTATTTACTTAAATTACAATTTATTTATTTATTTTAGAAAAGCTACATATGAGGCAGTTAAAAAATATCCCCTCCGCCACCAAAAAAAAAAAAATAAATAAATAAATAAAATAAAATAAATAAAATAAAAACAAAATATATAGATCTAGAATCTAGATTTAGTCCTGACCTAAAGTTTTTACCGTAGGTCAATGTTTGCATTGATTTGCGAATCAAAATTACACCAATTTCTCTCACCTTTACATATTTATATGGTAGATCTAGAAATGAATTACAGATTTTTGCTTTAAAAAATAATATATATTTCTATGTAAATGTATAGATCTATATAGATCTAGATCTACAGGCCTATCTAGTGCAATTTTGTACCTTTGATCTGGTAAAGACACAGTCTAGATACTAAGATAGATCTAGACTATATGTGATACGAGATACTCTAAAACTCTTTATTGTTTTTCTCACTACATATTAGATCTAGATCTTAAAAAAAGGCAAGCGGACTTAGCGTGTTTTTTTCTAAACGCCTTCGTCGCCAGCGACTAAGTTCTTTTACTGCGCATGCCTACTGACATGAAATAGGGACTTTGCCGTGGAGTCGCTGTCCGCCATTTCAGTGATCAGAAAACTACTGCGTTATTTCACATCAAATGTCTTCTGTTGAAGATAGTCAGTCACCACAACATTCTTCCGTAAGTACATTTAAACTAGTGATTTATTTTATCAATGTTTTATCGTAATTAGTAAATGAAATACACCAATGTGCTCGGGTTGAACTGCTGTTTGATAACAAGCATTTTGCGGCTAAGTCCCAAGATGGCTGAAAAAATGTCTAAGTTCGAAAATTAAAGACCATTTGACCCACTATTATTCTTCGTTCATTTAAAGATTTAATTTTCTAAATCTAGATTAATAACGGTTTTGTTGTATAATTTCTAAATTTTGTTTCAGTTTCTTGCTTTTTAATTTAAGTTGTGAATTTATTTTTAATGTTTATTAAGTTTATGAAGCAAGCTTACAATGTTAGTCTAGTTTTTTGTTCTTTTTCTTTGTTTTAAAGGCCGAGAGTTTGAAGGAGAATTTTGGTAAGCATGGCCTTTTATTTTTAGATTATTAATTTTTAAGTGTAAGAGAACTTAACATTGAATCTAGATTGACTTGTCTCTAGATAGTCACGACATTTGACGACATAATCATAAATGTAGTCTAACTGGAATAATATACATACAAGTAGTTGAAGTACAAGATCTAGATTTTAAAATTAGATCTACTAGATCTAGATCTAGATTAATCTAGAATAATCTAATTTCTAACAGTTAAGAGACTAAGACTAGAGGAGAGAATATCTGATTAAATTAATTTATAAATAATAATAATAATATTATTATTATTCTCTTATAAGGGATAACTGATGGTTTATCAAAATTTTTATTTGATTTATCGTTATAGATATAATATAGAGAATAGAATTTATATAATATAGATCTAGAGATCTATTTAAATTCTGCTTTTATATAAAAAAAAGCTTAAATTTGGTGTCTAGCTACTGTCGTTTAATTTTTCGTTGAATTGATTGCATATAAATAAACGGGGAATAAAAAAACTAGGGATTTTTTTTTCTACTTGCGTGACACCACTGTCTAGTTCTATACTAATCTATACTGGCTATACTAGTTAATAGATCTATCAAAGTTTTTCTAAATAGAATCTATATATTTGATGTTTTTGATATATGGACAAATAAATTAAATAAGTACAGGTTTAGGTAAAACTTCAGATCGAAGGACCCTTTTGAAGAATGTTACGCAAGTGGCAACACCGCATTGTCTATCGCTATGGTAATCAGGTCACAAGGTCTAAAATCCCCCTATTAAAACATAAAATACAATCTAGACATTAATATTATTCAAAGAATAACTTGTAGGAAGAAATCTAGATCTATATTACATAGATCTAAGATTTACTAAAAGAGAGAGAGACAGTGACCGGGCGAGCTCTGCTAGTAGAGCATGTGCACGCAGGTGAGGTCACATCAGTACGTCATCATATCTGCGGATAGACGGCTGCCAAATAATTGACCTGAAAACCTAGGGGCCTTTGATTAGAAGTTTCTAGATCTAGATTAGGTTTAGTATTCTGCATGTATATAAAAAGTTGTTTTAAAGTTTTTGCATCATTGTCAATGTTTTATCTCAATAGATTTATTAGATTCTTATTTATCAAAATGTTCTCTTTTTTTTTTTGGTTCTTTTACAATTACTTAAAATGCTTGGTGGCTGAGTGGTAAAGCGCTTGGCTTCTGGACTGAGGGGGGGCTCAAGTTTTAATGAAGAAGACTGTAATTTTGAATATCATGAATTTTTTGGGTTGCCCCTGGCCCCATCCAACTTTAATGGGTACTTAACATAAGTTTGGGAAAAAATGTGTTTTTTTTTGTGTGCTGGCCATATGAAACTTTTTTTAACAGATGACCTTTACATAATCTACCCCATACATATTTATATATTTATAACCTTTATATTTTGAAGTCAGAAATGTTTATATTCCCAATCATAAATCTTAAAAATCCCATTTTCTTAAATATAAATACATTTTTAAAAAGGATTATTGATTATTTTTTTATCTATATATTTAACTCTTTGACTCTGCAACAACGCTCAGAGCGTTGATTTTAAAAAGGGGGAAAAAGGACGTACGTACGCTGACATCGTCGGCTATTTAAAATTGAGTTTTTCGTTTCTATTCCTCCGATTCATGTTTTTTATTGCTTAATTTATTATCTAGAATAGTTTCCCTTTGCTAAACATCCGGGATTTCCTTCTATACGAAGATTTTAAAGTGATTACATTTATTTTTTCTTTGAGCGTGTTTTATTTTACATGGAGCCTCAACCAGGGCCATCTAAACTTTGTAGATCTAAATATTTCTTTGATGAAGAAGTAAAATAATTCACATGACAGTGATTTTGTTTTATCTGATGGTAATATTTTTTTCTAAATCTAATGGTATCGATCTAGATCTAGTAAATTAGTTTATAAAATTTATAGACCTAGTGCTAGGTCTAGTAATGATGAAGTTTAGCTGAAGAAGCAGCCCCACCCCAAGCTTAAGTTCGATGTAGATCTAGAAGTAATTTAGTTGTCTCTACATTATCTAGATTTAAATCTAATCAGATAGAGGTCTACTCTAGATCAAGGCACTGAAACAGAACTATTTCAGACTTTTTCCACCAAAAAATGTGGGTGTCAACCTGGACTTAGTCTAATGAGCTGGCCTTTTTCGTTGAAGTAGTGACATTGGTTTATTAGCTCCAGTTTATTATTTTTTGTGTCTATTGCTGTTTCTTCTGTGGTTTTATGTATATAAATGGATAAAAATGAGAAAAAAAATTCATTTAATTCAATTTGGACAATAGATTTCTTAAAAAATGAACTTGGATTGATATTTTCAATGTCAGTTGGTAAGTTTTTCATTTTTTCATTTTATATTCAAAACCCAAAATTTCAACAACAACATAATTTGCATACTAGAAAACTTATAAAAAAGAAAGAACATCCATTTCTCTTTAATTGTATATAAAACTTATTTTTTTCCAATAATAAATAAAAAAGTTATATATCGAAGCAGAGTAGCGCACTCCGAAATGGCGGAAAAATTAATTCCGTCCAAAAGTGCAAGATAATTCCGGATTAATTCCGGAGTCAAAGAGTTAAGCAAAAAGAGGGTGTAAAATCCAATTAGAAATCTAACTTAAAAAAAAATTAAAACAATTTTTGCTATAACAGCTGATAGCACAAACCAAAAATATAAATGGACATTTACTGAAACTTCTGATAGAATTGAGTGTACATGGATGTCTGTGGCCAAGCAAACCACTGTTTGCTCTTCATTCCTTGAACTTTATTTTTCAGTGGGAGACAACCAAACGAAAATGAATGGATTAAGCGAAGACTCTGTTGGTTCAGCCTCTGAAACTTCTGGATGGGCTAAGCAAGAGAATGGACCTAGTCAGAATGGGTTGGAATACCACAATAATAATACATCAAGTCATAAACATGGAGATGGTCATCACCATTCCAGCTCTGCTAAATCAAGTAGCTCAGATAAAGATAAAACTAGCTCGTCCAAGCACAAGGATGGAAGCTCATCTAAACATAGCTCAAGTAGCAAGCACAGCTCTAGTTCTTCCTCTTCTAAACACAAGGAAGGACACAGCTCCTCGTCATCCTCATCTAAACATCGTGACGGTAGCAGTTCAAAACACAGCAGTTCCTCTAGCTCATCTAAACATAAAGAAGGTGGCAGCTCATCATCTCACAAGGAAAGCTCTTCGGTTCACAAAGATAAAAGCAGCAGTAGCAGTAGCAAGTCCAAGGATGGTACATCTTCATCATCTGATAAACATAGCAGCAAGCCTAAAGAAAGTAGCAGTTCCAAAAACAAAGAGAGTCATAGTAGCAGTAAAGACAGTCACACCAGCAGCAGCAAACCAAAGGAAGGAAGCAGTTCCAGCAAAGACAAAAGTAGCCACTCCTCATCTTCTGACAAGCACAGAGACAAGAGCAAAGATTTGAGCTCAAGCAGTAAAGACAAGCACAAATCATCATCCTCCTCCTCATCATCTAAACACAAGTCTTCAGATGGAGACAAAAACAAATCATCTAAAAGTGGTGAGGATAGCAGTAAACATTCCCATTCATCCAAGCCCAAAGAAGATGTCAAGCCTAGTGTTGAAGAGAATAAGGTAGTGGTCAAGGCTGAACCCATCGATGGTACTAGCAAAAATGTCACTGTTAACAACCATAGCTCTCCTATCAAGAAAGAGTTCGACTCTCCAGTGAAGACAGAAAAAGTTTCTCCAGTAAAGATGGAAGTAGATCAAGATGAAAGTGATGATGAAGATGATAAACCTTTGGTAAGGATAATATAAAAATATTTAATGTAATACCTGTTGAGAAGATATTTTTATTTTTAAACAAAAGAAATATGTTTAACAAATAAAAAACATTTCATCTCTAGTCTGCACGCAAGAGGTCGAGTACATTGAAAAGACCTAAAGAAGAGTCAGATTATGAAGATGATAGACAAGATGACGATGAAGAAGATGAAGACAGCGATGTTCCACTATCTGCACGGTGATTAGTTTGACAACCTTTTACATGTTTACATCTTAAACTTTTTTATTTATTTTTTTTTTACAGAGTGTATATAGGTATCTAAAACATTTTGTTCATTTTTTCAGGGCAGGTAAAGCCAAAAAACTTAAGCTAGACAAGAAAACACCTGTCAAAAAAGTAACAAAAGACACACAGGTAACAACAGAATTACATTACCTATAACTAACATTTTGTATTCAGCTAAATTTTATCCAACACTTAATAAAATATGTCATCATGATGAATTACAGGACAAAATTTCCATTGATTAATTATTAGGGATTCAGTTCCTATAGAATACCCAATCCATGTTCCCCCCCTCCCTATAAAAACATCTGCTAATGTATAATTCCATCCTAGAGTATACACAATTCTAATGATACAGACTTACAGAGTTTCCTGAATGTCCATTTATTTATTTTAACTCAAGGTATTTTTAAAAATTGTAGCAGTCAAACTAGAGTTTTCCAAGTATGGCCAACTAGCTAGTAATTCCTTTTCTAAAGATATATACATCTGATTTTCTATTAAAATCATTAAGTTTTTGAGATCTTTGTTTTTATTAGTTCCCTTGAATTTGCATGCTGAATAAAGGAATTGTAAAAAGATGGTAATCAAGATTTTATTTTGTTATTCTTGAAAGGCTAAGAAAAAGAAAGCCACTAAAGATATTAAAGAAGAAAGCAGTGAACCAGCTACAAAGAGAAAAAAGAAAGGAACAGAAGAGGAGCAGGAGGTTTGGAAATGGTATGGTGGTTGAAATCTTTGCCTAATTCAGTTAGGTCCTAAGAGTTCCAAAATTTGGGTTGTACTTTTCTAAGGAATTGATACTCTAAATGTAAACATTTTTGTCTAGGTGGGAAGAAAAGAGAGAAGACACTGGTGTCAAGTGGAACTTCCTGGAACATAAAGGACCTCTGTTTGCTCCAAAATATGACCCTTTACCTAAAAATGTCAGATTTTATTATGATGGTATGTCTCATGACCTATTTTTTTTTTATAACTTTGTTTGTAAGCTGCCAGTTTATGATCTTTTGTTCCTAGATCTTAATATGTAAACTTTAAATTTTATCAGGTAAACCTATGCAACTTACTCCAGATACGGAAGAGGTTGCTACCTTTTATGGACGCATGCTTGACCATGACTACACCACTCGTGATGTTTTTAACAAAAACTTTATGAAAGACTGGAGAAAAGTTTGTATCTTCTTTCATTTTCAAGAGACCAAAATTTTACAAATGATTTTTTTACTTGTTTCTATTTTAAATTTCTTTCATTCATTTGATATTTTCTGTTGATCAGGTTATGACTAAAGAAGAACAAGCTATTATTACAGACATAAAGAAATGCAATTTCCATGAGATTTTGGATTATTTCAAAAAGAAATCGGAAGAAAGAAAGGCCATGTCTAAAGAAGAAAAGCAGGTGCTTGTCACTCTACTTTCTTTTTCAATAGAAATAGATATGTTTTTACTTGACACTCAACATGGGATTAATGTTTATGGTATTGTTTGAATGTTGTTGCTTTTTGTAACAGAAAATAAAAAAAGAAAATGAGGAGATTACAAAAGAGTATGGCTTCTGTATCATTGATCATCACAAAGAGAAAATTGGAAACTTCAGAATTGAACCTCCAGGCTTGTTCAGGGGCCGTGGAGATCATCCCAAGCAAGGCATGTTAAAGAAGAGAATAAACCCTGAGGATGTTGTCATTAACTGTAGCAAGTAAGGCCAATATTTTGCTCTAGTCTTTCTTTTTGTTTTACTTGGTGGCCATTTTCACCCAAACTTGACCTATTAGCTTGATCTAAGACTGCCTGATTGACTAGTCCAATGTTTACACAGAGACTCCAAAATCCCTGTTCCTCCAGCTGGTCACAAATGGAAGGAAGTCCGACATGATAACACAGTGACTTGGTTAGCAAGCTGGACAGAGAGTATACAGGGCTCCACTAAATATGTTATGTTGAATGCAGCATCCAAGCTTAAGGTTTGTTTTCTTTTTTTTAAACAATTTGTCTCCTACTGTGCACTAAAAACATTTACTATTATCAAGAATTAAACGATAAATTAAATTTCTATTAACTTTCAGAACCCCATGTTTCACTACCGTTTGATATTGTTTATTCAATTTATAAATCTAGTCCTGATTTAAAAAAAAAAAAAGACTCCATGTTTCATGTGTATCTATGTTGCATCATGTTCTGGTTGATTATGAAATTAGTTAACATTCTCTTATTAAAACACTGAATTATGTAGCTACTGACTATAAATCTGTCCCCTCCTTGAATGCCATTTGCAAAAAAAAAAAACATTTTTAGTTGGTTCTTTTTATGAATATGTGAATGCATTTCCATAGAATTCTGGGATGTTCAGCATTATCTAATTTTCCTAATTAAAATGATTTGTTACAGGGTGAAAAAGACTGGCAGAAATATGAGACTGCTCGTAAACTTCACAAATGTGTTGACAAAATACGTGCCAACTACCAGGAGGATTGGAAATCTAAAGAAATGAGAGTGCGACAACGTGCTGTTGCTCTATATTTCATTGATAAGGTATTCAGCAGCATATTAAGGACGTAACAAATCAAAACTAGTGTTAGAAGCACATCTTTGTTTCTCTAGGTGTGGCTGCTAGGAATACAAAAAAATGGATTGAGAAATAGCTACACATTGGGAAAAAAATTAATTAGTCCATTAAATACCATTGCTCTTACTTTGAACTGGAAATGTTGTCTGTTAAGAAAAAGTATTTGAACATAAAAAAAAAGCATTAACAAATTTTTAAAAAGATATATATATATATACACTCATATTCTTTGAAAATAGTATTTTAATAGCATTAAATAATTGAAAGAAATGATTGTACTATTGGAAGGAATGCAGGGTTTCCATATATCAACTACACGACTATGTTTCCAATGTCTCATGTTTTTATTTCACAATTAACTAACATGAACTCAACTAATACTGTGCACTGTATGATCTGTAGCTGGCACTGAGAGCAGGTAATGAAAAAGAGGAGGGCGAGACAGCAGACACAGTGGGTTGCTGTTCACTCAGAGTGGAACATATAACACTGCACAATGAAAAAGATGGCAAGCAGTATGTGGTTGAGTTTGATTTCCTAGGTAAAGATTCCATTCGTTATCAGAATGCTATTCCAGTAGAGAAAAGAGTGTTCAAGAACTTGCAGCTGTTTATGGAAAACAAACAACCTGAGGATGATTTGTTTGACAGATTAAATGTAAGTTTAGAACATCAATAATTTTTCTTTTACAATTTCTCTTATCATCTTGTTAACTCTTCATGGGTTAAAAAAAATCTTGGTGGAAGTTTGACAGTTGATGTATATCTTTGGAAAAAAATTCTAGTTGATTGGCCACATTGAAAACTGGTTTGATCATATTGATCATTATAATTTTTCATAATATAATCATAATATAATCTTAAAATTAAATTTAATCTGGAGGTCAAGACAATCTATGTCTTGGACACATGTGTTAGTGGGTATTCCTGCAGTATTCATTGAAGAGTTAAATAAATAGACCCTCAGGAACATCTAAGTCTGGATCTATGGGCTTATCACCAAACTAGAATCTTCTTTACCATAAATCTAGATCCAGTATTTTAGTCTAGACTGTCTTTAATGCTGCCATGACTGGATGTACACAGAACTAGAATTTTATATACTCTAAGTAGATATACATGCACTTAATTTGTATTTTTTTCTTCTTTTGGGGAGGGGTTGGGGCAGGGTAAAAATGTTAGAGCAAAGTTATCTAACAAAAAGTCATCAACTTCTTAATTAAAGAAGGAATTGTCTGTTATATATATCTTAGTGTTTCTCTAGTACTGGTGACAAATAGGTATTGGTTCTCTAACAAGACTATAATATAACTCAAATTTTTTAAAAATTAAAATGTCACAATTTTCTTTACATTGCACTTAGAAATGTATAAATTGTGATGTTTTGAGCTTGAAAGGTGCGTAGTGGAATTTTAAAATTGTAAAAAAGTGCACAAAATGGCATCTTTTGATGTAACAAGGAACACCTGGGTTAGGTTGAAGTAATATAAAAGCATGGATTATTGAACAGACATTTTGTTACAATAGGTTTTTATTTTATATTTACTTTGGTATTACTTAAATGAGGGCGCTTGGCTTCCGTACTGGAGGTCCCGGGTTCAAATCCTGGTGAAGGCTGGGATTTTTATTTCGGGATTTTCGGGCGCCCTTGAGTCCACCCAGCTCTAATGGGTACCTGACATTAGTTGGGGAAAAGTAAAGGCGGTTGGTCGTTGTGCTGGCCACATGACACCCTCGTTAACCGTGGGCCACAGAATCAGATGACCTTTACATCATCTGCCCTATAGACCACTAGGTCTGAAAGGGGAACTTTTTTTTTTTCTATTACTTAAATGTTGCCGTAAAAAAAAAGCATCACAGGTGCATCATATGGTCTCCCACTAAACTTGGAATTTTAAACCTTTATCAATTGTAAACTAAGTAAAAGGATTTTGCTCCCTACTGTGTTTCTGTTACTAAAAGCATCACTGATTAATTTACACAGTGTAATTTTTCTTTAAAACTGTAAAAATTTATATAATTTTAGTAAAATAGGTCTTTGTGTCCCAGGTGAAGCACCTCAAACCCGATTGACAAAAAGGACAATATTTATATATATATATATATATATTCTGTTGTTGTTTTTTTTTCCTTTTTTTTTTTTCATTCCTTTAGCACATTGCTAAGACATGAATTTAAAAAGTAAAGTTTGAGTCATTAGGTTGTATGTCAAGGTAATAAAAAAAACTCATGATGGCTCATAATAGCATTGTCAGTTATTGCATACATCTTGATTCATTTCCAGACTACCATTCTCAATAAACATCTCCAAGACTTGATGGAAGGACTGACTGCTAAAGTATTCCGTACCTATAATGCCTCTAAGACCTTGTCTGAACAGCTAGAGATATTGACAAATCGTAAGTCTATATCTACTAAATTGTAAATGTATATAACATTTTTACTGCATTTGAAATACCTGCTATTAAATTGAATGACTTGTGCTTCAAGATAGATGTAGTATTTTGATTAATTAATTATAATGAGTGCATTCTCTATTGAATTTCTTCAGCCAATGACTCTGTAGCAGCCAAGATGCTGACCTACAATCGAGCCAATAGGGCAGTGGCCATTCTGTGTAACCATCAACGTGCTGTCCCCAAGACTTTTGAAAAATCAATGGAGAACTTGATGAAGAAGGTAAATGCATTTTATTTTATTTTTTAAGAAAAAGATATGTACATTTTTATCTCCATCATTAGATAATGTATGCAAATATTTAATGTATGCAACAGCTTTAGAGAATGTATTCAGGGTTCGTAGCGCTCCTAAAAACTCCTAAAATCTCCTAAAAAATGAAAAGTCTCCTAAAATCCTAAAATTCTCCTAAAAATTGCCAGAATCCTCCTAAAATTTCGTCCTCTCTCCTAAAATTTTTACCCAATATTTTTTTAAACATAATTTTGCTTATTTCTTGCCAAAAATGTGGGGAAAACAACAGCGTAACTAGATCTAGGCATTTTGATCGCATGACGTTGCGGGCTGGCTGTGTTAATGAGCTGACCAGTGACGCGTCTACACCGCCTTTCACCCACTTGTGAAGCGCGAACTCGTGATTGAAGATGGCCTT
The DNA here is from genome assembly GCA_021533235.1 of Biomphalaria straminea. Taxonomy (NCBI): domain Eukaryota; kingdom Metazoa; phylum Mollusca; class Gastropoda; family Planorbidae; genus Biomphalaria; species Biomphalaria straminea. Next base: position 15,656,103 of record JADKLZ010000167.1, read on the forward strand.
GGGCGCATTGGCTCAAGCAAGCATTTCACCTTGCACATTGATCTAGTCTGTATATATAGTGACTATTGTCTATAATTAGAGCCTACTCAGCTCCCTCACCTAAATCTTCTTGTAAGAGTTCGCGTGGAAAGTCCGTAAATCATCTAGATCAAGTAGGCTTATCTAGATTTAGATCTAAGTTAGCCTTGAATTTTAGTCAATTTATTGATCTCGATACATCTAATCTAGTCTAATGTCTAGATTACTCTAAAAAACGCTAGTTTCTAGATTTAGGCCTACGCTAAATCACTAGATCTACTCTAGAATCTGGTGAAGATAATTTGCATTCGGCAAAGTCCGCAAGTCCGCGAAATTTAGTGACTTTAGATATAGAGTCTAGATTTACGCTAGATTCAGTAAAGATAATTCGCACTCGG
>JADKLZ010000167.1:15662640-15677251 GCA_021533235.1 Biomphalaria straminea
CCCTTATCTGTCTTTTGTTCAACAAGTGAATCTCCGTTTATAATTAAACCCTTTTCAAGGATGATTTCTGATGAAAGTCTTTTTTTTTTAATTTAGTAAAACAATGATTAATTAGACCTAACCTTAACATGGCATTATAAGGATTGACAGATAAAACAGTTGCTATTCCATTTTTGCTTATAAAGCCCCTTCTCTGCCATATATCATTACATGATGCGGCTATCTGTTCATGTTTTATTTCACTTCTTTAGCTGCTGGCAACATGCTTTCACTAGCAGTTGGCCTACTTTCAGCTGTATGTAGAATTCTGTTCCTATATTTACAAGGTTGGGCTGCAGTATTCATATGGGCTAGGGATCTGTGACTGTATCTCTGATAATAACTACATTATAGATAGCTAGTTAAAAGCTCACATTTATATTTTCATAGGAAGAAAATTCACATAAAAATTCATCTGAAGAATGGCTGCAATGTAAAACTATCTTACTTGACAAGCCTCACTTTCTTTTAGTCACTGAATAGTCTTGTGATAATGGTTTACTTGTGGTTTTCATCTACTTTTAACCCTAAGGACGGGAGATAGTCTACACTTCACCCTAAGGAGGGGTAATACTAAGTAATAGTTGTATCAAGGAAATAAGGGCTTAAATGTCAACAAAGAGATATCCTAAATAAGAACGTAGTAGGTCTACTCTCCTTAGCTATAGATACACTATATTCCAGTGTTGAATTAGATGCAGAAACATACATCAATAACATCAGTTTCACGATAGTCTAATAGTCTAATTCAATAGATCTAGACTCAGCTTTAGGTTCCATACCGGTACTAGATCTAGATCTAGATTGTTTTCATCTTACAGTACAATTATTCCCTCTAAATTTACGCTTTTATTGGCTTCTTCCTTCTTTTATTAATCACACTTTGTCATTTTATCCATAATATTGAAGAAATAAACACTAGACTAGCGATATAAGCAAAAGCGTGCGCCGGAACTGTTTATGATAAAGCTTCCATAAGCTTTTGCAAAGAGATCGCTGATTGGTCGGAATAATAGTTATTTACAGGAAATTAGTTTATTGGACCAATGGTAATTCATTTTACAACTAGTTATACTGTTGATACAGATAAGATTCTAGCATTTCTAATACGAATGCTAGTGAAAAAATTTTGTAAATCGGACAATAAATAAAAAAGTTAAGTTATTTTTTATTTTTTGCATAATTAATGAGCTAAATTAATTAGAACACTTGATATTTTGTAAAATTATTTTAAAATATTGTAAAACGTCTAATATAACTAAAAAAAATGAAAAACTGTAGAGAAATGGATGAATAATCGTTTGAAACCATATTTGAAAAAAGTTAAAAAAAATGAGAAAATAGATATAATTGAGGTGAATCCTCCCCTTAAGGACAATAATATTTTTTGTATTGTTTCTAAAAATATAATATTTAATATTATTATTACTATTATATAATATGTTATAATATTTTTTCACTTGGAAGGATGAAAACAAAGAGATTGCCTTGGGAACATCAAAATTGAATTATCTGGATCCCAGAATTTCAGTAGCTTGGTAAGTTTTAAAAAGTGGCATGCATGTATTCTAAAAACATGGCAACATGGGAAAAGTATTATATTTACAGATTTATTCTTTTTCATTATTATTATTCTTTCCTGTCATCTTGTTAAGAGTGTGTTATAGAATACTTTTAGTCAAGTGTCAATTATCGAAATTTCTTTGTACTTGCAAATTTAAAAATAAAGAGAAAACTGATTACTTAGTCTTAGATCCTTCCTGGCCATTCAGCACATTTGGCGGCAAGCTGTCTTTATAAAATCTGTTTCCAGCAATGTTTTCAGCCTCTTCTCCACTAATGTCCGCTCCCCTGAGATGTGACCATTTGGGATAGTTTCTTGACATTGAAAGGCTAACTATGTATCAGTTTTGATATAGTTAACTTAAACCCTAAAAGAATCAAGTCATCAGTTCAATATTTACTTTGTATCTACCTTTTGTTCCATCTAATTCATGGTTTATTTTCACTTTGATCTGCGTCACTTTCTTTATCCTAAATTTAACATTCTCCTTATCATAAACTTAACATTCTCCACATGTTCACGTAGAATTAACAAAAACTAAAAGATTTTTTTTGTTTCTGATTGTTATATTTTAAAATCTTGAGTTACAATAAAACAGCTTAAATATGCAGAATTGCATTGCATTTAAACAAACTGAAATGTGTGGCTTCCTAACAAAAAAAAATAGAAGTATGATATTTGATTGAAATATATGAAAGAAATCCTTTGTCAAGTTTTTAAAGGTTTAGCTAGGGGGTGATTTAAATGAACCACTAGAGCAGGCTAGTGCATTAATTAATGACTGCAACAAACACAAAGTACATGTTAAACTCTTTAAAAGTTCAATGTTTAACATGTAATCACAGAATATGAATCGATGTTGAATATTATGGTGCATTAGGCTACTTTACAAAAATTATATATTAATAACCATGATAAAATAACACACCTCATACGCAAACCTAATCAAGACCTAGCTCAATCGCTGCTCAATGTATGGCTCAATTTGGGCCCCAGGCCTAGCACCCCGTTACAATGATGAAACAGAACATTCAGCCCTGCCATGTTCTTCATTAGATGAAGTACAAGAAACTAAGGCATGACGCTTACACACACAAGATTCATGACAAAAATTGCTAGTTCATATACTACAAAAATAATTATGGGAAAAGCATTCAAGCACACATGACACCCTTCACACTATCATAGTTATACAAGTGAAAAAAGATGAGTGTATTTTATTAAAATGTTAATCTATAAAAACAGCTTGATGTAGGTGTGTATATCTTTTATATATATAAGAGCCAAGAGGAAAGCACTGTTTAAGATACGTTTTGATCAGTCTGATTGTTTTCTGTGCTTCCTCAAAGTTTAAAAAAGATAATGCTAGAGTGTCTCTGCTCCACCATACTCTGCTAGTTACCTCTCTTTGTTTACCACTTAGCTAAGCATGCGGAATAAAGCAACTATTGAAGTTGTCTAATTTCTGTATGCTGACATTTTTTGTTTCAGGTGCAAGAAGTTTGGTGTACCCATTGAGAAGGTGTACAACAAGACAATGAGAGACAAGTTTAAGTGGGCCATTGACATGGCTACAGAACAGTTTAAGTTTTGATGCAGTTTGAAGGAATAGTCTCTTGATTCATTAGGCCAGATCTATTGTTTTCAACTTTGAACAATAATTTTAATTTGCATTCATGCCATGTCATTGAGATTAAGAGTGTTAATCTCCATGTAACAGCAGTGACTGAAGTGCAATTGACAGTTTTGCTATTCCGCCTTCCCCTTACTGCCAAATACATGACTTGAACTACCAAACATTTTTTTTTTTACTGCACTTGAACTCAAATCTCAAATCAGACAATAAGTGATATTATAAGTAGCATTGATCTTTTTTGTTTGTTTAGTTGAATGAAATCATATCACATTTGTTTGTCTTCACCATCGCTGCATTCCTCTGTACCATTTTGTGCTTGTACAGTTAAGTAGACATATTTTAGTTCAGCATTTTGTTTTTAACATGATGTACTGAGTGACCAGGCACAGAAGATCATTGTTTATTTAACCTTCTACATACAACAAACACTTTTGAATGATATATATTTATATATCTTTGTACAAATCTTAAACCTACAGTTCCACAAAATGAATATCTAGCCACATTTTTTAAAATTATTATATGCCAATTCTATTCCAAATAGCTAGTATTTGTTTATATCAAAACAAAAATGCTCAATAAGTTCTTGTCAAAGTTATCAGGATTGACAAGGCTGTTACTAAAACCTCTGAGTGGAGTCTATAGATGATTAAGGTTGTGAGTAGTTGGTAGTATAGAAACATATTATACATAATCTAATATAGGGCTTGTTTTATTGATGATTTATTAATATATATAGTAAGCAGTATTAGATTTGTCATAAACTATTTATAAATCTAGATCAATTTATTTATTGAAAACATAAGGAGTGGAAAAAACCTCAACACGAGCCTCAATGTTATTTAAAGAGATCTATATATTTTTTTAATGTTCGTACTGAATCAAATCAGTATTTTATTATTTTTGTCAATGAATTGAATATTTTACTAAATGTTACCTGCTTTTTTTTTTTAAACTGCCATCCTGTGGAAATAATCATGTCTACATTTTTATTTCTTGAAACCATGCTTGTGGAAGTTTTGAATTTTTTAAAAATTCTAATGTTGTTAATTAGGAGTCAACATAATTCTACAACCATTTCATCTGTCTTTGTCTCTTGACTGCATATTGTAAATTAAAATTTTTAAGAGATTGTCATATTTCTGAACAGTGGATGCAGTTACATTGAGAGTTATGCAACTAGAAATGAAATGCCTTTCAAGTTTTAAATTTCAGTCCTTTTTTTTTCTATTCCCAGTAACCAGTCTGTGTTAGCATTAGATTTTCACTTGTGTGATTGTGTCAAGTCTGTGTTAGATGTTTACTTGTGTCTGTAAAGAATGATGTTGATATGCAGCTATACACATTTGTTTTTAATGTCTCAAATCAGCAGTTTTTTTTAATGAGCGTCTGTGTCATATATTGTTTTATGATAAAATGTAAATAAAAACATGGAACTTGTAATCTGTTATGTTGACATTATATATTTGCAGGAATTAATGCTTTGAAGATGAGCATATGAGAGTATGGAGTCTATAAGATTGGTTTAGCATGACACACAAGCTTTGTTGTCTAGTTTTACTGCAGACAAGAGGAAAGACTTTAAATGGCTAAAAGAACAAGTCATTGACTTGGGAAAGTAAGAGTTCTAGGACTGACACATTCGTTTCACTAATTATGTTGATTGTGTAATGATCCCAGAGTAGAACCTTTCCCACTCCTTTGATATCATGTTTTGGGACAGTACAATGAGATACACTTAATGTGTTCATTTAGTCACATTTTTTTAAAAAATAGATATATTTACTGTTTTTGGAGGACTTGGAAGGTTTAACCTCATAGATGTCACTGTTAGCTGGCCTAATTTTCAGAGGTGTCACTGCTAACTGGCCCAACTTGCAGAGGTGTCACTGCTAGCTGGCCTAACTTGCTGAGGTATCACTGTCAGTTTGCCTAACTAGATGGTCCAATAGGACGATTCTTTTATAGACTCCATATGTGTTACACCTTTGTTTGTTATATAGGTCTGTTTATTTTATAATGACCATCTCCAGTAATCCTTTTGATCTTTGTATGGTACTGTGCATTAGGTCATGTGAAACTGAAGTCTTTCACTCTGAAAATGTCTTTAGTTAGTACCTGTCATTATGTGTCCACTCTCCATCCTAGACTGAAGGATGTTTTGTTTCCACTTTGTCACACAAGTGCATCCTTAACTACATCACTATGTTTGGGCTATGGTCCACATGTAGGACAGTTAATATAAATACTTCAACTGTTCATGTAGGACATAATTAATACTGGGCAACTTGATTCTGATCTGAAGGCCAATCTGGATCAGGAGTCATGTTCTACAAAACAGCTTTCTCAATGAGTGTTATAACGTTAGAATGATGGGATTCAGTGTGAATCCATTCACAAAATTTATGGGACACAACTGGCTTCTTATAGACTGGTTTCTTTATTGACAACTTGTGAACTGGATGTTCTGATCAGTGAAAAAAAAAACATCATTAAAAACACTATCTTCCATTAAAAGTGTCTTGATGTCTCCACCTAGTATCTTTTTTTTTTTAAATTCAATTCTTCTTGTTATAAAATGTGACTCTTGTACCAACACATTGATTGTATGAAACTTGTGTGTTTGTAGAACATCTCGTGTGTATGCTATGATTAGAACACTTTGGTTTGGTCCTGTTGGTGAGACTGGATGATGCCAATACAAATGTGCTTCAAGAATTTTGTCTTGTATACAAATGGAGATTAAAAAGTGACAAATAATTATCTGGACTTTTTTTTTTTCTGTTCGGAATTTATTATAGACATTAATGAGGAGACACACGCGTTATGTTCATACGAATCGACACTAACAGTTGGTTGAAAGGATCTTGTCACATCAAGAGCAAGTATTTAGGCAAGGATGATGGACACGCTTAAAGTAGAAAGAATGGTTAAAATGCTGCAGTGGTGTATCAAAGGCTGGCCTCTTGAGTCCAATAAGGAGTTGCCAAGGGCTGTTAGATACACCTAGGTCGCTAAATATTTGTATTGAGAAAGTTCAACTGAATCCACCTTTCTGCAAGTCTGGAGACTTAGTTCAATCGGATCTACCTCTGATCACCACCAGTGGCGTCACTAGCGTCGGTGTCACCGGGTGCGGTTAGCTCAGTGTGTCACCCCAATTATAAACTTTCTCCAAACGTTTCCCTAGAAGCACTATTTTTAGTTTAGTCATTTTTGCTGAGCCAATACAGTGAGCTGATCACCTATATTGATTGTTACACAATTCTCAATGTTTAATAAAATCCCATTGTTTATGACATCTATTTAATCGTTATTACATATTTCCCAATGAGGGTTTGTTAAAATTTTAAAAATATACTTAACATTACTTGACATTTTCCTATGTTAGACTTTTAGACGTACGCCAAGCTATTTTCTGCATTCTGAGCTTCAGAAACTCTCCATACGTCTAGCTTGTACTCTTTCTCCTAGTAGAGGATTGCTTGTCACATAAAATTAGATTAAGAAAGGATAGAACTGACCGTATCTGAAATGTGAGTCATCCGACTTCATCCGAGGCAAGTAAGCAGTGTTTCTCAAACTTTACTGTTGGTGCCCTTCTGAAAGTAAAGTCTTTTTTCTTTTCAGAAATAATGTTTTGTAGATCATTTTAAAATGTTTTGCACAACCGAAAAAGTTCTTTCTGAAGATTAGAGAGGCACGTTCTGATAATGAAGTATTTTCTTGGTATCTAAATGCAATATATTCATCTTAATGAAAAAAAAAAAAAGAAGAAGGAGGCAGCATTGGCCAATACTATAATGCGAGGGATGTTCGAACTATATAAAGCGCATGTATGTGTTCAGACAAGATAATTTTTGTGTTAAGTAAGAAGCCTTTCGGTGAAGTTTTTAGTTTTTGTCCCACAAAGGTCGTCAACTAGACGATGTTACACTTGAGAGATAATTTGGACGTTAGCCGAGAATATTTGAAATGTCTGCAAAATGTTTAAAATCAATGTTGTTGCTAACGCTTCTCGCGAATACGGTAGACATTTTAAAAGGTCCCTATTAAAAGAAGATACGAAGTCTGTAACTAAAATAATGCATAATGCTATTTCATTACATATCCTATTTCTCAGAAGAAACGACTTTCACAGTACGGTAGTTTATTTTTCACGCCAACATACACGTGGAACTCGTCCATGCAGGACATTTCCTTCAAATTGTACAGTGTGAGAAGAATGCATTTCACACAGGGCCGGATTTAAGTGTGTGTAAGGCCCCGGGAAAGTTTTTTTTTTTTTATTGAAGCTCCTACAATTTTTTGAACGTTTTAATGATTGTGTGAATGAATGAAACTACTTATGTCTAGAAACATGCTTTATTTTAGAAGAAAGAAATAGAAGGCTTATACATTTTTAATATACATATTTTCTTATAAAATGTGTATTTTTGAGTTTGTGTAGGTTAAGGTCCTTGGAACGAACAGTCGTGAATCAGGAGCTGTAGGCCTATTTACTTATTCCCAGCATGCTACTACTAGCGTAAATGTCTTAATTATGACATTTTTGCCAGCCGTAAAAATGTAAAAAAAAACAACAACAAAAAAAAAAAACAAAAAAAAAAAACCAACCTCTTAATAGTCGAAATTTGGATATATATTTTTCTCTTGTGAAGTCTCGGGTGCTGCAGTCCCACCTACCCAAATCCGGCCCTGCATCTCACTGAGTCAAAGAGTAGTTTGTATCTCTCTTTTGTCTACTGTGCATTACGTCATTATTATGTCCACCACTACAAGGGGAAAATGTAGGCCTACAAATCTTGAGGAGCTCTGAGCACCAAGTTTAGTTAGAAGAGCTTTAATATCTTCCCAGAAGATTTTTCATGAAGAGCTAATTAAAAAACATCTTTCAGATTTGAAATAACAGAATTGGTGAAACAATTGAACATTGCTGCAGACATCACCAAAAACACACTCTTTCCTTGTTTACTGTTGATTCCTTCAAAGCTCACTTTGGCATCGTCTCCTGCTCACACAACATGGTCTACTGGAAGACAAACTAGTTTTATCAATAATATTCTTGAAGGTGTGTTGATATGGTTTTAGAAGTTTCATTTACTATATTGTCCAGTACCTGCATTCTTGTCTGTGTTCCATCAACTGTACAATCAAATTTGTGAACTGTGAATAGTTTCTCTGCACCTTGATTACTTCCACCTGTAGCGACTCCAAACTCCAAACAATGCCATTTAACTTTGGTACTTTTGCGTCATTGACATAGTTTACATTTTTTTAATAGCTACTTCTGTTATTGTTCAGCCCCAGGCACTTTTCATAGCAGTTTCCGAATCATCCAACTACCGTAATAGACTAGCTGTACAGTAAGCCTATAGCTACATCTACTTAAAAGACTGGTGATGTGTGGTGTTCTAATGTCACTTCTGAAGCACGAGTCTTTGTGACTTTCACAGAGTGTTTCGCTAACAAGTTCTTATGATATTACTTGTGTTTTTCATTGGCAACATGACGTTCTAAATCAGTGCTGCCATTGTTTGCAACCGACACTTAGGCTGCGAATAAAAACACTTAAATTTAAATCATTAGATAATTTAGATTCTATGTGTTTCAGTAAGCAACAGTAATAAGCCTGACATTTTCACGGTTATTTTTAAAGGCAAATGGAGGCCGGCCGGAGGACACGACCCCCAAAAAGGAGGACACAGCATCCTTTTGCCGGACGTCTGGTAACCCTATTCTGGTCACGCTTCGTTGGACATTGCTTGGTTTGGTTACCACTGATATAACCTTTGGCACGGATCTGACAGTCGACCTACTTGTGAACTGTACAACCAATAGAAATATGGTTTGACTAGCTAAGGTTCGCACGCGAACCAATGGCGTCTTTCGTTGCTTCATTGACCCGTAAAATTCCGTGTATCTCCATAATCGAGTATCGCTACACTCTTTCAATGCTCGAGAAGGATGAAATTTAATAAATAGTCTAGCAAAGAACGTTTATTACAATTTACAGGTTTGTGTTAGATATTTCCTTTAAAGAACTGAATACGGATGTCGCCCTATATCTATTATTAGAACAAATTTCATTATATATCATTTGACATTCACATTGATTTTATATTATCATTAGTCATTCATGATCATCAATATCATGCGGCTTATCGGCATAACTTTGTCTTTGATTCGCCGCGTGACTAGAGAGATTTATCTTATGACAACCTAGATCTACTCTATCTATCTAGATCTATATAGACATAGATCTATATATATAGATCTAGATATGTAGGCTATACTATGGATCTAAATCTATTTAATTTAGATCTATATAGACTATTTAATTATAGACTCTTATTCTTATACTTTAGTCTAGATCTAGAATTCTAGATTATAGATAAGCCTTTGCTGTGAATAGTGTACAGTAAAGTCAAAGTACTGTAAAGTTTGCGTGTGTCCCTATACTCATTTAGTCTAGTTATAGACTATAGTAATGACATGATTCATCATTACACGATCAGTAGGCTGAGTAGGAAGATCATCCTCGACCATCTATGACCTAAAAAACTAAAAAAAAAAAAAACTAAAACAAATTAATTCCACTTATTTTATTCATGCCATTCATGGTAAACCAGTAACACAGACTAAAAACGCAAAATACCTAGGAGTAGGAGTTATAATAAAATTATAAATGAAAAAATGTCATGGAATTGCCATATTGATGAAACTATAAAAAAAAATCAAACAAAGCATTAGGGTTTTATTAAAAGAAATTTCTATAAATCAAATAAGAACATAGATCTAAAACTAAAATGTTATTTAACCTATAATAGAATATATGCATCCTCTGTTTGGGACCCCTCAACTCAACTCAAGAAAACATTAAGAAACTAGAACAGACACAAAATAGAGTAGTGAGATTCATAACAAATCAATATTCATATTTGAGGAGAGTAACACTTTTAGTAAAATCACTAAATTTAGAAAGCCTTCAGGACAGAAGACTCAAAAGTAAAGTAGAAATTATACATAAAACACTGAACCATAATCTTCAAATTCAAAAACAAAATTTAATAAAATACTCAGAAAGACACAAAGAAAAAAATAAATATATTAGTCAATCATGTAATGTACAAGTCTAAGACTACTTAATCTAAAACTAGTAGGGGTTATTCTTTAAATGCATCAACTTTAGTAGTAAATCTAAATCTTTAATGAATGTTAATCAAACAGATTCACAGTCACTATTAAGAATTAGCCTTTTACTTTGTTATCTATGATTCTGATATTAAAATAATGACAGGTTCCATTCTATAAAGGAAACTATCCCCAGAGAACAATTTCATTTGGTCACCAAGCTCGAAACTCTAGCAGATTTGTGTTTGCCGAGCCCCAAAGATCAGCATAGAAACCTCCCAGATACACTTTCTTCCCAAATGTCCACTTAAGAGATTGGACCATAACTGAGCATGCTATAAGCTTGTAATATGTGCTATGCAATAGCAATTAGAATTATATTGAAACAATTTTCATAACAGCAGCCTGGTATTATCATTCAGTGATGTAATGTCAATCTATGGTTTGATCTGAACCATTAACAGTGAAGGAAAATTCCATTCTATCAATCTGATTTGAGACTTTTTAGCAAGAAAGTCATTGTGTCACTATTCCATTTAATTTTATTCAGTTTAATGAATCTCCCTCCTGCCCTCAAACTAAAACCTAATTTCTCACATATTACCTTTTAGAACTAATTAAATATGCTGTATTAGTAGTTGTAAAACTTCTGTTGTGAGTAGTTGTGTCCCTTGCATACAATAGTAGATGAACTAACCTAGTTAACCTTATGATTTGAGAGACAATGGATGTGCCCAGAGTATCTTTCTTTAAGGGCACATACATAAGTGGATTATTGCCCATGTGTCATGTTCCCACTTTTAACCTTGTGGGTGTGATCAAAACTATTCTACAATGTGTTTGTCCCCAACTTTCATTTACAGGAGCTGTCACAGCTGTCATATCATAAGCAATATTTCTTACGCCTAAGGGGCTTCACTCCTAGTTTTTTCTCAATGTTTACTTCTAAAAATTTAACACATTGTCAGTGATAGCTTGAAACCACAGTAGCTCTTTCCTCTATGAATCACTATTTTAGACTGAGGATCTGCCAGATGCATCCACCCTCATCGCTTCATCATCATCTCATGTGGTCCCACCTGGGGCATAGGCCACCAAGCAGCTTCCTCCAGGCATCTGGGTACTGGGCTGATCTCTCCAACTGTCCCCAGGTTTTGTCCATTTGCTTGGCATTTACTTCCAAATTGTTGCGCCATGTATTCTTGGGCCATCTCCTCTTTTTCTTTTCTTTGGGGGTTCCAGGTGATGTAATGTTTAATGCAGTCTTGCGAAGGGTGTGTCCTATCCATCTCCAGTGTCTCTAAAGGATATCTACTTCAGTTGGCTTCTTCTTTGTTTTTTTGCCACAGTTCCTCATTCAAGTTTCAAGGAGGTATTGATGAATATATTGAACAGGAAAAACAATAGATATTGCAAGAAGAATTTCAAAAATTATTTTAAAAGTGGGGATTCAGTTGGTGAATATCTTACCATACATCAGAATGCCAATTGAATTTTTTTAAAAATTAAAAGTAAACATTCATTAGTTATATATTATATGTTAAACCTGTGACTCATGAGCTCTAAGTTCCAAAAGTACAGTAAGGTAATTTCATTAATATTTAAAAAAAATTAATACCATTTTATCATTACACATAAGACTCCAAGGCAAAAGCTTAGAAAATGAAGGAGCCTTGATACATGAAACAGTCTGTCATGACTGTTGACTAATAAACGCACGTAGTGTATAATAATCTTCTTTATATTTTTTCTTTTGAAATGTATTATTTGTAAGTAGCTCTTTCTTAAGTTTTTTCTTGTGTTATCTTATCACAATATATATCAAGAAGACAAACAGGACACTTGCTGGTAGATCTATAACTTAATGGAGATAGTGAGGTAAAGATGTTTCATTAAGTAGGGCTTGCTTTGAAAAACAAAAGGAAAAAAAATACAAAAAATGTATTTTAAAAAGAAAGCTTATGTAAGGTCTCTCTCTCTCTTAATGCTCTTAATGTGTGTGTGTGTGTGTGTATATATATATGTGTGTATATATATATATGTGTATATATATATGTGTATATATATATATATATGTGTATATATATATATATGTGTATATATATATGTGTGCATGGGCGCCCGCAGGGGGGTGCAAGGGGGTGCACTTGCACCCCCCTGGATTCTGAGTAGTCAAATTTTAGTCATTTTTTTCGCACCACCGAATGAATTAACTTCTAAGTAGCAGCTGAACATGTAGTGCTTCCACTGGTTAATGTAATAGTAGATTAGCCCAGGCGTATGGAATGAATGACTAACCATGTACTTGCGTGTCTCTAAATTGTGAGTAGCCACATTGTAGCCAATTTTTTTTTTAAAATTATTATTAAATTCAGATGTGTTTTTTATTACGTAGACGTAGATTTAGTCAGAATCCATGGGGGGGGGGGGTTCAAGTGCACCTCCATGTATCCCCCTAACCCCATGCATTATTGATTCAAGAGTCAAATAAATTGATTGTTTAGGAAAATTGTGCGCATCATCTTATAAGTGTAAATCTAAAGGATTATCATTGGACTATTGTAAAGTGTAGTAACTTAACAAGTAGTGCTTCCACTGACGTACAGTTGTAAAGATACGCTATTATTGTTACTGGAATAGGCCAATTTGTAGTCCATGTCCTACCATGTAAGATTTACTATATGCTTGGAATTCTTTGCACTATAAAGGGTTTCTAAAGTATGTTAGTCGCTACAATTTGTTTTCATTTGCACATAGCTATCGTTATTAAATAATGTCACAAGATCGACTTTCACAAGACATTCTGAATGTTGATTTAACAGAAGGCAAGAGATCCGCTGGGCGTCCACAGCTAAAGTATACTGTTGTATGCAAACGCGACATAAAGCTCTTCAAAATTGGCACTAAACAGTTGGGAAAAAGTGGTGCTGGATAGATCCACATGAAGAGCGAGCATTAAATGAAAGTCCTGGGTTGCAGAGGATTAGCCTCTTTAGTCACACAAGAAGTAGCAAAGGGAAAAATATTTAGTTCAGGTCTAATTAAGTAATGTGCCAATTATATTTGATTTAATAAATGTTATATTTTCTTTGAACAAAAGAGTCTAGCGGAGTTCCGGTCGGTTTCAGCGCTCGATAAAAAAGCAGGTTAAACACGTCCACCAGTTTACAATAGAAGAGATACAAGAAAGTTCTTCACATGCAATCGTCGAAGTCAAAACGTTGATTTGGTTTAACGGAGCACTGGCAGTTGGAATAGACCAATAAATACGAGCTGTAGCATCATGAATTATTTGCATTTTCTGGGTATTTAGTGATGAAACTGCAGATATTTCAGGCACTGAGCAGATGTCTATGAGTGTTCGGTTTGTTGATTGCGACTGTATTCGACTTCATTGGTTTAGTAATTGTTGTTCAGATAGACGTGCTACATGTGTCTAACTTTCATTGTACAGTGTAGACAAGGATAAACTACTTGGCCAAAGCTGCACTGTTACGGCTGCATACTTTTTCAGTAACTGTCTTGATAGCGTTGGTGCTTTGAACCCAAATATTCCTTTACTAGTCATTTTTCCAACCTTTACTCAATCTGATATTTTTCTTGTTAAATAAATGTGGGTCTATAGCTCAAAATTTATGCTTAAATCCTAAAAATGCAAAAAAAAAAAAAAAAAAAAATAGAGTGAAATCTACTTGGTACACTTAATTTTTCCTACAGCTTCCGAATTTATTATTTTTTTTTTTGTTTAGAACTTTGAATTTTAGTTCTGTTACAAAACAAAGTTACAAACATTGGATGAAAAGTAACCTGTAGATGTCAGGAGAGTGCGTTTCTGCTGTGAAAAATGCAAGAAAACGCTTATGGCGTCGGGCTTCGCCACGAACTCCACTGATCAATATTAAGCTGTAGATTTCAGGAGAATGCGTTTCTGCAGTGAAGAATGCAAGAAAACGCTTTTGACGTAGGGGCTTCGCCCCGAGCCCCAGTTATGAATAATGAGCTGTAGATGTCAGGAGAATGCGTTTCTGCACTTAAAAATGCAAGAAAACGCTTTTAGCGTCGGGGCCTTGCCCCGAACCCCACTTGTAACGAGTCCTCCAGCTTCCTAAGCTATCACGAGAAAGACCTCAAAATGACTGGGTTTCTTTTACTTTTCGAAGAATTTTGAGAAACACTGCTTTTTTACACACACACACACTCACACACACACTTATATATATATATATATATATATATAT
>JADKLZ010000167.1:15710625-15722281 GCA_021533235.1 Biomphalaria straminea
TGTCACTGGGTACTTGCAGAGGCATCATTAGGCTAAGTGTCACTGGGCTTCTTGCAGAGGCAGTTAGCTATGATGTCTACCCCAATCACTCAAAATAAAAGTTTCCTTTAAAAGGTATCTTAGTAATTACATTTGAGACTTTTGTAAATGTAATGTGAATTCTTTTTTTTTTTTTTAAGTCTATTTTTAGGTTAAAAAAACAACCTCCCCCATCCCACACACACTTTGGTGTCATGCTTTTGTCACCTGGTTTGTTCAGCACCCTTTCTATTCCCTTGGCGCAACCTTTCTGTTCCTTGGACCCTTCTATTCCTTGGCGATGCTGCTGTGTATATGTTCTACTAAATAAATAAATGCTTTAATCTTCCTCCACTCGTCCTCTACACTTTTCCCCCAAATGTGAATTCAAACATTTAACTCTGAAGTCCACTCTGTGTTTTGCTAATTTCATGAGAGCAAACTAGTTATCTTTTCACTGACTGAAAAGGACTTGGGAATCACTAGTTATCCAGCCAAGGTTCAACATCTTTAACTTTTGACTGGGAGTGGGGTCTGTTTACAAGTTACAGTAAGTATCAAATGTCATCAAAGTGTCAACTGATAGTGATAACACAGCTGTTACATCAACAAGAGAGATGGACAGGCTATAACAATTAGAGTCTATTTTTTTTTAAAATTTTATCTTGGTCACATGATCATGAACAGGGTTATTGCAGTTTTACCTTAATTTATAACTTGATGTGTGTGTGTGTGTTTTCTCATTAACTGCTAAACTAATCAATTCTTCCAAATAAAACTATCACTCATCAAGTTGGTAGCCCTGGACTGCACTTATCAGGTTTTCTTTTGCATGTTATTCTTTTAATTATACAAGAAAACATCATAACACAATTCAACAGTGTAACCTTTTTTTTAATTCTTCATTTTGTCCTCTACATTGAATTATATTTTTTTTTACAACTGACAAAACAAAACAGTTGTTTCTTGAAACAATTATTTTTCCTTTTTAACATAATTCTGTACATCAAGATAATTATAGGAAGCCCCCCCTCCTTCTTTTTTTTTTTTCTCTACCACAAAACAAAAAAAAAACAACAAAAAACTAAATTTAAGTTATTGGAGGTCCCTAGACCCTTGAGACTGTAATGAAATGCTGTTGACATCTTATTTAGCATAAGCATATCATATTGTCATAATGTGTTCTGTTAGATAATGATGAAATATTTCTAGAACTAGTCTAAATTTTTGGGTATAATTAGGTCCATAATTTTTTATTTATGCCTATATTTTTTTAATATTTCAGCTGTTTAAAAAATTTTTTTTTACTTTCCAATTTCAAACATTTGAAAAACTTGGCTTTAAGAGGTATTGAGTATTCTTTTCTTAGACACCTCTCTATTTCTATGGTATGCACTCTCAACTATTCTATTAATGGTCCCTAATTTTAACCCTGCCCCTAATTTTAACCCTGCCTGCCATTCTGCAGGAGATTTGGGCTAGGTCCTCTAGGATGTCATAATTTTCAAATTGGTAAACAAAGAAATATTCAGTTTGCATATTTTCTTATTTACTGTCGGCTTCCTAGAGGGTGCGGCCTAGGACAGCAATACAGGCTTACACTGCTGTCAATCTGCATTTTTGGCAAATTAACAATGAAAGAAAACAAACACTTTTTTAAACTTTAAAGCTAATATTGAGTGAAGGGAGAGCACCATTCAATCACTGCCATAGATCTCAATATTATTATTATTATAGCTTTTATATAGCGCTACTTTCTACTTATAGCATTCTCAGAGCTCTTTGGTCCAATCTCATTTGTGGACCAGGGGGAGAGAGGATATCTAGGAGTTGGTTTTCCGTGCTGCCATTAGGCGCTCAGTAAACACAACTCTGCCTGAGTCATGCACATCGAGCCCCTTTCTAGGTAGTCAAGCCTAGCCAAGTTCAAGCACACTTAGCCTCTCGCCCACGCAAGGTTTATCTCCCCTTGTTCTATATAAAACAAAATTAATTAATTAGGCACTAATTGATTAATTAATTGGTTCATTGCTTGATTGATTCTTGTCATGGGCAATGAATAGTTGTACACAATTTCAACTTGATATGAGAATGGGAAGTGGGTGTAACGAAAATCCATCCAGACAGATGGACTGAGTTCATACAAGCTTTGTACAAATAGTTTCAGAATAGTTTTAATACCAATTTGATCTGCAGCTCTTTAGAACAAATCAAATGTGTTCCTGTCTTTATACCTGCTATTTCAAGTGAACAGATAAGACATGGCTTGTATGTCTGTTTAGTAGTTCATTATGATGATGTTTACATTTGCAGTTCTTCGCTCTCATTTTCCCCAATATTTTGATCACATTTATAAAGACCCTTATTAGGTGAGATAGTATTTGACATATTGAATAGAGCAGCGATTTATCCAGAGTTATTCCCACATTGATTGCCACTGCAATAGGTTTGAGCAGAAGGCTCAGAGCTGGACAGAGTAACTGCCCCTACACAAAAGCACTTGGATTCTATCTTTCTGTATAGACTCAGAAGATTGTGTTCACTGGTGGACATCATGTTAAAATCATTTTTTTTTACAATAATTTTTCAATGCAATATGTGAGTGTATATGCACAGCTAAAAGTAGAATTAACGACAACATAATAAGTTAATAATAATTTTATTTATAAAGTGTTGTTAGCAAACAAATTGTAGGCTTGAGGCGCTGTGATAACATTACAAACATAAACACGAGAGCTAAAATGACAAACTATACTAAACAAATTTTAAACAGGTAGGTCTTAATGTTCTTCTTGAAATTAGTGTAGCATGTTGTCTTTCTGAGATCAATACCAAAGTTGGTATTATTTTTAATCTGTGAAGCTGTGCAAAATAGATGTATAAATGTATTTATGCTACACTTTGATATTTTGAACTACTATATATATATATATATATATTTTGTTTGTTCTTCAGTTTTACTCAAGCCTTTGTCCCGAATCTCACCTACACTTCATCATGACTTCTGACGGACATTACATTAATGGCTGCTCCATAGCTGAAGGGCAGCAACTTGCTTGTCCTGGGCACATTTTAGTTACAGGCGGTGCTGGTTACATTGGTTCAACTTTAGTTCCTATTCTGTTAGACAGAGGATATGAGGTAAATATCTTTTAGTTGATCAACTGTCCTACTAAATTTAATGAATTTCTTTATTTCATGTTTTTACATTTGTTTGTGTTGTTATTAAATTTTTAACTACTCAAGTCAAGTTTCTTTCTGACTGCAATTGTAATAATTTAGGCAATATTTCTTTTTTTTTCTGAGGCCAAAGGTTAAAATCCTATATTAAAATTCCTTCATAAAGCTAAAAACCTTTGGTCAGGCAAGGGCAATAATTTTTGATTGAATGCTATTCTTCCAAGTCCCCATTATTAGTATTACAGTATTTGAGAAGACAAAGACAAAAAACATTTTTTTTAGTGGACAATACAAAATTGAAAAGCTTTTTTTTTAAATTACTTTACCTTATCTTCCAATTATGGAGATATCCCAGGGATGAAACAGAGAACTTTGCTGCTATAGGCACAATGAAGTCTTGTAGTATTTCTAATAGTCCACATATCCATTTGTTCTTATCCTTCAACTAGCCCTGTATTTGTATCCTTCATCTGGTCGAGTGTGAGCACTGTAAGAATATCAGGCTCAGACTTGCTCTCTGTTCAAATTAGTGTGTCACATAAAAACACACATGAAATGTTAGATCTTTTTTTTCCTAATGTTAACACGATTTTTATCTTCTGAAACTACTCTATAGCTAAAATTGACCAAGGGAAATAATAATAAAATCAAACTATGCAACAGCAATAAATGAGTATTTAAATTTTCTAAGCTATAGCAGAATTTCATTGTAGACAGTATATATGTGAGTGCAAGACAATAAGTGGGGTCAGTCCAGAGTTTCAAACTTATTGTTAAGTCTTATTTCTGTGGATTAAGTATTGGAATTGAAATTAATATATCTTTCTATTTTCTAACTTGGAATATCTTATGTGTCTATTCATTTCATGATTTCAATTTGGATTTAGTTAATCCTTCATGAGAATTTCTTTTGGTTCTTTAAATGCAAATATCCCTGGCTATGATTGGTGTTTTGTCATCAGATTTTACTTCTGAAAGTATAGAATAATACTAACCACATAATTTCAGCGTAATTTAGTGTATCTTTTTTAGTCTGGTAGAGCTATTAATCTGCAAAGTGGTATGGTGCTAACCACTAGCGGCCTTAGGGGGTGGCAAGTGGGGCAACTGCCCCAGACCCCGCGCCTGAGGAGGGCCCCGCGATCTGAGATTTTATTGTCACAAACTTGATCACTACACATTTTCCTAATAAATGCCAATTGGACGTTGATGTTTATATGCAAAATAAACTCTTTGGATTGGTTGCTTTCACAGAAGTGTTTTATAGGCTACTGTACATAGACATCATGGGGCTATAGGAGTATTTTTTAAAATAACTTT
Organism: Biomphalaria straminea; assembly: GCA_021533235.1. NCBI lineage: Eukaryota > Metazoa > Mollusca > Gastropoda > Planorbidae > Biomphalaria > Biomphalaria straminea. Next base: position 15,715,144 of record JADKLZ010000167.1, read on the forward strand.
TTAACTTGAAAGAAAAATCTTTTATGTAGAACAATTACAATACAGTATGCCCTCACTACAACAATGCTCTTAAGCGCCAACAGTACTTGCGTAAAGTTCTATGTTTAGTAACAAAAGTAAGGCCCACAGTGTTAGAGGCGGACACACTTAATTGTTATTGTTACAGCGTTAGAGATATATAGTCTATCTTTAAGATTAAGGACCCCGCACAAGACACTGGCCCAGGGCCCCGCGCACTACTAAGGCCGGCCCTGGTGCTAACCATCCTCATCTTTCCTTATTGGCCTGCAATCCATTATCAGGAATTCAGTTTACAAGTATTGTATTGTCTTCTCTTGAGTTTTCGTGGTTCCTTATGACTAGGTTGTGCAGAGGAGGCACTGTGACTGAGCGGTAAAGTGCTTGGCTTCCGAAACCGAGGGCCAGGATTTGAATCCTGGTGAAGAATTTCTGGATCTTCTGCGCCTTTGAGTCCACCCAGCTCTAATGGGTACATGACATTAGTTGGTTAAAAGTAAAGTTGGTTGGTCCTTGTGCTGGCCACATGACAACCGCATTAACCATAGGCCACAGAAACAGATGACCTTTACATCATCTGCCCTATAGACGACAAGGCCTGAAAGAGGAGCTTTACTTTATTAGGTTGTGCAAAAAAAAATATGTTCATCACACGGTTGTTTCTCATTCCAAATATTTCTTTGCCCATTATTTGACATCTAAGTATTGATCAGAGAATCTTACTATTTCCTTATTTGTATTGGTGTCATTAGAATGTCAAATTTAAACACTGCAGGTATTTAACTTTACTACTCCCAATAATCTGACAGAGTTTATTAGCTATTGTTGTCATAGTTGATCAAAATTATCATGTAAGAATAAGTTTGTGTGTGTGTGTTGTAAATTGATTATTGTTATGATTTAAGAATGAGCATAGCAGTATTGTCATTACATAACTCATGATAGTTACACTTACTAAGAAGATACATTTTGACATTGTGTCCATCTAAAATCTTGAATGGCCTAAAATGTTCTTTCATTGTTTTCTAGGTGACAGTTTATGATTTGTTTCTCTGGGGAGTCAGCCCTTTGCTTCCTGTGTCTGAAAATCCAAGGTTGCATATAGTGAATGGAGATATCTTAGACAAGGACAAGCTGGCCGAGGTGATGGAAGGGAAAACTGGCATTATCCATTTGGCTGCCATTGTTGGCTATCCAGCATGTGATAAAGATCCAGAGAAAGCTCAGCAGGTCAATGTTGAAGGCACAAGGAACATTACGTCTTTGAAGACTCCCAATCAGGCTTTGGTTTATGCCAGCACTGGTTCTTGTTATGGGGCAGTTGACGGAAAGTGCACAGAAGACACTAAAATCAGCCCCTTGTCTTTATATGGACGCAGTAAAGCAGAGGGTGAAGAGTTAGTCTTGCAGGTCAATGGCACTGCTCTGCGCTTAGCCACTGTGTTTGGTATCTCCCCTCGTATACGCCTTGACCTCTTGGTAAATGATTTAACATACAAGGCCCTGACTATCAAGCATTTTGATCTGTATGAAGGGCATTTCCGGCGTACGTTTCTTCATGTCCGTGATGCCGCTCGAGCTTTTCTCTTTGCCATAGAGAACACCAAAGTCATGTCTGGACAAGCCTACAATGTTGGCGATGAAAAAATGAACCTGACTAAGAATGAAGTGGCTCAGGTGATACAAAATAAAATCCCCAACTGCAAGATTGTACCATCAGCGCTGGGAGAAGACAAGGACAAACGGGACTATGAGGTGAGTTATGAGAAGATCAGAAAACTGGGCTTCAGGTCCACCGTGACAGTGGATGAAGGTGTGGTCAATTTGATCAAAGTTTTACCCAACATGTTGGACTTGGAAATTAAGAGAAGCAGGAATGTATAACAGTCTCTGTTGATTTAGTCTTTTAGTAATACTTTTATAAACTTGTCAAGTGGGTTAGTATATTTTTTTTATCCATTTATTGCATCTGGGGGTTGGGGGGAAAATTAAAATGATGCCACAAAACATCTGATACATCTTTCTTTGATCTGAAAGTATTTTGGGGTTTTGAATGCTTGTACCTTTTTTTTGTGTGCCATTAAACTATACAACAGTTACTATGTTTTCTTATTAGTCTATACAACAGTTACTATGTTTTCTTGTTGGTTATTAGAGTGAATTTTTTTTTCTTTCTGTTTGATACAATCAAAATATGTTTGTAATGACTCTCAAGAGCAATTTTCTTCTTTTTTAAAAGTTTTGGAAATGTTACTGTTGTAATCTTTTCACCTTTTTTTTTTTTAAAAACATTATTATTTAATGTTGTGAACATATACCCCAACTTTTAGGTTTAAATTAAAACCACCTCAAAAACCACTTTTCAAACTGATTGTTAGTTATGATTTGGTCAGGATATCTTTAAAGCATAATAACACACAGTGATTCATTTTATAAAGATAGGTAAGAATGAGCGCTTGATATAGTAGCCTGTCAAATTTCTTTTTCTATGCTTTGCTTGCATTTCTTAATATTGTTTTTAAAGCTCTATATATTCAAGTCAAATTTTGTATTCATTTACATATCTTTTATGCCCCAAACCATATCAATCATTTGATGAACTAATGCTGTTTGCTAGTATTTATTTTAGTAGAAAATCACAAGGTTTTCAAGCTTGTGACTATTTAGTGTTGCTACAAGCACTAATTCCAGACGTTCTCATCACACTTGCTAAGTTTAGTTAGTCTATTTTGTTTTGAATTACCACATTTTAAAATTATTTTTTTTTAAAGAGGATTATTAAAAGAAATAAAACAACTTACGGACCATTGACTAATGAAGATTTTTCTGATCAACCAATGTTTCCTGAGAAGTTTTGTTAATGTGTAATTTGACTTAGGGGACATCCAACTTGTACTCATATTTGAACACAAACTAAACAAAAAAAAAAAAGTTTCATTCAGTCATTTTTTTTGTGTTCATTTTCTAAGGCATCTTGATTTTCTTGAATATATTATTACATCCTAATTTTATTGACTATATGCTGTAGAATTGTGAGTTCTTTCAGGTTTATTTCATAGAAATGCCTTTGCTTCAACTTTTGAAAAGACCACAACATGTATGCCTTAGTTAGTTTAGTAAGGAGTCTTGTTTTGTTTCTTTCCCATCCTCTTTTTTGATGTGAATGTTAATATACATATATATTTTTATATACATGTAGCTTATATAAATCTATTGTATGTGTACATGTTTAATATACTTGTGATATTTACATACTTGGTTATGTTTATACATTAGAAAATATGCTCATCAAGGCTATTTGTTGGAGAAACAAACATTGTTTTTGTTCATACCATTTTATTTTCATATCAAACAGTCAATGTACGTTATAGGCCACTGTATTCCCAACAGAACTATTGGCTGGCACAGTGTGAACAAATAGAACAAGAAATCTCTTTTCACATTAAGAAAATGTCAGCTTTGTGTGTTGATAGAACAAGTACATACCAAATTGATTTTAATTTATGGTCATCAATTTGCACAACTTGTCGTTTCAGTTTACTAAGTCAATATTTTAATAGTCTGAAATTGAAAACATAGAAAATTCTAATACAGACATTTATTTATTTTTTAATGCTATTCTTTATTCCACATTCCAGTAATTATGTACACCTATTTTATTTCAAAATTTTATTTATGTTTGCACCTTTTTAAGTGTTTAGATGTGGGCATGTATTCAATTCACTCCTGTTTTAATGTAAATATAAGAACCCTCTATTGTTGTGTTTGTAAAAAAAAATCTAACCAGATATATGTGCCCCACTATATATTAAAACTATCTTTAGAAATAACATCAAGAAATAGAAACATTTGTATTTTTTTAAAGGTATACCGGTATTTTAAACAAATGTATGCAAGGTTAAATTTATTCTGTTCTTGGCACTGATACCAAAAAAAAAAAAAAAACCTTCTAAGGCTAAATTATTTTATTTTTAAATATCCAGAATTTATGTAATTTAAGATCAGACTTTTTATCTTATATACCCATGTTTGTCAAATCCAATATTTATTGTTTACCATTAAGAAACATTTGTTTTCTGTACTCAACAATAAAAAAATCAAGTGAAAAAAAACAAACTAAACAACCCAGCAAATACAGAGTTTTATTGATTCTTTATCTACCATACACTAGAGAACTTCATGGCATAATGCTCTCTTCTTAAAAAAAAACAATAAACAAGGACATGTGATATAGACTTGGTGTAGCCTAAGTACAATATAGTTAGAAGAGAAATAAAGATCCAAACTTTCTCATTCAATAATTGCAGTGCAAGAAAACTCAATATGTTTCCTGTTATAAAAAAACAACAGCACAATGAAGAGTTTTCCAGCAAATCTTGCATTGAACACTAATGTAAAAATATTAATCTCTCCAATTATTAGCCCTTCCTTCTGAACTTAAACAAGATTAATTTAAAGAAGAAAGACTTTGAATGGTACAATACTACTGAATCACACAGATTATTTATAAAAAGGCACACATATAATGACTACCTTCAATACAGTCCTACATTTGAAATTTGCTACAATCAATTCTAACCTGAACAGCTTGAAGATTGGAGCACCTGTGTATTGTTTGAGATTGGCATAGATTAACTAAAAGGGAATCAATGTTAGTGCAAATGTCAGATATGCACATCCATATAACCTTGAATGAATTATTGGAATTTTCATTTTGCAAATATTATTGACTTTAAAGTCAATATATTGATACTAAGGAAGATTCATTTGTTTGCTAGCTCTTATTTTATCTTTTCTACATCTAAACCACATTTTGAACACAAGATAGAATAAGGCAGGAAGATTTAAATCTATAAGCTCATCCACCTCTACTTGAGCAGATATATTCTGATGACTGTTTGAGTTGAAGATTTGGGAACATCTTTTAAGTAGGAGTCTGCCTCCAGGGCCATATTAATTGTCATTGTTAAGTATAAAATTTTTGTTGCTCTAGTGTATCATGCTTTTTGAACAATGACCATAAGAATTTAATTAGGAATTCATTGTTCCCAACAAATGTCACAAAGGCTTTAGAGTGGTCTCTTGAATTCTTGTTCTACCTTGAGAGCCTCAGTTTGTGCTTTATCAATTGGTCACCATACCCTTAAGTAACTTTCAACTTCATTTATTAAATGAGTTTAAAACAAAACCAAGAAAAAGAACTTTGTGATTCCGTGTCCCCTAATATCAAGATGTTTAAGCATATAAAAGTATCTGTCTTTGACCAACATCTCTAACAATTCTACTTTTATTTACCTACTTTCATTATCAAGATTTTTTGTTTTTAAAGTATCACATTAACATTATATTTCTTTGACAACTCAATGTCCGTCTACTTGAGGTTGCCTTGTTTTGACAACATCAAACAATACATTAGTCAGTTCATAACGAACTCCTCTCCAATTAAAATGTGATGGTGGTGTAGACTGATCACTGGAATGAAATTCAAAGTACTTGCTAAGTTCTAGCGCCAAAGAAGACTTAATAAGTCCAATACTTCCATATTGCTTTGGGGCAGGATGATAAACTCTGCCAGTTGAAGGCAACATGCAAATATTTTCTGGTTCAAGGTTCACTGTGAGATTGTCCCCGGCACCATTGCAAGAAAGAATCCCTGGAAAGTGACTGGAACTTTCCAGGATATGTGTGAAAACAATAGGCACATCATCACAGCGTACAAAGTTGAGTTCCCTGCCACAGGGAGAAACATAGGGAAATTCCTCCATATATTTCCCAGTGGTGTTTAGTTTGAGTCTTTTGAAGAAAAACACCAAAAAATCTTTTTCTGTTCAATGAAAAGCAAACATTTTAAAAAGTCGTCACAAATAAGTGTTTATGTTGCTTTAAGGCTTAGTTCAAGTAATGTCAACCAATGCATTTTTTTTTAAAGCTTATATCAACTCACACTGTCTTTCTGTTTGTCTGGTATCTAAGGAACTTTCCATGTTGGTATCAAACAAAATAATTGCCAGTAATTCATTGATTAATTTTTTTTTTATTGATTTGTGTTTCGTTAGGTACAAAAAACTAATAATGTAAAATTTCAACGTGATCTGAGAATGGGTGAGCGAGAAATAACGTATTCTAATTTTGTACCAGATAAACTGAAAGAATTGATATAAGCTTTTTAAAAAATCACACAATAATGAGTAGATTTCTACTGTGAACTTTGAAAATGTTCTAAAATCTGACACTTTAAGAAAGTAAGAATTAAAAAGAAGAAAGTGTCAGCACAAATCTAGTCCTAATGTAGACTATAAATGTAGTCCTAATGTTGTCCAACAAACTAGTCACTAGCCACTTACCTTTAAAGCAAGAAGTGAAGTTTTTCATTTTTGAATCATCCAAAAAAAGCTGGAAAAATACAAATGATAAAGATGACAAAAAAAAACAAACATTTTTTTTTTAATAATCCATGTAACTATATTAATATAATAAAATATTCATAAACTAGATCTAATAATCAAATATATAATTCTCTTCATGACTCAAGAGTTTGGCACCACATAATGGAAGGAGCACTCTTTTATTTTTGCAAATCAGATGGAGTAGAGCTGTCCTACGTAATTTATGAGGCGAAAAAAAAAGAGGGGGGGGGGAGAACAAGTAGTTCACCCGTCACTAAACAGCAGGGCCGGACATAACCATTGATACCAAGAAGTTATGGAAAGAGAACAAGTAATCTACTCTGTATTCATCTGTCATTAAATAGCAGAGCCAGACTTAACCATTGTAGAGCCCTATGCGAAACAGATTTCGCAGGGCCAAGTTTGGGTAGGGATATGGATAATAAGTGAAAATTAAGAGTTTGTATTAGAAAATATATTAATTTTTGCATTTTATTTATTCTTTACTTCATACAGAACTACTTTACGAGCCTTGCCTGTAGCGAAGTCATACAGTACAGTATAACATAAAAATTTTTATTTCCTACATAGATCACACTCATAGCAAGAATTACCAAATGTTTCAATGTATCTACTGTTAAAAGCGTGGTTTTAGAGTTGTGTAATTGTATAAATTGACTTGCGAGCTCGTACACACACGCTCACAGAAATATTCAATAACTTGAGTAACGATA
>JADKLZ010000167.1:15727885-15743350 GCA_021533235.1 Biomphalaria straminea
ATTAACAGAGCTCAAACTCCATAGAGGACCAGTGAATACTGTAGAATATCATCCATCTGATCTCTTGTTGGCTTCAGGCAGTAGTGATAAGTAAGAGCAATATAGAAGACATATTTAAACTTTTAATTTTGTTCATCTCAACTAGGTATTAGGCTTTTTCTTATTAAATATACAAGATGTCAAGGCCAGCACCTGGCCTACTCGTGGGGCTTAAAAATTAAAATCAACAAACTGTTTCTACTGACAGATGAAACTGGTTCTAAAACCAGAGTTTTGAGCAGATTGAAGCTCAACAGCTTACTAAGGGAAATTGTATAGAAGTACTCTTATTCTCCAGGAGTCAACCTTGAGGAGTACCAATCAACTACGGCATGGCCACTGAAAGCTACTGATACTAAGTTGACAAATGTATTGCATAGCATTCCTTTGGATCAAACCAGCAAAGTAGAGAGAGGATCTATGACTCTGGAGCAACCTTTGATTCCTTTTCTAAATCCCAGGAAATTAGCTCTTCAAAAGAAATACATGTTGCCTTATGAAGTCTCGTCATTTTTAGTTAGCTAATCATCTCTTGCTATTTATCTTACTAAATAATTATATAACATTTGTTTGGTATTTATGGACATAACATTAAGTTCTTCACTTGCAGAACTGTCAAGTTTTGGGACTTAGAGACATTCCAGTGTATCAGCAGCTCTGATACTGACAAACATCCTGTCAGGTAATGTTCTTTGACTAGTGACACTATAGGTATTAATAGTATCTCAGTGGCAAAGATCATTTTCTTCTATGTTTGCCTTTTTTTTTTGTTAGTGTATTGCTGATTTTAAATTGTGTTGTTCTTTTCAATTCTAGTTTTATTTAAAGAGATCAAAATGTAAAACTATACATCTTTCAATGTGTTTGCATATAGGAGTTTAATCTTCCATCCTGAGGGCACTTGTTTGTACAGTGGTTGTGAAGACAGCTTGAAAGTGTATGGTTGGGAGCCATTTGTTTGTCATGACGTTGTTCCTGTGTCATGGTCTGAAGTGGCTGATCTAGCCATCACAAGTTCACAGCTAGTGAGTAGAATAGCATTTTAGGCTTATTACATTTACAATTAAATTAAGAATGATGGTTTGAGCATAAGGCATTTAGCTAATGACTGTTTCCTAATTGACTAGAGATGGGCTCACTAGCTAAGTACTGTTTCCTAATTGACTAGAGATGGGCTCACTAGCTAAGGACTGTTTCCCAATTGACTAGAGATGGGCTCACTAGCCAATGACTGTTCCCTAATTGACTAGAGATGGACTCACTAGCTAAGGACTGTTTCATAATTGACTTGAGATGGGCTCACTAGCTAAGGACTGTTTCCTAATTGACTAGAGATGGGCTCACTAGCTAAGGACTGTTTCCTAATTAACTAGAGATGGGCTCACTAGCTAAGGACTGTTTCCTAATTGACTAGCTACTGGCTCAATTTCAGATTTTTTTGTGTGTGTGGAGTTGTGAAAAACATAGTATTTCAGTTGTTCATTGTTTAATTTATAGCAAGACTTCCACATTTTTTTATATCCCCTGCACCATTAAACTTCTTTGAGGAAGTGATTGTAAAATGGATAGACGTGTCATCTTGTTGAGGCAGTTTAGTCTTGTTGAGGCAGTTTAGTAGACCAGGTTTCTCAGCAGTGAGATTTGAGTTTCTCATTCATTATTTCTAGATAACTCTTGTGATCTAAGAACTTTTAAATCTTCTTACAATTAGGGATACACAGATTTGGTGCAAACCTTGTACCAAATGAGTTTTGTCACATTTTACAAGCTTATCAATGTTGAACATTTTTTTATCCCACTGTGCAATGTTTAATGTTTTATTCAACAGATTGCTGCGTCCTTCACTAAGACGAATGTTTCCACCTTTGTTGTAGATTTAAATGTAAGTCCTTCACATTTTTTTTTATCTTGGTGTTTGTTTAAACTTTAGACTGTTACATGCTAGTATTCATACTGTTACATGTAACTTTTTCTAATTGTTAGTTTAAACGCTGTTACATGTAGCATTATCTTAATGTTAGTTTATTCACTGTTACCTGTAGCATTATCTTGATGTTAGTTTTTATGTCAACTTAGAAGCAGCAGAGCTATTTACTACTCGCTCTTACTTCTTGGATGCTTGTTGTTTATCCGGGGACTTTTGTGTTTTTCAGAAAGTTGCTCCCACGGGTGCAGTTAGCAAGTCAGATGACTTAAGAACACCACCAAGATTAACCAGGTAAGATTTGATCTTGAAAAGGCAACCATTTTTAATTTTTAGCTCCATGGGATGAGATATAAATGTACATAATATCTGGCTAGCTAGCTACAACTAAAGCTGAAATTGTACATGAAAATTTGTTCAAAAAGATTTGACCTTATTATACTCTTATGTGAGCTGTACATTATTAAATATTGTTGTGTAGGTCAATATAAATTACATTTTGCAAACGTTTTTTATGTTAGGCACATTTTTATTCAGTTTTCCTTATGACTGTTCATTATTTCATGATTTCTTTGATCAGCTCAAGTGGCAGACGCAGCTTTATAACAGACAGACCACCAACATCTTCTTCAAGAGAAACAAAGTAAACAGCTAGGATTTCTTATTTTCCTCTAAAAGATTTTTTATTTTACTTCACTTGCCTGATTTGGCCTCTTAGAAATCATTTTGAAATAACTTTCTGCATTCTTTTGGTTACTAAATACAAATGAACCAGTGAGTAGTATCAATATATGTGTGTGTGTGTGTAATACTTTATGCAGCTCAAACTAACTTTTTGTCTCAGTGAGCCCAAGAGATCAGACACACCTCCAGACAGTAAGGACAGACCAGATGTCAATGATGAAGATGGTGCTTCCTCCCAGGCAGACATACAGGACCAAGATGACTACAGAAGAATATTTAAAGAAAATGTCAGAAATCGTGAGTTGAATTTAAGTGTGGCTTGGCTTTTGAACACATTTCGTGTTTTAAGGGAAAAAAAAAAGATATTTTGTGGTTTTGAAATCAGTAGTAGGCCTAGAAAGTGTTCTTATAGTATTACTTAGTGTGTGTGTTTACACAGACAGTTCTGTTATTGTTGTTACAGTAAACTTAAAGGTAGCTTTTAGTTCAAAGTTTGAGTTTGCAATCTCAGCTCACAGACTGTGTTATGTGTTTTCATTTGGACCTAAATATCTCCATTTTTTAAAAAATAGAAATGAGTTATTCAGCTTTGTCTTGGAGTTGGGCTGACTAGTGCATTGACATTGTGGTAACAGGCTGTAGAGCTGTCCTAATGTTTCTCCTGTACTTTTCTTTTGATCATGTGCTTCAAATAATCTAGAGACTTACACAAATGTTGCTAGCTCATAGTCAACATAGTCGAACAAGAAAATTATTTCCCTTGCTAGTCCCCTGTGCTTCTGTTTCCTTTTCCTGAGCTGAAGAATGCATTTTTATTCAGTGACCAGTTTTATCTAAACTTTGTTGTCCCCAATTTTGTTTTGTTTTTTTTTTTTTGTTTAAGAACTGAACTATTACTGCTTTGATTTGCCTCTCAATTCTATTTTAACACATTTCTACATAGTTTCTATCAACATTTATCTAAAAATAATGTATCATTTAATATCAGCAAGTATTTTTTTTTTGAGTCTCTGTACAACTTTTCTATTCTTTTGTTAAAGTTATCATTAACTTTAATCAAGACAAAATATAATGATCCAAAATCTTTTTTTTCCTTTATTCAGGGATTTTTCTTTGAATAATTTCTTAACCCCTACCAAGGAATATTTGTATGGAACATGTTGGCTACCTTACAGAAACATGCCCTGACAAAAAGTCATTCTTCTTAACTGGATTACATCTGAACTTCTAAAGCTTTTTTTTTTTTCTGCATCCTTGTTGATCATTTCATTTCTCTACTGTATGATTCATTGTCTAAATAATTGACACCTTGGTACTTGACTTTCTCTAACACTGATGTGTGCAACAGTTTGTGTTTTTCATGGTTTGTATTCATAACAGCATGTATGATTGTAGTGTTGCATGTTTCAGCCAATGGCAGACAGAGAGTGGAACCTTTCCAGCCCCCACCAGATGATGACAGTGAGTAAAAACATTCAGTCACATAAGTAGCAAACATAAATAGGAATAAAAGTGATTTTAACCATGAAATATATATATATATATATATATAAAAGAAGAAATGGCAATAACAAATGCCATTCTAACTATGAAGGTGTTGAACTTAACAACAGAAAGCTGAATAGCAACACTTCTTTGTACAGATGATCTAGACCTTTTAGTTCAAAACTGTTCAATCTACCTTTCTAAAGTACACTCATGACCTTAAATATTTACAGTTGTTTCAAACCAATGTGTTCTTTGGTTTATATAGTCAAGTAGTTTTCAAACTAAAGAAGTGTAATTTGATATTTCCATCAGCTATTATAATGATTTAACTGCATATCTCACTAGACCAATGATAAATAAATATTAGAAAAACTGCAACATAAAATGTATTTAGAATTTATATTAGAAACATTTTGTCAATCAGGAGAACACCTTTTGTGCAGCAGTAAAACTTATCCTCAGGGCTTCATTCTTTGTTTTTTAGGTTATGCTTTTATGTTTGATTAACATTATCATTTCAATTTTGGTTTTGGCATTTGAAAATAACTTCTAAATTATTTCATTTATGGTATAAGGTTTAGATTTCAGTTATCTATAAAAGTCAGTCTTCATGAATATTTTGATATAAGCTTAATTATGAACCCTTTCCTGTTTACATGTTTCCAAAGTGATTAAAATACAAAATTATTTACATACATTTCAGTGCCAGATCCCGTCAAAGTCACAGCCCCTAGTGCCTCAGTAAAAAAAGAAATCTCTCCTAGAATAAAACCAGTTCAACAGCAGAAGCCATCAGTTAGAGAATCATTTGGTTGTGTACAGCCTGCAGACTTTTTACCTGTAAGTAGAGAGAAAGATGTGAATAAAATATAACATTGTGTATTCAGGATCAACCATTGGTATTAAAATATTAGGAGTATATAGCTATGCACATTGGATATAGACCTGTTATATTCCACGATTTGTGTACTTCATTTAGAAACAGAAAGCTGCTAGTGATCTGAATGAGAATGAAATACTGGACATGTTAAACAAAGGTCATAATACAATGATGACAGTTTTACAACAGAGGAGTCGAAACCTGCAAGTGGTCAGAGCAATGTGGACATCTGGAAACACAAAGGTACTGTCCATAGAACTTTTGACAATCCTGAATGTTTAGTTGGCTCAATGACTGTGTATTGAAATCCTCCAAGTAAAGGGGCATAACTTGGCTGAACTATTCATTCATAATTGTGGAATACAATTCAGCTCCATTTTGATTTAGCTTTTGACTAATTATTCTGAACTGATACTTAAAAGAAATACTATGCCTTTACTTCTAAAACTTAACTAAAATTTTAATTTAATATTAAACGAAGCTTAACAGAATTGCCCTTTATTAGCAAAATTAGAATGTGTCCAAAAGTAGCTCCATATTTGATAAAATTAAAAACCTCTGGTTTTAGTAGTACTTAAATTTTGTTTGCATTTACTTCTTTCCAGACTGCCATTGATTCAGCTATATCCATGAAGGATCCTGCTGTTATGGTTGATCTATTAAGTATCATCAATACTAGAGCGTATGTATACCTACAATATGTACACTAGTTGCAATAACTAACAATTGAATTACACAAACAACTTGTTTTGTTAAATCTCTGTGTTCTGTCCATTAACATATCTTAGCAAAGCTTTTATCAACTCTTGTCTAGTCAAAAGTTTGTACACATTATTTCTCATACACCAGTTCTCGGATCATGTTGAAACTTTGCACATTCATTGGTATAGACAAGGCATGAATCAATGAAAAAAATTAATCAATTAGTCTATTATTTACTGGTGATTAATTATTTTGTTTGATACCAACAAAGAAAATCAATTCGGCAGCATTCATAGCGGCTAAATATTTTGGGATTTCGCTCCTTAGATGATTGAACACATTATTTCTCCCACACCTATTCTAGGATCCAGTTGAAACTTTTAACAAAAATATATTGTACTTAAGTAGATGGGTACCATTAAAAATTATTGGTAATTAATTATTTTGTTTGATATCAAGCAAGTAAAATAACTTCTACTTTATTTAAAGATGTAGGTGCAGAGCTTTTTCCTTCTGATGAGCTTTATTTAAAAAAAAAATATTTTGCTTTTTTGTTCTTCTACAGTTGCTTGATTTGGTTCTTTATTAACTTAGTATTAAGTGCATTGTTTGTTCTTTCCAACAACCAACTATCTTGAATGTTTTAATTTATTTGTAGCACTCTCTGGTCACTAGACTTGTGTAATTTATTGTTACCACAGTTGAAAGAATTGATGAGTAGCAAATATGAAAGGTAAGGCAACATTTTAATTTGAACACATTGTGATTCAATAGAATTCATGTTTATCCAAATGTATTTTTGAAATCAAATGGAAAAGCTGCTAAAGTATGGATATTTTTATCATCTTTTTTAGTCATGTCATGGCTGCTGCTACTGCAGTCAAACTGGTATTAAAAAGTTTTGGCTCTGTTATAAAAGGTAACATGGAAGAACCACCATCTGCGTTTGTAGATATATCTCGGGAAGAAAGGTATGTCATTAACAGATTTCAATGTAGTCAGAAGAAATATTCTCTTTATGGTTTAGCAACATAAAAAACAATTCAATTACACAACAGGGCCATTCCCATACACAGAAAGGCATTTTTTTTTAGATCTGCCTAGTTTAGTGAAAATAGAAATTATCAATGTGTGTTTTTTCTTGTTTTTTTGTTTGTTTTTGCAGCTACCCTGTATGTGAAATATATTATACTAGTCGATCGGCCGCATTGCATACGCCGCTATTTTCCGGGGCAGGCCTTAGGCACTACAACATATGTGACCGCAGTGGGTCCCACACTTTCCTTGGACCAGTGCTAATTTTTTAGGTGTATAAATTATTAAATCAAGTTACATGAAGTTAATTCCTTTTTCCAGTCTATATTTATTTATGTCTATGCTATTTTGTGAATGAAAATAGTGCTGATTTGGATACACCATTTCCATTCACACCATGCTGCGCCATGGGATCTTCCCATTTACTTGTTATAAGTAAATTCATGAATAAAAAATACTACAACATATGCGACCACAGTGGGTCCTGAACTTTCTTTGGACCCGTGCTAATTTTTAGGTGTATAAATTATTAAATTGAACCATTTTATAACATGATATAACAGATTTCCCGCGCTAAAGTCAAACCTGAGAGTAGTATCTATCTGTGTATTGTCGTTCTAGTTTCAAGAGTCTTACGACACAATATAATCTATTTATTTATGTCTATGCTATTTTGTGAATGAAAATAGTGCGGATTGGGTCCATTCACACCGTGGTGCGCCATGGGATCTTCCCAATTACTTGTTGTTGCTTGTTGTTGTTTGACCTTTTACTTTGATTGTTGTATTATTTTTAAAACAAGATTAGATCTTGGCTTAAAAAGATAGACACAGAAGACCCCAACTATATTTCCAAATTTTTTTTGGAGGAGCTATAAAACTTAAAACATTTTTCTCATAATATTATTCTGGTTTGTTAGTTAGTTAGTCTTAGTTTGAATGAAACCCAATCAATGTATGATGTTTGACCATTGTGTTTTCTCCAGACATAAGAAATGTTTAGCATGCTACACCTGTCTGTCTTCCATCAAGAGTTTGATTCAAGCTTCACACACAACTGTCACCCCCAAGATGTCCGCTGTGTACAGAGAAATTATGTTGTTGATGGTTGCCTTAGATTGATTGTGCCTAGAGGGATGTCTTGTGTACAAATGATTATATATTTTCTTTAAAGGATCTGTTGTTTGACAGATGGCTCCTTTGCTGACTTTGTGAGTATTCTAATTGAGTCCAAATGGATTGCTGTGTTTGATTGTGATTGTTTAGCTATACAAAAAAAGTGATTCTTTGCAAGTCTTCATGTACCCAGTGTGTCACATACCAATGTAATAGCAATCATTAAACACATAGCAACTCACAGAGTAACAAAAATACATTGTTGAACAAGTTTATTTAATGAATAAGTCAAATGCTGAGTTTTGCATATTGAATGTGGACAACTTTGTTGATCAACCATTCCATTGCTCCATCAACAGATGCCTTGACCCACATTATGTTCTCCTGGTGGCTTCTAGATTCTATCATTTTATGTCTAGGTTGGTTTCATCTATGTTGAGGCACCTGTCATTTCTACTACATTTAAAACATGGATAGACTCCAATCACTAAATAGTTTGCTGTCTTGAACTTGGCACTATTGATTTCATACTCCCAGTTTTGTTACATTATTATTTTTCTCTAATGTGGAATGTTTCATTGGTTTAATCTAGTGTTTGCATCCTGTACAAAGTTACATGAACCATCAATTGTTTCTACAGTACCATCAATGTATTGATTCACTACACTTTAAGTATGTCTACATTTGTTTTCCACTGATGTTGAAGTTTCAGGTACAGAAATAGTTTCAGGATTTAGGTGTTACTAGAAGACCTGCAGCGTAACATATTCCGCTATTTAGTGACGGGTGAACACTTCCTGAAAGACACAGTTGTCCAAATGGAGTTGGTTTTGGACAAACGACTGTGTGCGCCTTGAGACTGAGGAAGGTGAGGGCGGGAGGAAGGTTAGAGAGTCGGTGGGCTTGGTGTCCCGCTTGGTTGTGCGACATAGAGAATTATATATTTAGGTGTCATGGCCGACTTAAAAAAATACATACAAGACAAGACTTACTACTTCAGTTTGGTCTTATTATTGATTGATAGTGTTTGACCTTACTTCTGTATCAACTTTATTTCTGTTAGAATCTTTCATTCATCTACACTTTGCTTGGTTTCATTAATTATTTTAAAAAAATATTCATTCAATTAGCTTTCTTAATCAAGATAAGGCATATTTTTTTTTTTTTTTTTTGCTTTTGCATTTAGAACTGAACTTGATCTGACGACTATTCCCAAATGAAATTGATATTCAGCTTCAAGTTGTTAAGATGAACACATACATAGTTTGGATGGTTCTTGTTATTGCCATTCATAGAAACATTCACCATTTGAATCCACACTTAACAAGCACCATTAGTTGCACATACCACTGTGGAGAAATTCAGTTTCTCTTGAATAGAATAGACTTGTACAAATAGTCTAGACTGATCAAGGATAAAATACTTGACTCAATTCTAAAAATAAAATTGTCTTTTTAGCTTGATCAGTTAGTTACTCACTTTATTTCATTGTGTGAATTCAACTGCCATTTCTGATATTTGTTTCAGTCATTGAGATAGAAATAAAGCTATCCTCCAAGATATCTGTCTATGTATTTGTATCTAGCAATAGCTAAGTTGAAGGTTATTGTGCTGGTCATAGGGTTTTCTCCTAATGAAAAGAGAGAGCTTTCATTAAAATTTTGTGTAGTGTAGAAACATACTTTCCTACTTTTATCATACTATCCATCAATGGTATTTATTTTGTACTGCAAAAATAACTTGTGAAATAATGATTGGATATTATGTTAAGAAATCTCCTTGATCAGTCTAGATGACATATATAGGTCTGTGTTGTTTGCAGACTCTTCTGCTTAAAGTTTAATTGTAGATCTATCCCTTTTACCAATTTTGTTTGATGTTTGCTAACATCTGCTATGAGTTGGTGTTTTATTTCTCTGCTGCTGAGATATCACATGATCATCTTCTATTTATATATATTAGTCTTTCCTTTCATGTTTTAATCCAAGTAAGGGAACAATCTGTAGTATGGATGTGTTTGAATGCAGGCTATTAGTTTTATGTGCCCATTACACTAAGCTGTGTAGTGAATGTTTTGACTTGAAGAACTTATAATGTACATGTTCTTTTCTACTCCAGTTTGTTCATCTCTCCAGATCATGCTGTGATTCAGATTGAACACTAGATGGAGGGATATATATACTATATCTATATATTGTCATGCAAAGTCTACTCCGAGCCATATTTCCATAGTGTGACTATGACTATATTTAAGTCGCTGAAAAAAAAAATGATTAAAATCCCTAAATAGATAAGTGACATGGAAAGTATTTTTTTTTCTCCAACTGCTTTATAGATAGTTTGTTAGCATAATAAATGGCAACTTTCAAAGGTTGTTTTTGGTTTTGTAAACAAAGAAATTTCCACCCTCCCCTTTTTTTTTTGTTCCAATTGTGTTTGTGATTTCAATGTGATTCTTACAGAACAAATTGAGAAAAAATGTCTGTGTGTGTGTGTGTCTGAACTGATCATGACATGACTTTGTATAATACAATCTTGTGTAAATATCCTGCCAATAAAGTTTGTGCTACTAGAGAGTTGTCTACACATTGATTTCTTGCTGAGAGTTTGAGCTTCTCTTTTGCATTGAACTCCACCCAATAGAATAGAGGGATCAAAGTCTCAACAATTTATCTATATTGAGATGTAAACAATATTTTGCTTTTAATATTTGATACTAAATATTTTTTTATCACAAATAGAGACAATTTTTTTTTGTTTCTTTTTAAATTGCAGCTGCTATTGGTTTTGTGTGGTCTTGTGTGTCAGCCCCTCCCATTTAGATTGCTAAAACTAGAAGATATATTGGTCAGTTCATTTAGATTGCTAAAACTAGAAGATATATTGGTCAGTTGGATATTATATTTTAGATTTCTTGTGCAACATTTTTGTTTTTGAAAGCTAAACATTTATAATTTAAAAAATTAAATATGCAATCATTTGAATTCATAATAATACACTTAGATACATCATTTTTACAACTATTAATAATACAAACTGGGAGCTATATTAATAAAGGCAATACATATTCTTCAAATTCTTAGAACATTTATGCAAACCACCTCTATGCTGGAGGTCACACCTTTTGCAAACCTGCACCAAACATTGGAATTGGAATCTCTTAGTAACAATCATAACAAACAGTTCTTTGAATACATATGAATATTAACAATGTCAAAAGATTTCCATACACTGTGGTAAAAATTTCGACAGACATTTTCTTATGTCTTGGTGGTGATAAGGTAGAGGTTGTTGATAGTTTCAGTTCTAAGCTTCTGATTTCATGCAGAAATGATTGAAACCTACATCAAGGGGGGGATTTTAAGTTTGTGTTGACCACAACTGTTTGTGTAAGATATTTTTTTTTCTCACTATTTAAAAAAAACAGTAATTAAAATAAAAAAAAAAAAGTTAATTTTACTTATTTATATTGATCAGTTTTTCACATTGGACTGCCAACATTCTTCAATGTTTTCTTTAAAATGTCCCTTTGGAAATTGCTCCATTGAGTGGGAGGAACTGCTGTGAAGGGGACACAGCATAACTTGTGGTCAAGCTCATTTCTAGGAAACTAATCACTGTCACAGAGAACAAACTGAACTACACAATTACATAAGAAATATTCAGCAATTCATTTGTCCCCATTGAAATTTTTAATAAGAAAATTGTCACACTATAAACATTTGCAAATATTTTATCATTCAATGTGTAGTTCAATTCTGACATGAATCGTAAATATAATGGAGACATCCAATAAACATGTACTTACATTTGAACAGTGGACAAGGAAATATTAATGCTTTAACACATGACTGAGTTATTGCCCTTGTGCTGACTCCAGAGATCAGAGTGGTTTCACTGGCCAAGAGTTGGAATGATACTACTAGCAAAACTTTGGACTTGGTGTTCAGTCAAAGACACAGAAATGCCCTTGAAAACTATTTTCATAAATAACTAACCCTGTTCTCAGATTATGGCTATCACAATTCAATGCTATATAAATATATTATGAAAAGTAAAATATCATTGTTCAAATGGTCACTTCAACTTAACTGGTAGTGGACTTACAAGCACTATTACAGCATGACATGAATGGCAAGATGAACATTGACTTAAGAACAAGTCGTAATACAGGAGAAGATTGTACTAGAAACATCTGAAGAGAGGGTGGTCTCACTGGAAGATGCTTCTTTAGGTAGCAGTACATTTAGAAAGGAGGCAAGAAATGTGATCTTTCCCTTGCTAGTTTTACAAATAGCAACACCACAAGTCGATGATTGACTCATCAATGTTCATGTTACATGGAATTCAATAGTCTTACTTAAAATATTTCTTGAATGTTTAGATATTGATGTCATCAACATGTCAACTAAATATATTGACTATTTATAACTTATAACTTGGGCTTTAGAAAAGTTCACCAAAATAAAACTACTAGACAAAAAGGATCAGAGGTTTCATATGTTCTAGTGGCTTTCACACAGACCCACACAAATACATTCATACAAAAGCATGGAAATGATTAAAAAAATATAATTTTTAAATTTTAAAGCCCGAGTTGCCATTAGACATGTCTGAAGTGTCATAGAGAATTTTTTTTTTTTTAAATGTAACAATTTAATGATACAAATGTGACAGACATCAATAAATCAAATGTATAAACAAGATCAAATTTTGTTAACGACTTAGAAAAGTTGATCTCTTTACAGCAAACAAAAAAAAATTAACAAAGAGGCACTTCACTTTTTATTGACTATTATTTTGCATGAAAAAAAAAACAAAACTAAAACTTATACAATATTTCTGATGCATGAAAGAAACGGACACAAAAGTTGATGTCAATATGAACAGACTGGCAGCAAGAAACTAGTCCAGAACAGAGAGGGGCTCTTCATTCAGTGACAACACAATTCTTTTACTGATGTACCCGTAAATAAAATATTAGACCAAGTGATAGACATTGCCCTTCACTTTAGATCAAGTGATAGACATAGCTTTGACTTGTTTGTTCTTACAGAATTTAAAAAGAATGTGTCTAAAATATTTCTAACATTTTTAACAAGAATCAAAAGAGTCTGTAAAAGAAAACAATAAAGCTTAATGACTTGTCCAACTCTTTATTGCAGCACGAAAGCAACTTAGAAAAACAAATGAGGACACACCTCTGAAGACACAAACAAGGAGATGGTGTGAGGACACATCTCTAGAGAAAAAAACAAGGAAAAAATGTGAGGTCACACCCCTAAAGCCAAATTGAAGATGGTATTGAGGACACATCTCTAAAGACACAAAGAGATGGTGTGAGGTCACACCCCTAAATCCAAATTGAAGATGGTATTGAGGACACATCTCTAAAGACACAAAGAGATGGTGTCAAATGAAAGCACTAGGAACTGTCCAACAGAATTATACTTACATAAATAGAGTACTTATCAATGAAAAAGAACATGAGTTGTGGACTTTATACATTGAGCACAAACCATTGAATGGTGCCTGATGTTTGAATGAAATCCTGCCCCAAGAGTGTCTGTCAGCTTTAACAGCCAAATACCTGGTACAAGATGTTAGGAAAAATCCATCCAAAAAATGTCAAAATAAGAAATTCAGTTGATCTTCTAAGAACAAACTATACATTATGAAACCTAGTTCACAAGATGAGAGGAAGCTGGGTTTAAACATCAGCATACTTCTGGATGGCTGAAGTGTGATTAAAAATCTCCCTTGCATGAAATTATGTTCAACAAAATAAAGAGCTGCAGTGAAAACAACCCAACCCAGAATGCATTTTATTAAACCCCAAGATGAAGATACAACTCAAAATGTTGATAGAATATACAGAGTAATTACAGAAGAGCATCCTATATGTAAGATGTAATGGACTACTTACAGCGAGTGGTCCATCGTGGGCCCTTTTTAAGGTACACTAGTATTCAACACTGGAACAATGTTCCCTAACATTAAGTCTTAAAAAAACAAACCAATGATAAGACATATCTCCAGTCAGTCTACTGCCCAATCTTATAGGATGGCAGCTGACGTTCAGGACATCCAATGATATTGCAGGAGAGAACAACAATGTCATCACTTAGAAAAGGAAATAAAAAATTAATCTAGAAAATAAAAAAAAATGCTATCCTAAATTTAAAGGTTAGTTACATATAAAAAAAATGAATTATTCTTAAAATGTCAAAGCTTGCACCAAACAGGATTTGTTAAAACTAAATATCTACTAGTGACCCTCCAACACAAAATCTGTTTAGGAAAAACTGAAGTCTTTTGGAGTGAAAGCTTCGTAAATGTTGAAACATTTAAAATAAGTCTGAAGCACTAAATTGTGTCAAAACATTTTAAATTACGTGTCATAGGTACCTGGTATTGAACTTTTTTTTATTTGAAACTTTTTTTTTCGGGAGGATAAAAAACATCTTAATGTAAATGACATTTTAATTTTCATCACATTTTATAGAATATAGAAACAAAAGTGAAGTCAAACTCAAAGAAAATATGACCAAAAAAAAAGATAAAGTTATAAACAAGGCTTAGATGCACTAGGAGGGCCAGCTCTTCAAATCTGATCATAAGACATTAGTACTGGTACTGAGCAAAACATTCAAAATGTTAAAAAGTAGTAGAAAAGAGTTTCTCTTGAAAAATGTGAAACAACCACTGGATGCTGCGCCATGCATAAATATTTGTTTTCTGTTTCACTATTGTAGAACTCAAACTTTGAAGTACTATAATGAAGTCTCCAATCAAGGATTTCTACAGTTTCATTAGGTCAAAACTTGTAAGAAATAAATATGTGATATCAAATTAACTCTATCTAGAATTGTTTTAATATAAAACAAATTTCTTTTAATAGAAAGCTCATTGGATTGGGATCAGCCCAATCAAACAAAAGCTTCTGGTCAAAGGTTTCACGTCTTTTTTGTTTTTAATCACAAGCAGAGTAGCCACGGGTGTGATGCAATTCCCATGAATTATTTCCCTTGTGTAGTCAGAAAACAGAAGGAATGAGTTGAGTACATGCCGAGCATCGTGTGTACATCAGGTCACATAGCCAGTTTGTACATCAAGAGGAGGAGGAGGGTGTATCACGTAAGTTGGATGAGCGATAGAGAGTAACAGAGGCTATATGTTGATTTGACATCACCTGAAAAATAAAAGATCAACTCAATAGGGCAACAACGTGCAGCACTCAGCATAATAGACATTTAAAACAACACTAAGATGAGATTGATACTTACGGAATTGAATTAAAAATGTGAAATTTTCAAATTTCTTTTGTAAACAGGTGGGGGAAGGGAGTATATGTACATGAATGGCTACAGAGGAGGGCTAGCAAAGGTACTTTTTTATGAAAGGCTACAAATGATGTGCTAAAGAAGTGTGGTCAAAGGGGATGGGAGAAAGGAGCTAAGCTAATAGTTTTGACCCCAAAGGGCTCGAAGTGTCAAAGAAAAGTTGAGGGTGTTGTAATGGGAATCATTTATAGTAGGTTGAGGGTGTTGCAATGGGAATCATTTATAGTAGGTTGAGGGTGTTGTAATGGGAATCAT
>JADKLZ010000167.1:15762325-15776825 GCA_021533235.1 Biomphalaria straminea
TGGACATCACAATGATTTACAAAATGGACATCACAATGATTTACAAAGATATAAATGGACTTCACAACAATTAACAAAGATATAAATGAACATCACAACAATTTACAAAGATATAAATGGACTTCACAATGCTCAACTACTTTTCATTTAAAATACAATTCCTTGTACTAGTTTCTATTTGGCTTTGGTTAGAAGAAACACAGTAATACAGTCAACAGCACTGAATCCCTAGAGAGTTACATTCCTAAAAGCGTTTTTCATGGTTTAATGCAGTGTTTCCTAAACTGGGGTACTCGTACCCACAGGGGCACGGGAAGAGTTTGGAAGGGGTACCGCATAGCAATGCAAATTTTGACCCATTAAAAAGGGTGTGATGAGCTTGTACGCATGCCAAATGATGTCTAATAAAGAAGGAGGCAGTACTGGCCAATGCAAGAGACATCAGAGGTAAATATAGCGCACCTACATGGGAGATCGTTGTAACATCATTATCATGTCTTGACGTGATATTTTTTGTACGTCAATATAACGATGGTTGAGTGTCGACAGTTCTGACATAAAAAAGTCCAGAAGAATGGCGTTTTGAAATGTCTTATTCAAAAAGTGTTTGAGTCGACATTGTTTCAGACAGCTCTGGCGAAACATTCTAAACGTCCCTACTTGGAAGATGAAACAACATCTCTACCTTAAATATTTTATATTTTACTATTTAACCAATCTGTAAACTATGTGATGCCGTAAATGAATTCTGCTATCTGGGACCCACTATTCAAGATGACCTGTCTCTAGAAGAGGAGATAAAAAACGCATAGGGAAGGCTGCCTCGACCTTTGCTAGACTCAGGTCAAGAGTTTGGGAAAACCGCTTGCGCTTGCAGACAATGCCGCTTGCGCTGGTTTGGACATGTTCGCCAGATGGAGGACAATTGCATCCCGAAAGTCATCCTCTACGGACTACTTTTATGATACAAGCCCCAACCACCACTCTGTGGGCTCCTTATTTACCATTAGTAATATTAGAAATCTATAGATGGTCACAGACACTCATGTTTCATACATTTGAATCAGGTCTGTATATATACTGCTTTATCTTAATTAAAATTATTCCTCATGATTAAAGACAATACCAGAGACTACATAAATGTCTACCATATCATTATCTGATCTAACAAGGCCAATAGCAGGGACTACATTAATGTTTACCATATCATTATCTGATCTAACAAGGACAATAGCAGGGACTACATTATGTCTACCATATCATTATCTGATCTAGCAAGCACAATAGCAGGGACTACATTAATGTTTACCATATCATTATCTGATCTAACAAGGACAATAGCAGGGACTACATTAATGTCTACCATATCATTATCTGATCTAACAAGGACAATACCAGGGACTACATTAATGTCTACAATACAATATCATTATGTGATCTAACAAGGAGGGAATATTTATCTTTTCAATTAAACAATCAGATATCAATCCACTTTCAAGCAATCACTTCTTACCTTGAGCCTTTGATAGACTGGATCAAATATTAACTTGATCCCATCTTGGGAAAGGTTCAGCACTAGATCCATCTGTAAAGGATTCTGTGGAGTATTTGACATTAGTCTTTCTGTTAATGAATGTGTAAATACAAACTAATGTGACCTAGTAAATACAAACTAATGTGACCTAGGAGGGTGAAAAGGATTAGTGTGTGTGTGTGCAGGTTTTGATATTTTGAGGAATTAGCTTTCTAGCAATTAAAAAGTGCATACAGGGAATGAAACATAAGATGATAATATATTGGTACAGGATGTCACATTAAACAACAATACATGTCATTTCAGAAAATGTTTAGCATAACTGAACAATCTAATACACTTTTTAATGCAGTTAGGGACTAGATTACAACAGTATTATTAACCGAGCACTCTTTGTCAATAACCAAAATATATCAGATGACAGGGAGGCTTCAAAGATTTTGTCAACCGTGATACTGAAGACCATTATATTGTGAAACAGCAATAGTGATCCCAATGTGAGAAACACATTTATGAAGATGGCTTCCAAGGACTGTCAATGCTAGAGTATAATTGGGGTTATGCTCCCACTTTCCAAGAAATGCTTATAAACCTTGCATCTCTAAATACCTCTATGCATGATTTTCTCATCAATCTGACGGAACCTGTACTTTTCAAACTGGCAGGGGAATGGGATGAAAGGGGGACCACTGTCACTTCAAAATCAGTTTAGTTTCATGTTGCATGTTGTCACCACGGTTTTATATGTTGTTGAATGTTACTGTAGCACTGCGTTCACTGTAGGCGTGGAGGTGACATGCGGGTTCATTCATAAACTTGTTAATAGTAGACTCGTCAGGATCAATACTCTATATCATCTATACGTACTAACTTCACTTGTAAATGAGGAAATAATTCGTCTTATAGCAGACACAAATAATACTTTAATAAGTACAAATATATACACCACTTGTAGAAAATGATACACAACTTCAGAATGATTCAAATATCCATAAACGAATGATTCACAAATAACTCATAGTAAATAACTTCAGTCCATTACAAAATCTTAAACAACTTTATCAAATCAACTTCTTGTAACAACTACATACTAGTGACTCTATCAAAGTTTCTCTCTCAACTGACTGTTCACATTTGATTAAAAGTGTTCACATTCTCACAACATGGTAGTGAATTAAGTTCATAATATATTAACTGGGGTGTCCACCCAATGGCACCAACTTTGAGGTGGTGACATTACCTATCATCCCCCTTTTAAAAAATTTTTTGAAAAAAAATTTTTTTAATTTGACAACATAATAAGTAGCGATTAATTGAACAAATTGCTTAATGAGGTCTTATATATGTACAATTACAGAGTACTAATTCAAATAATGTATGTGAAAATCATTCTCCGTGTAACAAAATGTCACTCAAGTTATACTTTGTCTCAAAAAAATTATTCATACACTGGCAAAACTCTCAAAAATATAACACATTCATGTTAGACAATTCAAAAATACTCATACTGAGTTAAATATTTTACATCTGTTCCAATATATATATTCAGTGTTTAATGTCTGCGGTCTACACTATAATTTTATGTGTAAAGTGTGACAACTCTCAATGACACATCTCAATCACAATGTGAAAAAAATTACAATATATTCTTAATATCTCTGTGTGAAAAAAATCTTTGACAATATAGTGTGCTCATAATACAAAATTGTGAGAAAATGCTTGACACCAATGTGTATCAATATGTACAAATAGTATGAAAATGTTACCAGTAAGTCTCAATATACAATGATTGTTTCAAAAAAATACATGTCTCAATATGCAAGTGATAAGCAAGAATAATTAATTCAAAATGTATGTATGTGTCAAAATTCAAAATCAAATGGCTTAACAATCATTGTTACACATTCTTCCTTCAATATTAGGTTTGACATCTCCATAAGAAAATTGTTGTGCATTGAAATAACACAAGTAAATATGTACACATATAATTATCACAATATTTTATGACATGTAATAGCATCAAATCGAAATAATAAGTATCCTTCATTGCGTTTATTGTCCATGTACCTTATGTTCACTTAGTATTTCTCCATAAATGTAAGTAGTAATAGTTCAAGTTCAATAATGCATTGTGTTTTCAACAAATAATAGTTGTGCAAAGTTCAAAAAAATCTTTAGACAAAAAATTCAACTGAGAAAATTGTGTCAGTTGTAATACAATCTTTGAGTTTACCTTTCTTTGCTCATGAGAATATAATATACAAGTAGAAGCATAACATCATAACATCTTAGTTGTATTCACATTAATTGTTTTGCAAAAAAAATGTACAAGTCCAATACAAATATTATCAAGTTTCTTTCTCCAATATCAAGTAGGTATCAAAATGTGTGTACAATAATCTTCTTGTTTACATGAATAATTGTTACAAAAATAGTTCATTCAAAATAGTTACACATTGTTGATTTCAAAAAATACAAGTCTATGTCCATATTCAAATAAATAATTGACATTAAATCAATCAGTTACATCTTGATTCAATCTCATTTTCCATACCATTGAGACTAAGTTATATCCTTGATGAATGACAAGAAGTAGTAAAAAAATTCCATCTTATTTACAACAGTTGTAGAAAAATTCAAAGTTCTCAATACTATGAGAAAAATTTGTTTACACAAGTACTGAATGAGTTGGGAAAAAATTCAATTGTCTGTTTACATTATTGAGTTCAAAAAAATTCATTCTTGTTTACAATAGCATGTCAAAAAATGTTGGTTACAAAATAGTAATGACATTCCAATGTTTGTTTACAATACACTTGGAAAAAAATATGTTCTAGTACAATGCTTGCAAATAATGTTCAATGTTTACACAATAAAGATCAATGTTTACAAAATGACATCATAGTTGGTTGTAAAAAATGTGTTTACTTTACAAATCTCAAATCTTTGAAATTTACAATAGTGACTTTAACTCTCTGACCTTGAATCTATGCTAGCTTTAAAGTGTTTGACTCTAATATTTCTTCCTTGAAATACAGTATTATCAAATGTGTTGATAACTCTATCGCAATCTCTTTCAGTTTTTAAATATACTAAAGCTGTTTTATTTAATTTGTCTTCACTTGGTTCAATATCTACCCACTTTACAAAAGTAATGTCATTAAAATAGTTCATAATGTCTTGCCATCTAGTATTTACTGAAAGATTTTCAACTTTAACTATGTGATCTGTATAGTGATTTGTGTTAATTGCTTCTATTTGTACGCATGCTGCTGTTTCACTTTGAATAGGTCTTTCAATTGCCAATGCTGCTATGTTTGATCTAGTGTAATTATTGTTGTGGTGAGTATATTGCCTATCTTGAAATTGGTAATCATGTTGATAATTATGTTGTCTATCATCAAATTGATCTCTTCGTGACATTCTGTTATTTTGCCATCTGTTCTCTTGATAAGATCTATTGTTAGGTGGGCTGTAGCTTTGCCATGTTCTTCTGTTTGTTGGTTGCTCATATTGTTGATAAGGTCTGTTATAATTTGGACTGTTGCTGTTTCTGCTCCCAAAATTTCTGTTCTGAAAATTTCTGTTATTTCTATATGGGTTTTGTTGTTGTTGTCTCTTTCTACACTCTGCTTTGGTGTGACCCAAAATGCCACAGAAAAAACACTGAAGGTTCCTTGCATATTTAAATTTGTTAGTAGTTCTGGAGTTATCTTCTGTCGCTGTTGCTGCAATGTTGTACAGTTCTCTTTTATCTAATGTGATATTTGGATGGGAATCTTTATATGTTATCAGGTTTGCCACTAATTCAGTTTCATTCTTTATCTTTCTTTCTTTCAGAAAAGAAAATACATTATCAGTTACATTTGTTAGCACATTTTCAATTAGAAAAAAATCTAGGATCTGTTTGGGGTCTTCTAGGTTGCAGTTGGCAAGTTGTAGCCACTTGATCATATTCTGTCTCATTTCATGTATAGTTCTTTTTATGTCTGAACTTTTGGTAATCTTAATTTCCCTGAATAGTTTACGGTAGCTTTCTTCTGTCTTCCCATAATGATCGATAAGTCTGGTTTTTACTGTGTTATAGTCTTTTCTTTGCTCTGTGGTTAGTGTATCAATGATATTCAAAGGTTCCCCTCTTAAGTTTGCAAGCAGTTGTTGTGCCATTTGTGTACTAGTCATATTTGATGTCTGGCAGATAAATTCAAATTGGATAATAAAGTTCTCTAGTGTGTCTTCTTTTGGATCAAACATTCTAAATTTACTGCGATACTGATGAGAAGTTGAAGTTTGATTCTCTGCTTTTTCTTTATTTTCTTTAGCTAGGTTGGCCATTTTCTCTTCATGCTCTTTTAATTTGATTTCATGTTGGCGTTCTTTTTCTCTTTCTTCATGTTGGCGTTGTTTTTCTTCATGTTGGCGTTCTTTTTCTTTTTCTATGTTTTCTTGCTCTTTTTCTCTAAATCTTCTTTCCTGTAGCCTTTCTTCCCGTTGCTTGTCTTTTTCAGCTCTGATTCTCTCTATTTCAATTTTAATAAATGCTGCCCTATCTTCATCTTTTAACTTCAATTTATCAGCTACCTCTATGAGTTTGTCATATTCAGCCATTTTAATTATTTAAATCAATAATGTGTACAATTCAATTGAATAATATATAATTTGTGTGCCTTAGATAGTCAATACTAATGTTACTATAGATTAAAGCCCTTATAAAGATCTAATGAGATAATAATAATAGTAGATAGGTACTTTGTTAAATTATGTGTTTTTATATGTCTCTAGTAGCTCAAATTGTAATGCAAAAAATTATTGCCACAAATAAATCCTTAGTCTTTACTAGTGTAATAGTGATCAATGTAATATATGTATGCCAATCAATCAATATATGCCAATCAAGTTACTTGTGCTTTCCCCACTTAAATGTGAAAAATAGTTACTTGTAGTCAAAATATATGTATATCCAAGTGTCAAAAATAGTTATTCGTACTCAAAATATGTATATACAATTAATGTCACAATTCCAACTCAAATTTATCACACAATGTATCAAAATATAATCTGAACTAAAAAATATGTCATAAGTGTATCAAGATGTGTTGTGGTAATAATAGTACAAAATTAAATTAAAAAGTATGAATAAGTGTAAAAAATAATTAATTAGACAGATATAAATACATTATAGATAACTAGACAGTCTGCTTTTAAAGGACGTTACAAGATAGTGGAAATAGTAGACGAAAGAATTACAATAAGTAATGACAGTGACGCAAAAAGAATTTAACAAATGTAAATAAAGACAGTATAAGAGTTTGACAACACTATGGATGGATGACAAAATACTAACTTGACTAGACAGCTATACGATTAAGTATTTACTTTATCTAAAGAGTCCCTACCAATCCTGGATGCTTACTTGAAAAAAAAAATTATAAATGCTCAGACTCAATAGATAATGAAATTTAGTTCCTAAAGGTCAATAAATTACAGGTAGACATGTATGTAAACAAAAATTGTGGTGAAGTTCAAAGAGAACTAATCAATCATAATATCAAAGGGTAATCAAAATAAGTTACTTCCCTTAAATGTCCACTTGACTTGTAAGTACAGTTCATAAATCAAAGTTCCGGTGATGCTCCTTATTCAATTAGATCACAAGTATAGTTCATAATGTTCAAAAATATTAATAATAATCCACTCGTTACTCGTTAAAGTTCAAAGTACTTGCACGATCATAATAATAATAATCCAACTTGCTAGATAATCCACGGTATAATGATAAAGTACTTCATCAGTCCTTGAAAAATAGTATCCAATTTGACAGTTTAAATCCACAGTATCATGGTAAAATACACAAGTCCTTGAGTACCAAATAGTAATAATCCAAAGTCCCTCAGCTGTCTTCAAACGACGACTTGCATTTTTCACCCACACAGGTTGTAGTATCAGGGTTGTCTAGTTTCACACTAGTGTAGTCTCAGCATGTCTGGTTTCACACCAGGGTTGTCTCAGCATCTCACTTGTTAGGATGATAAATTGACTGGAACAATGATAATAATAATAGTAGTGACTGGAACAATGATGAGCTCCTCAGGCCATTTCAACTGGTGTAGATGTACAACCACATATCAGGCTTCCAGATAGATGACACTTAGGACAGTAGTCAACTGGAAAAAATATGTTGAAGTTGAAAATAATCTAACAGGAACAGATAAAATTGTTCAGATCATCCCGGATGAAAATAACTTGCTAAGAGTAGCAACTGTGTAGTGTGTCATGGCAGGTCAATGTGACACATAGACGATCAGGTGTGTAGTTGAAAAATACTGGCAATACTAGACTCTAGATTCAAGTTGCGATTTAATTTGAAGTACAGGATAAAATAGATCTAGATTCTAGCAGTCTGTTAAGTTCAGAACTCTTTTGTCTTTTGTTACCAAAAATAGAATTATAGATCTAGGCTAGCAAAATATAATGTCACTGTAGTCTTTGGAAAGGATCACCTGTGTTCTCTCGTGAATCTCGCTTTGAAAAAAATATGGGCTGGTCTCAATGTTTGTAGATCTAGGTCATCTTTACGATTACAAATGAAATAAAGAGTCCAATAAAACAGGACTTGGCTTTGTTTACCAGCTTTCTCGATCTAGTTTACAATTGTACCAAAAATATCATAGAGTTACTTTTTCTTGATTGTATAGTTGTCAACTCCAAATCAAAATCATCCTTGAAAAATCACTTTTAAATTACTTGTCGGCAATACAAATTACTTGACTTCTTCTTCTTAGGTACTGATAAATACGATACGTTGGCACTTCTGATACGATAAATGTCAGATCCAAATATTACTTCTATAACCGCTTCTGGCAAAATGTCCTTTTGACGATACTTCTGATACTATAAATGTAGATACAAATATCACGTGAATTTCACCTCAAGAAATGATGAAAATAAGTCCTTTATGGCAGAAAACTTTTGACACCATAATGTTAAATACAAATATTACTTCTGTTCTGCGATCACTTCTGACTGATCGCCATAAATTTCACTTGAAGAACTGATGAAAATAAGTCTGCTTTTGTAGCAGATACAAATAATATCTTTGATATCGAAAATAATACAACTTGTAGACTCTTAAACTTCACTTCTGACACAAAAAAAAAAGAGTTCAATGGTTTAAACTACCACTTCTGACGCCATAAATCACTTGAAAAAATGAAGAAACTACCACTTCTGACACCATAAATGTCACCACGGTTTTATATGTTGTTGAATGTTACTGTAGCACTGCGTTCACTGTAGGCGTGGAGGTGACATGCGGGTTCATTCATAAACTTGTTAATAGTAGACTCGTCAGGATCAATACTCTATATCATCTATACGTACTAACTTCACTTGTAAATGAGGAAATAATTCGTCTTATAGCAGACACAAATAATACTTTAATAAGTACAAATATATACACCACTTGTAGAAAATGATACACAACTTCAGAATGATTCAAATATCCATAAACGAATGATTCACAAATAACTCATAGTAAATAACTTCAGTCCATTACAAAATCTTAAACAACTTTATCAAATCAACTTCTTGTAACAACTACATACTAGTGACTCTATCAAAGTTTCTCTCTCAACTGACTGTTCACATCTGATTAAAAGTGTTCACATTCTCACAACATGGTAGTGAATTAAGTTCATAATATATTAACTGGGGTGTCCACCCAATGGCACCAACTTTGAGGTGGTGACACATGTTGATGGGGCATGTCAGCCTTAATAATGCAACCCATCTAGGAGATGGAAAATTCTGAACCCAACGCTCCACTTTGTGGCAATATTCCCCCATCGGATATTGGTTCTTGAAAATAACCAAGGGAAAAATACCCCCACCTGCTTTTTCCACATGCATTTTGTTAAGGAAAATAATAGTGGCTATTCCCCCTCCCCAGGTGACTTTTGATGGAGTAGCACTATCCCAGATAATAATATAGGATGTAAACCCATCATGAGGTTTTTTTTTTTGAACTGGTGAATAGGATAGCTTGAAGGAACCTGGATCTAGGATGTAACAATTCCAGGTCATAGTCAACTTTAACTTTCTTACTACAGATAATTTCCTTTGGAGAGACTTGTGGATGGCAGAGAATTGACCATTTGCAAACCCCACCTTGTCCATGGATATTCCAGTCACAACTGCTCTTTTACTTCAATATATAGGAGCAACATACATAACCCAAAACTTCCTTAAAAAGTAGGGAATATACAAAAAGCTTAAGGAAACCTTCAGCCTACATAAGCAGCATTTTCTTAAATTGTGATGCACGCTCCCCTTTAACACAGCAATGTGAAAAAAGTCGCTAGTTGCTGATGCCCATTAAAAAATTTTCAAAGACATGAGTAGGCCTAAATCAACAGGACAAGACGTCACAAGATAGAAATACAAATAAATGTTGAGAACTATTGGTCATGAGCATGTAACAAATAAGTGATGTAGTTTAGAGAGAACATTACAATACAATGTATTAAAATAAATCCATGGCAAGAAAAGTATTTTTAAAAACACTTTTTTAAAAAACAAAAAACAAAGCTTATACTAAGAATAACTGTATCAATTAAATCTCTGCGATTCCAAATATTTTTACTGATTGTTTTTGTTTGACGCAATTTCATGTTTTTAGCTTTCTCTATATGCTATGATCCTATCACTTGCATGGACCAGTTGGGAAAGGGGTAGGGGTGGGTATAATGCATTTCATTTATAAAGAAAACAACCTCTGTGCTTAAACCTTCCTAAGCTGACACTCTAACACAGTGCTAGTGTAGTGCTTATGAAAATAGGTTTTATAGTTATCTATTATTAGCTTGAAACTTAGCAGTGACCTATAAAGCGGACTTATTCAGCTTATACCACCATATCAGTCAAGCACAATTTCTTTCCATCGTTCAAGATACCAAACAAAATAATTAATTAACAATAGTTAATTAACTAATTAATTTTTTTTTCTACAAATTCTTGTGTTGTCAGGTAAAAGAAATAATTGTGCAAAATTTTAGCTTAATGTGAGATTGGGTGTTGGAGACATAACATGTACAAACTTTTTACCAAACAGACAGACAAAGTGAGTACATGTAAGCTTTGTAAAAAAAAAACAAATAATGGAAGAAAGCACACAAAAAAAGTAAATACAGGTGAGCTACCAGATATAGCAGCGAAACAAAGGAATGCTATGCTGCTTGCCTGTACAAGAAAAATGTGTTAACTACATGTAACATTGGAAACTAGTAAGCTATAGTTAAACATGCAAGCAGGAGTAACCAACAAATTATCTCCTGAGAATGAGCAAATCTTTGACAGTTGTGACAACTAGAATGAGATCACATACCTGATCACTGTACCAGACCTGAACACCTTTGATGCAAGAGTCTTGCCTTCTTAATATATTCACTGCCTGGTAGAACGGCATGCCTGGTAAAAGAAAATGGTTATCTACTTGTAAAATGTTGGTTGGACAAGATTTCTGATCTTGGTATGCAGATGGACAGCAGTCAATATTGTAGTGAAGCAAAAGGAGATGACAGTGACTTGGACAACAAATAAATAGCAAGAAATATATATTGTAACTATTTAATGTCTTTCGATACAATTAAATTTACTTACAATTCTTTTTTGTTTAAATACATCTTGCACGTATCAATCAGTACATTTTCTTTAAGATAATATAATATAGCAACAGATTCAGTATATATTATTTAGACAGTTTTCAAATGAGTGTTATTTAAAAGTAAAGCTCCCCCTTTCAGACATTGTGATCTATTGGTTAGATGATGTTTCAAATGGTCAGCACAATGAACAACCATCTTTTCTTTCCCCAACTAATGTCAAGTACTCTAATAGAGGCGGGCATATAATAATAATAATAATAAGGCTTGTCTTCGAGTCTGAAGATTAATATGGAATGCAGTATTTCCCATGGCTATGGCGGGCACATAGACGCTAAAAAATATAATGAAATTCAAACTACAAGTCTTCATCAAGATTTAAACCCAAGACTACTTACAAAACAGCCACTGTGCCCATCTAGTGTTATTTCAAAGTTCTGAAATGAGTGTAGTTTAACCTGCTTTTCCGAGGGTATTATGTGGACAGTACAGTCACCAGCTCTTCATATAGATGGGCTGTTAGATGGCTTAGATTTTAGATGAACTATTATTATTAATGTAATGGTGTTTCCATATGATTGTAAGCTTCAAATTGACACTTAATTTTAAAATTGTGTGAAGTTGATTGTTTAAGTATGGAAGAAGTGTGAAGACTGAAGGTGGTGTAGACTATAATACCGTGACCAGTGGCATAGCTAGGAATTAGCCATTATTTGAATTTGGGGGGATTGGCTTCTTTGGGGGCATTTGCCTTTTGCATAATATTTATATTGTCAAAAAATTTCATTTGGGGGCTCCCTTAAGTGAGGGCACTGAGGGATTTTCATATTCTCATCCTCCCTCCCCCTCACCCTAGTGTGTCCTAGCTACGCCTGAATGTAACAGTCAACAGTGACATAATAAATCAAGGATTATATAGGCCCTAGAATATAGATCTAGATTCTAGTAGATCTCTGCAACATCTAGAAGAGTAGAAGTAAGTTTAGTAAGTCCATGCCAAAAATCAATTTACTTTACATTAGATCTAGTTAGACCTAGATCTATAATTATAATGTGAGTTCATTCTAGATCTAGTAGTTAAGTAACTCAGCTATTTACTACAAATCTAGATCTAGTCTTAGTCTAGATTGATCTATAGACTATTTATATCTGTTACATCATGATCAACTCAAGTCTCAACTGATTATTTGTCTGATAATAATATTAATAATTATAAATATGTATCCAAATTAACTTATGTTGTAATTCAACTAAATCTAGATCTAAACCATGACGATAGGTGTAAAAATAGCTAAACCAACTGATTATTAGTCGATATATAGCTTAATATAACAGAGCTGGATTTATGCTTCATACGCAGATTAGAAAGAAGAAAAAAATAGGTCAATGATCTTTATTTTAAAGACTTACTCAACTTACTGAAATTGAAATCATTTTGTTACCTACCCAGAACAAATTCCCATTGCTCGTTCCCCAGAGACCTTTCTGGTACGACTTCTAGGTCGAGCATCTTAAACGTTGTTCAATCAAACCATTAGTAATAAATTAAATACATAAAATTTGGAGATTTTTACAAATCGATAAATTTCAATGTTTACAAAATTGTTAACTTAGCTCTCGCCATATTTGTTTTGCTTATGAGTGATAGTGTTATTTAAAATTTTGAATCAGACTTTGAGAGATAATGAAACCATAAAGACACGGAACAAACCACAACTTAAAATATTGGCTAACAAAAACTTCATTATGGATATAAATTATAAATGGATATAAGTATCTATAAAATGGAATGTATAATTTGTAGATTTTTATTATATAAAAACTAACTTCACTATAATTATAAAAAATTTTAGATTAGTCTTTGATTCAAAATTGAGATAAATGCTATGATTTTTACTATTAAAAAAATCAGATTCATATATCCTAGTAATAGACTAGAATCTATATACAAGAACGCCTTTATTTCTAGATTGGAGTATAAAATGGATTATCATAATCCTACCAACAAATATTTTTTGACGCATCGTGCGTAATTTATAAGATGTAGGCCAATATATTTGCATGACTGATCAATCTGTGTATGTGTGTATTGGGTGTGGCAAAATAGCCTATATGTTAAATAGTCAGGAAAATGGGTAACAGGGGGTGGTTATGAATATAATAATAATAATAATAATAATAGTAAAGCAGGTCATCTCTACCCTGAAACTGAAGGCTTTGTTACAGCAATACAGGACAGCGTAATTAGGACAAAAAATTACGAGAAACATATCCTAAAACTCAATATTGTTGACAAATGCCGAAAATGTGGAAATGTTGGTGAGTCAATTGAACACATAATGGCAGGATGTTCAGCCCTATCGGAATCTGCCTACCTAGGTCGCCATAACCAAGTTGCAAAGCTAATACACCAGCACTTGGCTTTGACACACAATTTGATCGGGAAGGATACTCCTCCTTATTACAAATACTCGCCACAAGAGGTTCTCGAGTCTACTGATTATCTGCTGTACTGGGATAGACCTATTTTGACCGACAAAACAGTAGATTTTAATCGCCCTGATCTGCTGCTCATCGATAAAAAGGAAAAAGCCGCTACCATTATCGACATTGCCGTACCACTATCTCACAACTTACGAAAAACTGAGTTAGAAAAACAACGAAAATATGGGAACCTATGCTTGGAGATTAAGCGTCTATGGAAGCTTGCTAAAACAACAATATACCCCATTGTTATATCAACCGAGGGGATAATAACAACTGACCTCACAGATAGGCCTACCTTCAAGGCCCTTGGCATTCCTAGGAACATTCTCGTTGCCTGCAGACCTGCCACATCACCAGAAAATTCCTCAGTGGAAACTGATAAAGGGACTACGATGAATTTTGTTTCCCTTTAACGGAACTCGACCCTGGCTGCACCAGAGAAAGAATACTCGTTCTTTTATCATAATAATAATAATCTTTTATTGTCCATAAGGAAATTTTTCTTACAATTTGTGTATTATACCAAACAAAACATTTATAATTATAAAGAGAAACAAAATGTTCATTCACACCAGACTCACTCACAATGTACATGTCAAAAGTTTACATCAGATTGTTTCTGTTTAATGATTTGATTGCCAGAGGAACAAAAGAGTTTTTGTGTCTGTTTGTCTTTGCTATCGGTATCTTGTATCTCTTTTGTGATGGTAAAATCACAAAATTCTGACCCAAAGGGTGATTTCTTATTTCTAGAATCTTTTTTAGATTTTGTAAGGATATTTGTCTCAAACAGCTGCCCAAGCGGGGTTTGTTTTTTTTT
>JADKLZ010000167.1:15776925-15789771 GCA_021533235.1 Biomphalaria straminea
TGAATTCGACTTATTCATTTGTAAGTTTGAAAGACCAAAACGTTATCGCAAGTGAGTGAAAAAAAAAGTCCGATACCGAGCCGGCAATTGGTCGGACTGGCGTTTGCCGGCAAGCTTTTTTTTTTACTTTGATTTTGCCGGCATGCCGGCGATCTTGCATCCGTGTATATATAAAAATTAATTAAACAAAAAAATTTGAACATGTTTATTAGTTTGTTTTACAAGTTACAGAAATTGAAATTGTTACCTCCTAGATTGTACCTCTTGTAGAAAGGCAGGAGGTGACTATTTATGAGGAGCCAATGCCTCATTCATGGGTTCTAGAAGAATCCTTCCCTTTAGGTAGCTTGACTTTTTTGAAGTAATTTATTAGTACTACAAACAAAAGTACTTCTAATTAAAAATACATGAATAAGTAAAATCAATCAAAATATTGTATGTGTATATATTTACTAGTATATAGTTTTAAAACATTTTGCAAATAACAAAACCTAGGCCCTATTTCATTTTAAAAACACATGGTTTCACTTTCAGAAATGTAAGTAGCCATTGCACTTAGCAAGTTACAAAATGTGAAAATGGATTTTCAACAGCTTTTATTTAAATTATTGAAATCTAAATGTGACAGAATAACAAAAGATTCATAAACAAATTCAGTAGTAAGTGAGTTGATCTTAAAAGATGGAACATCTTTCTCAAATTTATATTGTTTTTATTTTAATTCTGGTATTCTTATCAGTATAAACTATATACATCGAGGTTTTTATGGACATCCTCAAGGTATTACATTAGAACTTTCATTATGTCTTGTCATTGATAAGCAGTTTTAATCCTTAACTTAGTGCAGTTATGGCTATGTAACCAATACAAAAGTTAAGTTTGTCATTGTGGTAGACTCTTTGAATGCTTCCCTGAGAGATAATGAAATCAGAACTGTAAGTATGAATGAGAAGTAATACAACTTATCACACTTAGAACGTAGGCATTTCATTTGATAATTATTTTTTTTAATAAGAAGGAATTTAAACATTTTAAATAAAAATTATTAAGTTTTTAAAAATGTATTAATTCAATGAGAGAATTGTGTCTCACACAGATGTTCAAGAAACTACATAATGCTTATGTTGATATGTTGTGCAATCCTTTTTACAAACCTGGAGAAAATATTACTTCAAGGTAATTAATATTTAAGGTGCAACTTTCAAGAAACATTCATAAATAAGCTTAAAAAGTGTTTAAATAAAAAAAAAATACTCTCTGGTTCAGCAGTTTGTTGTTCCCTGGCAATCAAATCATTATTAATAAAATACAATTTTACTAACTGATGTGAAGATTTTTCATGTAATGATTGAGTGAAACATATATTTCATTTTCTAGTTTTGTTTTGTTTGTAGTGCACAATTTGTAAGAGAAATTTTCTTATGGATAATAAAGATTTTTATTATATTAATATATAAATGGTCTACAAAGTAGTATGAATGCTTATGAAGTATGATTATATCAAATTAGCATAGAATATAGTTGTTTTATTCCAAACCTGATTTTACCGTAAAAGATTATCTTGTTTCAACATGGAGTGATAGTGAAATGAAGTTTGATATCAGAGGAATTTATCACAGGTTTTCAAAATGTAGGGAAATGGGAGTGGTGGATACATGAAAATCTGAGATGCCTGGTCCCAATTGTAGTACCGGGGTATGCCATAGTAATTTTCATCTGATGTAGTTGAAGAATAAAGAACTTAGAACCAATCCTATGTATTAATACAGTGATGCCCAAAGTACGGCCCGCGGGCCAGAACCGGCCCGCGACGTTGTTCCATCCGGCCCGCCGAAACGTCGGCACAAAATGTAGAAAATCCTCCCCCTTTAAAAA
Organism: Biomphalaria straminea; assembly: GCA_021533235.1. Lineage (NCBI taxonomy): Eukaryota > Metazoa > Mollusca > Gastropoda > Planorbidae > Biomphalaria > Biomphalaria straminea. Next base: position 15,778,801 of record JADKLZ010000167.1, read on the forward strand.
AGTTGAAAATGTATCTTAACTTTCGTTAGGGCCCTCACTTTTTCTGTGATGGAATGATACCATGACTTTTAACAAGTGTGCGTTTATGAGTTTATGCAATGGAACTGTAGAATTTACCAAGAATACTGGGAATGTATCTTTTTTATGGAACATGATAATAAGCCAACATTTTACTTTATTTTGTAAAGTAAGACTGGCTGTTTCAAAAAACAAAAAAAAATATACAGCGGCATTATAAAACAAATAGGAAGGCCTTCTTGATTTGAGCCGCTTATAAAAGATCGGTTAAACTACGCCTAGAGTTTGAAAGATCGAGGGCAATATTTACCAAAAAGAGATAAGATAATAAGTTGGTGGTACCTATAATTTTGCTCACATTTTTAGTAGAAATGAAGCTATCTTAGACGCATACAAAATGATAGGCTTTAAATATTCCTTTAATTTAATTAATGTAAGGACTAGATCCAATAGTTTAAATAGTTTCAGGTGAATTTTTTTTACCTTTTTGTTGATGTGGCACGCTACACGCGTGTCGAAAGTTAAAATGGCCCGCAGGTCAAATTTGGTTGAGCATCACTGTATTAATAGATACATTTCATACTACATAAACTTTTATCCTTGTTTGAATTTAATGAAACAGCATCATTTAAAATATTTACATAAACTGCAAACGAGTTCTGCTGAATTTCAAAATATAATGTGATCAATTAGCCATAGTTTAATCATTGTGTCTTGTATAGAAAATGTACTTAGTTAAGGGGAGATGAACTTTGTGTAGACTATTAGGTTGTTTGCTAAAAATTCAACTATGAAACCTATTTTTATAAGTACCGGTACTAGCTGTGGCTAACATGTCAGCCTTCCATCATGGAGACTTGAGTTCGAGCCTTCTTTTTTTTTATTAAAAAGGCAACAAGGAAACCTTTTCCAGATGGAATAGGACAATATTGTGGTCAATATTGGATCGATATAACCATGTCATCTTCTTATACCTCCTCCCCCCCCCCTTCTTTGTCCACAAAGTGGTTGGAGCATATTGCACTGAGCATGAAATTTGTTCTAAACAAAAAAAAAAGTCTAAACTCACAAATTTGGTATTGTTAATCTAGATCTATTAAAAATTAATTACTGGTACATGAATAATAAAAAAATAATTTAATTGTTGTAATTTCACTCAATATAAGCTTTGTTTCTAAAAAAAAAAACTTATTTCATTTTACTTATTTAAACATCTAATTTTGGGAGACTTCATCACATTTTTAGGCCGATGAAATAAATATAAATAAATTATAATGATTAGAATTCTACAAAATTAATATACCAGTACAACAATCATGTTTTTATTTTTTTCTTCACCAGGGCTTTTGAAAATGTTGTTTTGTCCATGTTGCAGCAGGACTGAAAGTACTGTATAATATTTATTTATATTAAATGTATTTGTGATAACTTGGTACCATATGCCATTGTTTACTATTTGTTTCAAATTTATGTTCTGATTTTACAATGAATGAATTTAAATTATGGAAATAACACAAAACCAAATGTTCTAGTAATAGAATGTTCATTTTATCAAAAACAAACAAATAGATTGGTTAGCACCTTAGTCAACTTATTTGTGTACCATTGAGCATCTATGCACTGGAACAGCTAGATGTTTTGTCCCCAGTTAAGGCAACTTTTTTAATGTTATATTCAATCAGCTGTAGTGTTACATTCAGGGCCATTTGTTTTTGCTGTGGGCAAGAATCAGTTCAGAAATGCTATGCAAGATGAGCCAGATATGATACTGTGCCAGTGATTTACACATCACCTAGAGATCGTTTTTTTTAATCACTTAAAGTAGTGCTGATGTACATAAGTACATTTTCACAAATTAAATATTTCTAAGGTTAACATCAGTTTGCTTATTTCATTAATGGTTGATAAGACATGTCAGGGACCTAGGCATACATGCATAACTGATAATTTAATAATTATCAGTGAGTTTTTGAGCTGTTTGTACATATGGCAAACATTTGTCTTAATTTTTAGCTCGATTGAGGAAGTAACATTATCTTTAATATACACATAAACTTTCCTATTGTTAAATTACACTCATTGGCTAGCTGTAAATTCTGTTAATTATTGGTCAGTTTCTCAATCACAGTGTGCTTCTAAACCTAATTGGGTCATCTTAATAAACCATTAAGTAAGGAAAATAAAGATCCACATGGATGAGAGGTTTCAATTCTGAGCAATGAACATGATAATGTCCATATGGACTTCATCAGATCTATTTCTTATTAAGATGAATTCTGTATCAGCAAGTACTCAAGTACCGTACCGGTAGTTCACAAAGAGAAACATTTTTCAAATAAATCTTCAAATAATTAAATAACCTGCATATGTGTCTATGTTATGTTAAGAATTAGGGTTCAACTCCTAGATCATTTAGCTAGCAGTTCAGCAAGGCTTACTTTTACATGTAGAAAAAAAAATCAAATTGAAAAGAATATGTGTAACATGATTTATTGATAATACAATTACTATAGATTTGCATTCAAAAAAAGTTTTAAGTAAAACAAAAGGAAAAAAAAAAAGGTAATACCAATATAACTAACACAGTTAACAAAAACAGTATCAGATGCTCATTCTATACTGACAAATAACTTATAAATTGATTCATTGAAATTAGACAAGATATAACAGAATAAATAAATAGAAGATTCTATAATATAGGATGAATGCTATCACTGAAGTTCACAAAAATTAAAGAGCAATCTCACTTATCCTAATGAAAGAAGTATGACAAGATGACTTTTTCAAGGCAACAGAAAACATAACTTGTTTCATGACATCGCATCATTCACTATTTAGTTAATGGAATGACTAAGAATCAAAGCATTCCCATAACACCATTTACATGACATGTAATATTACAAGACTAAAACTGTATTGAACTAAATATTTGGACTTAAAAAAAGAAAATAATTCATGTGTGATCCAGTCTTAACACAATTGCACAGATTAATATATATCAAAGAACTCTCAAAACAATCCCATCCACCATTACTGTACAATTATACATGTGCCTTTAGAGAAGTCATGTCAAGTACTTTCATCACATTTAAACAATGTATGGCTATAACTGCAGCTCTACCCTAGTGCTCACACCTTTTTTTTTCCTCTTTCTTTTTAATATCTTTATAAAAAAAAATAGCACTAAAACAAATAAAACATTTTCAAAGTTACATTGAATTTTGTGAGTAGCTTTAGTAAAACCAGAGTTTGCTTGATTTGAAAGCGATGAATGCTTTGAGTAAAATGCCACATAAAAACCTAGCTTTGTGTTTTCATTTATTCCTCCTTGGAACCTGTAGAGCGCAAATTGCGCCTTTGCCTTGGAGACTGTTTTGGGGATCTCCTTGGTGACTTGCCTTAAAAAAAAAAAAAAAATTTTTTTCCATAAAATGCACACATACATTTACACCTTAAAAAACATCAAAGTTCCTAATCAAACAGGGTTAGCAGCATTTTTCCATGATAAAATTTTAGGAGATTTTTTAAAGATGAAATGTATGATGTATACCGGTATATTATATATATATATATATATGCATATGCCCTATATGCGTGTGTGTCCTGCGCGTTATACATTGTAGAACATATATAAAACTATGCATTTATCAAATCAATTATTTTTACTTGATTGTGAAAATAAAAAATATCTTGCCAACATCCCACCCATAACAGAAGCAATGTCATGTAGTATGTCCACAGAAAAATGTAATGAAATTTTATTTTTTAATCAAGTAACAACTTGACTGTCATCCCGAAACCCAAAACAACCATTTTTTTTTCCTTCCTAAGAATTAGTAAAGAACAAAGGTAAAGTACGTTAGCAAAGAATGGTTGCTATTCCATTTTTTTTTCATAAAAAAAAATTCTTAGAGATGCCTTCACGCCTTCTCTGTGTAGGAAATGTACATTTTTAGTTCCTATGTGCATCTTATAGATACTAGAGTTATGTGTGCATTTAAGGTAATAATGTTTTATCTTGTTTATTAATTGCGATTGAATCCTCCTCATTAACAGGGCCTGTAATATACAGGACTTTGTATGTTTAGTTGACATTTGCTTAATAAATAATGGCTTTTGAAAAAAAGGGGGGTGGGGGGGGGGTATTAGACATATTAGTGTTTTGTTTTTTTTCAAGCATAATTTTTACAACCAAAATAACTTAACGGACTTTTCACAGCTATATGCGAAATATTTTTACTAAATCTACAGTAGATCTAGACTCTTGATCAAAGTCACTAAAATTCGCATACTTTTCACGGCTGTGTGCAAATTATCTTCACCGAAGCTATCGTAGATCTAGTCTATATAGATTCTAACTAAAATTCACAGACTTTTCACGGCTGTGTACGAATTATCTTCACTGATTCTAGCCAGCGTAAATCAAGACTTTAGATCTAAGCCACTACCATAAATCCAGACTTTAGATCTAAGTCACTAAAATTCGAGGTCTTTTCACGACTGTGTGCGAATTATCATGGAATATATATAGGCCTACTGTAAATCTAAACTGTAGTGTAGATCTAAGTCACTAAAATTCTCGGACTTTTCGCGGCTGTGTGCAAATTATTACGGAATATACTGTAACTCTAAGTCACTAAACTCGCGTATTTTTAACGGCGATGTGAAATTATCTTCACTGAATATAATACTCTAGATCTATGCCAATAAAATTTGCGGGCTTTTCACGGCTGTGTGCGAATTATCTTCACTAGATTCAAGATGTAGTGATTTGGGGTAAAACTAGAAACTAGCGTTTTTCTAGAGTAATCTAGACATTAGATTAGATGTATCGAGATCAATAAATTGACTAAAATTCAAGGCTAACTTAGATCTAATTCTATATATTAGTCTTATATATAGCACACCTCATCAGAGTTTGTTTTAATGTTTGTAGCTAAAAACGACATATCGGGACTGCAAGTGTCCAATTTTAGATAAGCTCCTGTATTTTTGTTCCGCTTTTCCAAAGCAGAGGGCAGTTTTTGAGATTCTCAAGCATGGGAAGCGTGGTCGAGAGGCTAAGTGCGGCTTGAGCTTGGCTACCTAGAAGGGGGCTCGAGGTTCGACACCCGACTCGGGCAGAGTTGTATTTACTGAGCGCCCAAAGGCAGCACGGGAAATCAACTCCTAGATACCCCCTCCCCCCCACTGGTCCACAAATGAGATTGGACCAAAGCGCTCTGAGCATGCTATAAGCATGAAAGTAGCGCTATATAAAAGCTATAATAATAATAATTCTCGGAAACCATGTATGTTAAGCTATTGTTTTAACCTCCCCGGCAATTCATACTGTTGTAACTCTGTTTCCACACCATTATTGTGGTGCGCATTTGTGCACTATTAAAACACTGTTATGAAAATAGTTGTACACAGGAAGGAAGACTCTATGTAACGTTAGTTGTTGACATCGGCCTTGTTTGGAGATCCATGTTGATTAAACTTATATTGTTATTGTTTTCCTTGCCGTTGAGTTGTTTAATGTAATATATTACATTGGTGTCAGAAGTGGGATTATAGGCAACTCAACGGGAGGAGGGTAAGTAATGGCTTCTCGTGATAGAAAAGTAATGGCTTCTCCTGTTATGAAGCAGCTAGATCAGCTCTCGGTGAAAGAAATTAAACAAGAGCTGCGGGATCGAAGTCTGAAGATTGGGGGTAGTAAGGAGACGCTTACAGCTAGGCTCCGACAGGCCCTGATTGAGGAAGAGGAGGACCCGGACAGTTATCAGTTTGAGGTGGGGCCAGATATAACTGAACTCCTAGGTAGGATGCAGGAAAAGTTGGATACACTTGATGGAATGCAAGAAACAATGGACACACTTGATATAGGGATTAGAACGATGCAGGACAAAATAGACACACTAGATACAGGGATCAGGACTGAATTAGTATCAGTGAACCAGAAAATAACCTTAATTGAGGAAAAGATGAACCAGAGAGTCGACATAGTAGAAAAAGACATAGCAGAACTGAGGGCTCAGGTTAGAGAAGGGCTCAGCAAGGCGCCGGTGACCACTACTGGATCAGTGTTACCTGCAGTGCCTGGAAAGATGAAACCTCCTATATTTGATGGTTCCGTGTCCTGGTCCGTGTATAGGAAACAGTTTGACGCAGCGGCACAAGTTAACAAATGGATCAGTGAGGAAGAGAAAGCAACGGCCCTTGTGTTATCCCTAAGAGGAAAAGCCTCCGAATTGCTTCAGTCGCTACCGAACCAGCAGGATTTTGTTGCTCTTGTTCAGGCTCTGGAACTCCGGTACGGGGATGAACATTTGCAAGAAGTTTATCGAGTGCAACTGAAAACCCGAAAACAACGCCTCGATGAGACACTACAGGAGCTGGAGACAGACATCGAACGCCTCGCACATTTGGCCTACCCAACCGCCGCACAAGATTTTCTGGAGGTCATCATCACAGACGCTTTCATTGATGCGCTTCGAGACCCTGAGTTGAAGAAAGCCACAAGAGTTAGTGGTAAACGCAGGGCAGGTGAAGCCCTGGTTTACGCTCTCTCATATGAGGCTGCCAAAGACGCATCTGGGAGCACTCACCAGGCCCCAAGGCTGGACGTCAAGGAAGAAGATTTCACACAACTTGTCAGACGGGTGACAGAGGCACTGGATGAAAGACGAAATACACGGATACCGGAAGATCAGCCCAGGGCCCCTGTACGATGTTGGAATTGTGGTAAACTTGGCCATATTCAAAGGAACTGCACTGGAAGATTTCGACAAACCGGTACCCCTCACAGGCCAGAAATGTATACAGGAACTGGTTCCCGGGGCTACCAGGGAAACTAGCTCGCGCCGGCTTCAAGGGGCGGAAACCGGCGACACAGAGAATAAGAGCCCCCGCAACCGTCATCCCTGTCGCCGTGCTAGGGCAGAATGAGAGTCTGAAGGTAGAAGGCAAGATCGGTGCTGAAAACTATCGCTTTCTGCTTGACACTGGTGCTTCCCGATCAGTCATTCGGCCAGAGTTGGTGAACAAAAACAATATGACCAAGGTGAATTCATATTCCTTAAAAACCGCCAGCGGTGAGTTAATGCCTATACGAGGACTAACTAGTGTTAAATTCGAGCTTGGGAACCAGTTATTCATTCATGAATTCCTTATAGCCAATATAACCGATGACTGCATCATTGGACTTGACTTCCTGCAGAAATTCGAGTTTTCAATTAACATTGGCGGAGGAGTTTTGATATGTGGGGATGTAGAGATTCCTCTACTAAACGACGGGAATGAAGAAGAGACTGATCGAATCAGAAGAATCCTGTTGACGGAGGATACGAGCTTGCCCGCAATGTCTGAAATAATTATTTGGGGAAAATTAGAGCATGGTCATACAAAAACGAGAACGGCAATTGTCGAGGGCAAGGAGGATAACTGCAGTGAATTTGCCGTGGGTAAGACGTTGGTCATGATCGGTAGGGATCAAAAGGTACCTGTAAGAGTTATGAACCTTGGCTTGGGTGAAAGAAAACTACGAAAAGACAGCATCCTCGCTGTTTGCCATACGGTGGACCTGATACAAAATTGTAGCGATAATAACATCATCAAGGACAGCACTGCATCAACCCACCCCTATATTACAAAACTCCTGGGGGAGATAAAGACAAATTTATCAGATGAACAATATGCCAGTGCCGAAAAACTGATTTGTGAGTTTAGCGATATATTTCCGACTGATGAGACAGATTACGGGCGGACGAATATGGTGGAACATCGTATTGACACAGGAAACACCAGACCAATTCGACATCCACCACGTCGACTTCCGCTAGCAAAACAAAAAGAAACAATGGACATGATAGAATGCATGAGACAACAGGGAGTCATTGAGCCTTCAAATAGTCCGTGGTGCTCACCTATAGTCTTGGTAAAAAAAAAAGACGGTTCTATGAGATTCTGTGTAGATTATAGATCGTTGAACGAGGTCACCCATAAGGACAGTTATCCTTTACCTAGAATAGACGACACATTTGACACGCTTACAGGAGCACAGATATTCTCTACTCTTGATTTAAAAAGTGGTTATTGGCAGGTTGGAATGCATTCTGAAGATAGAGAGAAAACTGCGTTCTCTGCAGGAAACGGTCTCTGGCAATTTACGGTAATGCCTTTTGGGCTCTGCAACGCTCCGGCCACATTTGAGCGATTAATGGAACGGGTCTTACAAGGACTTAACTGGAACACCTGTCTTGTCTATCTGGATGACATTATCGTCTTGGGTAGGACGTTTGAAGAACATCTGGTAAATTTGAAGGAGGTGTTTCAAAGGATACGAGGCGCTGGGATGAAACTCAACCCAAAGAAGTGTTCTTTGTTTAAAGAGAGTGTAAAATATCTTGGGCACATAGTATCAGGTGACGGCATTCACACAGACCCTGACAAGACTGAGGCAGTAAAACTGTGGCCTACACCATCCAATATTCGAGAATTAAGAAGTTTTTTAGGGCTCTGTACTTACTATAGACGTTTTGTGCCACATTTCTCCAATATATGTGCACCCCTTTATCGATTGACAGAACAAAAGAGGTCATTCAACTGGACACAGGAGTGTCAAGAGTCCTTTGAAATGTTAAAAGACACACTCGTCTCAACCTCCATACTTGCCTATCCGATACCAGGCATGACGTTCATTTTGGATACTGATGCAAGCAACACCGGAATAGGCGCCGTCATCTCCCAGAAGATTGATGGAACGGAGCGAGTCATCGCTTACTTCAGCCGTAGTTTGTCAAAGGCTGAAAGGAACTACTGTGTCACAAGACGTGAACTTCTTGCCGCCGTCGATGCAATAAAGCATTTTCATAAGTACCTTTATGGACAGAAATTTATTTTAAGGACAGATCACGCGGCAATACAATGGCTGCTTTCTTTTAAGTGCCCTGAAGGGCAGGTCGCTAGGTGGATCGAACGTCTGCAAACCTATGAATTTGAAATTCACCATCGAAAAGGACTAATTCACCAGAATGCTGATGCACTGTCTCGACGACCTTGCAAAACAGAATGCAAGCATTGTAAGAAAGCTGAAGAAAAGGAAGCGATAATTGATTGTCGACGTTTAGATTTGAATGTTTTAGGACCCTGGTCTGATGAGAATATCCGAGATGATCAACTGAAAGATGAGGATCTCGCAACCGTTCTTCTTTGGAAAGAGAGGGGAGAGCGACCAGATTGGCAACACATTGCTGAGAAAGGGGCTACCATGAAGGCGTACTGGGCACAATGGGATTCAATGGTAGTAGAAAACGGTGTTCTCAAGCGAATGTGGGAATCTACCGATGGGACATCAACACGATTACAAATAGTTCTCCCAAGAGTGAGAGTCCAGGACGTACTCCAAGAGTTGCACAATGGCGCTACAGGTGGTCACTTGGGTATTAACAAGACGTTGGAGAAAGTGAGACAAAGGTTTTATTGGTGTCGGTACAAGGAAGATGTAGAGGATTGGTGCAGAAGATGTGACCGGTGTGCATCAACAAAAGGCCCGCAACGTCGAACAAGGGGACCCCTACAACAGTACAACGTAGGTGTTCCATTCGAGAGAATCGCACTCGATATAGCTGGCCTGTTTCCTGAGACACTAAAAGGAAACAGATATATTCTAGTGATAATGGACTATTTCAGTAAATGGCCTGAGGCTTTCGCGATACCAAACCAAGAAACCACAACAATAGTCGATATTTTGGTGGAACACTGGATTAGCCGCTTTGGTGTACCTATGGAACTACATTCGGATCAAGGACGCAACTTTGAATCCAAGCTATTCCAAGAAATTTGCAGAATCTTAAAAATTGAAAAGACTCGAACAACGCCACTGCACCCACAATCAGACGGGATGGTAGAACGCTTTAATCGTACGTTGATACAACACCTGGCTAAAATGACTGTAGAACAACAAAACGATTGGGATGACTGTATTCCTCTATTCCTCATGTCCTATAGAGGAGCAGTTCATGCAACCACTGGTTATACACCAGCCAAATTATTATTTGGTCGGGAACTTCGGCTGCCAGCAGATCTTTTATTTGGGCTGCCAGGAGACAAACCAACGACAGCAAGTGAGTACGTAACAGATCTTAGAAGGAGACTCGAGACGGTTCATGCACTTGCACGAAGTCGGTTAAAAGAAAATAGCGACCTCATGAAGACCAGATACGATAAAAGGGTCAATTGTACTGGTTTTGTGGAGCATGATCTTGTTTGGCTGTATAACCCAAAGAGAAAGAAGGGAAGATCGCCTAAATTACAAAAGGATTGGGAAGGACCTTATAGGATTTTGAAAAGAATTAACGACGTGGTTTACCGCATTCAGAAGGGTCCCCGAACTAAATGCAAGGTGGTACATGTCGATCGGTTGTACCGGTATTGTGGAGAACAGACAGGAACGGAGTCAGTTCGGGACGAACAGACTTAGGAAGGGGGCAGTGTAATGACCATGCTCTGTAGAGACTCTATGGCTGTGCACCGGCGCACGAGAATGGACTGAATGAATGAAGAGAGGAGGAGGGAGTGCGAGTGGAGAGAGAAAGATTATTTCGTTTTTAACAGCCTGGTCTCCTTGGGCCTACAGCGCATCGAGAAAGCCTGCTGGAGCAACGCTTGGAACAAATGGTCCTGATGACCATCGCCATGACATCTTCTGCCTCTCTTCTTGCTATGAGGCTGCCCTTAACCAAGGCAGATCTATTGGAGCAGAAGGAGAAAGAGACATACGCAAAGCACAACACAGATGGCTTCATTGAGGTGGCAAGATAAGATCGTTGTCGCCACAATCGACAGACCTCCGCCTGCATCAACTGCTCTTGGTCATGAAATCGATTTTTGTCCGGGACGGACAAATCTGAGAAGGGGGCAATGTTGTAACTCTGTTTCCACACCATTATTGTGGTGCGCATTTGTGCA
>JADKLZ010000167.1:15802413-15820259 GCA_021533235.1 Biomphalaria straminea
CCCCCCCCCCCCCCGCAACTGACGCCACTGAGTAACAAAAGTCTATAAAAACTTTCGATTTTTTAAAATTAGGTTTACTTGAATAGGTCTGCGGCTAGCTCGTAGGCCTTCCACCATGGAGGCTCGAGGCATTGAGTTCAAATTCACACTAAAGCAACTTAAAAAAAAATCTTTTTTGAAAAGGCAGCACGGAAACCTTCTACGCGCCTTCCCTCATATCAACTGCTCCAAAAAGTGATTGGACCATAGCGTATGAAACTATTGATACAAATATTTCTTATCGCAAAAATTGACTATTGTTAGGTCTGCCTCACTCTCGGAATTTCTCCTGCGGTAGTCTTAGAGAGGATATCATGTATCCTCACCACAACAACCCATAAGAACAAGTATTCTGTCTGGCATTTCGGAACATCTGAAAAAGACAGCATGCTACTTATCATTGGCTTAGACTACAAAATAGCTCAGCTGGAACAAGATGACTAGATGAAGAAGAAGAATTTGCTTTTTTATAAATATGGACAAAATTTATAATTCTGACTAGTAGGCATTCAAAACAACAACGCATATTTATGTCACTTCCATTCACGTCTTAAAAGCCACCGTGTGACTAAATGCTGTACTGAAAAAGCAATTTAAATGTACCAGTTGTCTTGTTAAGAGAATGATTAGGCCCTATTCTGTCACAGCAGCATCACATTAGTTTAGTGGTCTCCGATTGGAGTGATCAGTTGGGCCATATACACTTCCAACACCCATGTCAAACCTAAGGCACAGGCAAACTAGGCAGCCTGCAAGGAGACTCGCACAGAAATTCTTTTTTAGCGGCCCCCGAAAGGGGAAAAGAAACTATAAGTTTTGTGTGGCCTGTCCGTCTGTCTGTCCGTCCCGTTTAGATCTCAGAAAGTAGAAGAGAAAATGAAAATCGGACATCGCAATAATTTAGGTCATTCAAAGTTCTGATGCAACGGCTATATTTTTCTTTTCTAAAAGCTCAAAATATAATTTTTAAAAATCACTTATGCAAGCAGTTTTTTAAAGAGAAAAACCTAATTAGTATGCATTATAAATCAGACCTTATTTAAGACAATTAATAATGTTATAAACTGCATTTTATTTCACGTTTACAATATCTCGGAGAAAAAGTATTTACAATCTAAGTAACTAACTAAAAAAAAAGGCAAAGAAAAAAGGACTAAGGCCCAAGGATTCCCATGATGATAAACCTAGTGACGGTCAAGTTTGGACAGTTTCATGAACAATTTTAACGTGAACGGTTGTATAAACTGTAAACATATTTTATTGGCAATGTAATCTCTTCAATACTGAATAAAAATGAGGATTCGAATTAGAGAATCTATGGCCACCGTCAGTCGCGAAGCGACTATGGATCATCTCATTTCCATGAGATGAATGCCTGGGCATAAGCTGTGGTCGGAACGATGTCGCCCACACATCAGTTCCCCCCTCTCCACGCAGCTGATGTATCCAAAGGAACGGCAGTGCCGATACAGTTTGGGGTCAGCAGCGTCGCAGGTTCTGCCAGAGTGTAGCACTGGGTGCTGCAAACTGCCTTAGGGTCGCCAGCTCCTGATTTTTCCTCAGGGTTGACTCCCGAAGCCTTTCCCTTGATTGGGTATAGCTGCAAGGCAGCAGAGGTTTGAATTCAGAGTTTTCCTTCTCCTAGGTGGGTAGCCAGCCATGGCTAACGAGCCCCTCCTGCCCGAAGCTTACTGGTTAAGGCGCCAGTTACTCGCCTGTGCCCCTTCTCCTGTTAGTAAGAACAGTTCCGCCGGACTCAATATCTGAGCCACACGTGAAGGCCGGGAGTTGGACTGGTTGTCAGAGGCTATTTGAGACGCATGCCATTAGGAAGCATTTTATAGGTAGTGGAGTGCTTACATCCATTACCACTTCCGGCAATGACAACCTTGCGGAACCGAATTAGAGAATAAGCCTTCATAAAACAATTAGATTAATTATTAGACTTCAGTCGGTCCAGATTCACATTTACATTCACTTTCACCTATCCTTTGATCTGCTGGACCGCTGGGGCACTACATAAGATCTGCCAACCTTCTATCTACATTCTTATTTGTCATTTGTCTTTGATATAATTTCATTCAGATGTTCTTTCTGAAAATATTGAAACCTACCTGGATGGACCACTTCGGGGGCCGATTTTAAGTTTGTGTTTCCACACAAACTGTCTTTGTAATCTTGTTGGAGAAAAAAAATTGCGAAACATAGATAAAATCTCAAACATAGCAGAACTCTTTTGCTCTATGTCTACTAGCCTAGCTCCATAGACATAAATACATATAGACTGGTCGTATGATGTTATCTTCATTTGGGAAAGAGTCAAATATGTTTTATGTACTACATCTATGTAATATAGGCTAAATGTGGCGGCAATTGAGCTATAAATTCTAGGACGTAAGTTTCAGTCTATATATAACTATGATCTTTAGTTTTGAAAAGTACAAAACTTCATTATTCCCAATATTTTGACTTTGTACACATGCACCCATGCGCACCATATCAACAATTTCATAATCAAAGACATACGAAAATATATATAGGTTTGTGATGTGGATCTATTTATTGTTGACATGACTTCCTTATGTATGGCGGTCGTCTTATCGATTCAAATATTTAGAATTAGTTTTTAGTAAAAAAAAAGTAAAAGAAAATGAGCAGAGTGTGCTCTAACGATCGTAGAACGATAAACCAATGTGGCCAAGGGATAAATTCTAAAGTTTGAAAAATCATTTTGCATCAATAAATTGAATATTTTTACACAGTAAGTCAGTCAGTCTATCGTCTATGATCTCTCCTTATCGATCTCTATAAGCACTAACTAATGCAGACTTAGTTACATTTTATATGTATCAATTATCTGTTTTAGATCTAAACTAGATCTAGAATCTAGATTCTGTCTTAGATCTACACTAGTTCTAGATCTAGATATTGTTATATAAAAATATATAGATTATATCTAGATTTAGTAAATAGTATTATTATTTTTTTTACTAGATTCATAGTTAAAATTAATGATCGCCTAAAAAAGTTGTTGATCAAATCTTGACAAAAATATAAGAATGTGTTCAATGTCTTCAGTCTAGATCTAGACTTAGAAGCTAGTTAATAGTTTGGAAGATAATCATTATACCTGCCTGTCATAGATTTAGTAGGAAAGATTACAAATATAATAATACTGAAAGGGTTCTATTAATTACATAGGTTATGACTAAAAAAACAAACAAACTATAAATACTTTTACTTTTATACTGCTCATAACTGCTGTAGTATAACTAAATTTATGTTTGCCCAAATGTTTCCAATAATAATTTGTTCTTCAAAGGCCAGTCTATATATATATATGTCTATGCCTAGCTCTAACTCTCTACTTGTGATTCAAAGTTTATTCGCGAATGTTTAGATCTACTTGTGTTAGAAGACCAGTGTTTCTTCTTTTGGTGAAATGTCGAAACGTTATTTCTAGCCCGGTGATCACGAAACGCCCAATAAGCACACTAGTGCTATAGGAATGTAACTTATTGGCTGATTTTGATATAGATACACTCTGATACAGCTTATTGCGTATTTTTCAGTCTAAAATTTGATTTTTTTTTCTATTTAATTTTCCTAGGGCCTCCAATTCTATAAAGCCGATCCCATGGGCTTATCGCCACACAAAACATTCTAAGGCTTCATTATAGATTGTAGATTGTAAAGATTCCTGGGACCGGATAGCATCGCGTCCGTCAAGGGCCGAAAATGGCCTTCGGGCTGTAGGCATTATTGCATTGGATGATTCCTCCCTCCCCCCGCTTCCGCCTCTCCACATTTAAAACATCTATCGTCTGCCTAAGTTTTGTTCCTCATCTACCGCCCCCATCCCACGCCCATTCATCATTCAATTACCAAAAAAAAAAAAAAAATTAGCGGGGGCAACAACAAAATCAGGTGTCGAAATATCGCTGATATTTCACGACGACAAAATCAATCGCGCATTAAAAAAAAAGTACGTGCAACACGAGCGGAACAGACATCGCGCATTGATCGGTCGGAAGTCAAACATGTATCAAACATAATGGTAGACAGCAGACGAGAGTCTAATCGGAAGTGAGCGTGGAAATGAGTGTACGTTA
Organism: Biomphalaria straminea; assembly: GCA_021533235.1. NCBI lineage: Eukaryota > Metazoa > Mollusca > Gastropoda > Planorbidae > Biomphalaria > Biomphalaria straminea. The sequence continues at coordinate 15,806,565 of JADKLZ010000167.1, forward strand.
TTGTTGGAGGTTATGTTCTTAATTTTTTATCTACGAGAGTGACACACACAAACACACGCACACAAATACACACATGCTCTCGTAGTTCCGTCATGTTAGGTAAATCTTTAACACACCAACGTATTTATTCCGGAAGTATTCGGCCTTCATAAGCCTTACTCTTCCAGCGCCCCATACAAATTATAAATATAAAGGCAGCTCTAGGTAGGCTTACCATCAGTTTTGTTTGTCATTCTTTAGGAACAAACATTACTTACCGGCTAAGATTTATTCCCTGATTTATCACATATGTACTAGGGACCTGCGAATCAGGAAATTTTTTTCGAATCGAATATAAAATCGAATATCAGAAAATATTCGAATTTCGAATCGAATTCGAATCGAATATTCTTGAAAAAACTTGACAACCAACAAGTGTAAAATAAAACTTGAACTTCAAAATTTTTATTATATTATGTTTGTTTATACTGAAACACATTAAAATGTTAGCAATAATTAAATTGCAAAGCAGGCGTTTCAAAAAAAAAAGTTCCCCCTTTCAGACCTTGTGGTCTATAGGGCAGATGATATAAAGGTCATCTGATTCTGTGGCCTACGGTTAACGAGGGTGTCATGTGGCCAGCACAACGACCAACCGCCTTTACTTTTCCCCAACTAATGTCAGGTACCCGTTAGAGCTGGGTAGACTCAAGGGCGCCCGAAAATCTCGAAATAAAAATCTCAGTCTTCACCAGGATTCGAACCCGGGACCTCCAGTACGGAAGCCAAACGCTTTACCGCTCAACCACCGCGCCCTCGCGTTTTAAAAAAGTAGATCTTTATTTATTTTGGCCCAAATCAAAGTTTCAGCATTATTTTCCGAGAGATTGTGACGATGGTCAGTAATAATTTGTCCTCCTACTGAATTAACTCTTTCTTATGAACAATTTGTTGCCTGAATTACAAGCAAATTCCTAGCTGCTCTGGGCAAAAGTGGAAAAATATTAATACTTTTAAAATGTTTCGATTTACAACTGCTTGCTTCGAATAAAAACGGACTTCATCCTTAATTTGCTCAGAAATGGTGGAAATTTTGTTGATTCTGGTATCTCCTTGAGCATTATGCACTTTCTTGAACATTGAATCCATAAGGCTTCCCCTATTCCTGTCTTGAACAAGACTTTCACGTGGCAATTCATCAGAATTTTTGCCAATTTTGCTTCCGTCAGAGTTAGCCAATATTGTCTCTACAAATAAGACAGCTTTTTTAGTTTCAGCTTCTGAAAATAAGTAGTGTTTAAATCTTGGATCAATGAATGTGGCTGCCAGGAGATGATCCATTGTCAAATCAAATCTTGCTCCAAGTTGTTTCAATAGCTCATCTCGAAATTGTTGGAGACCTGTTGGTGATTTGGACACTAACTCTTCCTTCAATGTAAAAATGCAAGGATAGATCAAACTTATGCTGACATTGGAATCAGCACTCAAAACTGTTGTTGCTTCTGCTGTTGGTCTTAGAATTGGAAGAGAAGCTTTCAGAGTATCTTGTAAAGTTTGTGTTAATGGTTTTTGGTGGATTTCTTGCACATTTCTTTTTAACACCACATTCTACAAGTGCAAGAGAGACAGGAACAGAGTTTTGGTCAATCCATTCCAGCAAATAATATGTACTATGGAATCTAGTAATAACATCTAAAGGAGGCTTTGATTCCTTCATTCCTTGATCAGTTTGATATTTGGACAACATAGTTTGACCAATAGTTGATGAATGAAAAAAAGCCAGCAATCCTGTGAACATGACTGATTAGGTTCTGAATGATTTTTTGAGCATCTAAAGCAGCATTGATTGAAAGTTGCACACCAAAACCGAGCTTGAATTATCCACAAAAAAAAGCATTACTTTTTTTGAAAATATTCGAACATTCGAAAATTTAAAATAATTTCGAATCGAATTCGAATATTCTTTTAATATTCGAAATTCGAATCGAATATTCGCAGGTCCCTAATATGTACTTATGTCTGATTATTCTAAGATACACGAGAACTAATTCTTTTATGATTGGAACACAAGCTCATCTTCTTCATGTCCTGGCAGTAAGTCAAGAGAAAGTAGTTGTCATTGTTACCTCATCTCTGCCTGTGGTCCCTACTGGGGCATAGGCCACCAACCAGCTTTCTCCAGGCATCTCGGTTCTGGGCGATTCTCTCCAACTGTCCCCATGTCTAGCCCATCTGCTTGGCTTCTGCTTCCAGATCGCGGTGCCATGTGTTCCTGGGCCGTCCTCTCTTCCTCTTTCCTTGGGGGTTCCAGGTTAGGGCTTGCCTAATTATGTTGGATGCGAGCTTGCGCAGGGTGTGACCTATCCATTGTGATGTTATCGTTTGGCTGTCTTCAGGTTGTACTGTAGTCAACTATAAATTACTCTGCAGGCGTTTGAGTATTATTGTCCGGGTGTATTTGATGCAGTTAACTATCCAATACTGACACGAAAACAGAAACACAACATCGATTTCCAAACCAGAACAGAATCAAGAAATGCTGGTTAACAATTGAAATAGTATTTAATTACGAACTAGGCCACAGTCAAATGTCGAATAACTACTACTATGATAAACTATGTCTACACCCTACGAGAACCTAGCGCTAACTGATTTTCTAAGTCTCTACCGCAACATATCCCAAACGTCACTAGTCCCGTTCACTATGCGTCTTCTATGGTGCGTCGCTAAAACTAACTATAATTATGAATTAAGTACCTAACACCATCTCCAGCGTCTCTGGAGGATATCTACTTCAATGGGCAGCTGTTTTGTTTTTTGCCACAGTTTCTCATTCGAGATCTTGTCTGGCCAGCGGATTATAAGTATCCTCCTCAGGCAGGTATTGATGTCATTGTTATAGTCTTTTTTTAACACCTCACAACTGTCGATGATCGGTCGGGCGTTGACTTGTGTTATGACATTGTCAGTACAACTCACAGACTATCTATAAATGGACTGCCAACTCTAAAGTAACTAAGAATACGATTCGTCGCTACAACTAAACCAACGTAGGCGTATTATATTTTAAATGGAAAAAACAAGAAATAAATTCAACTTCTTTTTAAAAACAAATTTTAAAATAACTTTTATTAAAATAAAAAAAACACACACACTACAACTTGAGATGAAATGAAATAAATCCAGTAGTTTGTAGTAATAATAGAAAACGGTATCTACCAAATCTAACTCAGTACGAAAACACGTCTTTACTCTTTCATGTCTCTTAATCTGTTCCCGTTCGTTCCATAAATTATGATAGATTCTGTCGTGGTTTCATCATTCTCCACGACCAAAAAAAAAAAATGAATGCTCCCTTTCTTCATCATCACATTGGAAACACTAAAACATACACTCCATAACACCCACACAAACTTTTGGTCCTTGAATTCTCGTATTCCTGAGACTCGTGCTACGCTGTGTTGAAACAATGTATTATCGTTACATTGTTTAGTTTGGACGAATGCCCCTCTCCTTTTAATATATAATATGATATTCTTCTTTGCAACCGTTTTTTGTGTATGATGTGACCTCAACCGAAAAAAAGTGTTTGTGTGAAGATGTTAATAAGGTGTTTCAATGACCAGGATTAAACAAGTATCAGCAGTCAACAATTTCATCTCATCTTAAAATACTGACCGGTGTCTCTCTTCATATTCCGCAAAGAACACCTGCTGACCGGGAAAGGGGGGGGGGTTACGCGAAAAGTAACAGCACCCTAACCATGTAACAGCACCTCTACACTGTAACAGCACCTCTACACTGTAACAGCACCCCTACCATGTGACAGCACTCCTACACTGTAACAGCACCCCTACCATGTGACAGCACTCCTACACTGTAACAACACTCCTACACTGTAACAGCACCTCTACACTGTAACAGCACCTCTACACTGTAACAGCACCTCTACACTGTAACAGCACCCCTACCATGTAACAGCACCTCTACACTGTAACAGCACCTCTACACTGTAACAGCACTCCTACACTGTAACAGCACTCCTACACTGTAACAGCACCTCTACACTGTAACAGCACCTCTACACTGTAACAGCACTCCTACACTGTAACAACACTCCTACACTGTAACAGCATCTCTACACTGTAACAGCACTCCTACACTGTAACAACACTCCTACACTGTAACAGCACCAGTGGCGTAGCGTAGGGGGGGAGGGAGGGGGCGATTTTGAAAATCCCCCCGGGCCCCCAGTTGGGGGGGGGGCCCAAACGGGTGTCCAAAATTTGTTGTAAATGCATAAATTAATATATTTGATTGACAAATAGTGTCAAGTACCAGTACGTTTTAAAATATTTTTCCGAAACAGAAAAGTTAAAGTTAGTTTTACATTTTAAAATGCAAATCTTTAATAGATTTGTTGCCGATTTATTTTACTTTCAAAAGAGATCAAACGTGCTTGCAGCGAAAACTAAGAATATTACTCTCTTTGTTGCCACGAACAGGGCGCACTTTTTTTGTTTACTGAAGCATTTGTAATTTGTAAAATAATTCACCTGAAGAAAATCAAACCATTTACCTGGATCCACGCAACATGAACGACTGTACTCTCCATCATCTTTGCTAGACCACTACACATTGGTGGCAGGTCTCAGTGGGGCTGACATATCAGTATTACACTTTCTCCTTCACGATTTTGTTTTTTAATGCTAATTACTGACATTAGACGACTAAATGGAAGTCCTAATAAATCGGTCAGAACTATGCTTTTGCTTTTTTTCCCCCGCCCTTGAATCGCATTAAATTCATACTCCTCCACACCATGTCAACAATCAATAGGCGTATATACTTGTGTGGGCCGAAAATTATTGCTGTTGTAAAGACACATTTATCCATCCCCTGTCCATTTCTACAGCTGACAAGATCTGACAATGATAACAATGGTGCTGTACGGTCTCACCACGTGAGCCAACAGTAAACAACAAAGGCACTAAAGACGATACAAGAATATCAACAGCTTGTTTACCGAGGCGCAGTTAATACCTTGAAATGAAGGCGTTGAACAGTGCCGCCGTGCTCGATGTCCACAAGGTTAGCAATTAGTTTTGCGCAATGCGGGAAATGCTTTTTGACACCGAGTTTTCATTTTGTGCGTGGGAAAAGGTGAGAGTCATATGTTGATAATAACCTCCATCGCCGACATTGCATCTTCCCTCCCCCCCCCCTTTTTTGTTCAAATGTACATTAAAAATTAAAAAGACACGTGTGGCGTAGAATAATTGAAAATCTTGCACTTTTAAATGGTGCATTAGTCTTAAGTAGAACAATGGCCAATAAATTTAAAACATGATATCCATGATAAAAGAAATGGAGGAGAGAGATAAAAAAAAAAACGGCTTGGTTCCGCACGCTCTCAAGCCAGCGAGGCTGTTGTGTGGTTGGCTTGGAGTTTTCCACACAGCTGATCGACGGGGGAACCCTAGCGTGGAGTTCCTACTCTTCGCCCGCTTAAAAAAAAAAAAAAAAACGACGGAGACGGCAATTTCCGCCTGACATTTTTTTTTTCTTTTAAAATATCCAACCAAGAAACGCTCGTGTGAAACTAGGTCACCACTGTCCTTTTACGGATTCCGAATAACTTAAACTTAAAACGGAATATTCCTTATATGGAAGAACTTATGAATATTAAGTAGCTACGATTGCAGTCGTTCCACCGAACGAAAACGGAGTCTGACGTAAAAAAGCTTCGGAAGTAAATAATCCTTATATGGTAGTTTCCGTGGACGAAAGCGTCGAGATTCCCCAACGAATCACGAACTATCGACCAATGAAAATTAAGAAGGTATGAAGCAACATGTCAAATGTTGTAGTGGCCTAGAAATGAATGAAGATCTCTCAGACAGCATGTTGTCATTCTTGGTGAACACATTGTACTGTGAACTGAAGAAACGGTTTCTTTTCGCTATGCCGCGGGTCGTACCCGACCAACGGGCTACCTTTGAAAATGATGAACTATTTAGGAAATTAAGTAGAGAAAGCGAGGTAAGATTGGTTTAGCTTTTCGCCGGTTCATATTAATTGTTTTAATTTTGTTCATTTTTCTATTCATTTTTTTTTCGAATGGGATTTCCAGGGAGTGTTCGTCTGAAGACTAAGTCTACAGTATAGGTAGATAATTCATGATTATTGGAAAGTGTGTTTTTAAAAATAGGTTTCTTTTTCGTGTGGTTGTGATTTTATTCTCAAATGGATTTATTGATTCGTGAAATTGATCGATTTTATTTTCTCTCTATCGATATAATTATTAGGTAAGATATACTGGATATCGAGACAGGCCGATCGATGAAAGGCAACTTCGATTTCATTCGGATTGTAGAGAAGGTCACGCTGATTTGGTAAGTTGGACACTTTGAACATTTCTTTTGATCATTAAGTCGTGTAGATCTATCTTGTCCTGATTAGTTTCATTCATTTCTTTTGATCATTAAGTCGTGTAGATCTATCTTGTCCTGATTAGTTTCATTCATAAGTATGGATTATTCGGAATTGATATGATGTAGTTAATAACTTAAGCAATGTAGGCTACTGCCTAATGAATCCGCGTAGGCTTACATCCAGTAGGCACAATTTGAACAATATTCAATCGGACGTCTGACCACACAAATTCTTAGTTTTATTTGATAAACTACTCCAATGGGCATTAAGACTCTACTGTCAACTACTTAGGGGCTCGGCTTAGAACTCGAGTCTATTTTATTGTTTGAATTTTTCGAAGGAAAAAGAAGCACATATTGCAGGTACTCCAACCCCCCTACCTGGTACCACTTTAAAAAAAAATTCTAAATGAAAATATAGACTACTAAAAGAAAAGTAGGTTATAGACTGTAAGTGTTTAGAAAATTTGGGAGTGGCTCTAACTCTGACACGCCAGCCTATAAAGCACAGGGGAACAAGTCAAATCTAGCCAGTAGGCGTTTAGAAAATTATAGAGTTATGAAAAGGAATACTTTTTATTAAGATTAAATATCCTACTAAAGAGAAGGTGTCACCTAGGAATACAATGTAATACAATTCTTAACAAAATATCTATATATATAGTTATGAGATTAAGTTGTTTTTTTTTAAGTTTGTAATATTCTTAGGATTATAACTGAATAAATAAGTGTGTGTTTTAATTAGAGAAAGTAAATGAATTAGAGAATGAGTTAGAGTTACATCCTAACCCGAATCTCGCGCAAGATGACCGTTGGGGGGGGGATTGACCACGAGACCATCGAGACGACAGTCCAGAGCGCATACCACGTGACCATGCAGCCATCCACAATGTGCTCAGGCATGAAAAACCGCCTCATGATACCGTAATAATAAGTTGTGAACTTATATAATAAATACTCAGTCATCTCTGCTAAAAATTGCTTTTGAATAATTTTTTTATCATTCTGTTTCTGTTTATTTTTTAAAAAGTTGCAGAAATAATTAAAAAAAAAAAATGACATGAAATGGCCGTGATTTTGGATTTATTTTAAACAGTGAAACTTCAAACAAAATAAAAAACCTTTAAATCCTGTTTAAAACTCACAGACAACATCATTAGTCCCAATGTAACAAAAAATGGGCACACATACAGGACACACAGAGTGTTTTATCATTTGTCTTTATCACCATCTTAATGAATTTAAAAATAGAATATGCAAAAAAAATAAGATAAATATTGGAACATAAATGATGACTTATTCTTTCAGCGAATTATTACATATTTATTCATTCCTGCAAATCGAAATGTCGGGTGAAAGGTCAAATCTAGATACTAGGGAAATTTTAGGCGTGGAGGGGGGGGGGGCGATAAGAGTCTGGCCAACCTTGTGGTAAACACAAATCAAAAGACGGTCAAACTAAGAAATACAAATGAGAAAAATTATGTTAGGATGTCCAGTAGGTTGTTGAGAATAGAGTGGACAAAAGAACGCTCATAAAATATAAAATGGTATCGCGGTGATCATAAGAGAATAACTAATAGTTAAAGAAAAGAGAGAGAGATGCCATTTTTTTGGTTTGATTTTTTATAAAGGCGTTCTTTGCTTTAAACCATGAAAGCAACTCCAGCTTTCTGTGAGATAGTTTCAAATACTCGTTTATCTCCCCTGCTTATTGTTGCCGGCACAACGAGAGGACAGAATGGAAGGTGCGCGGGTGGAGCGTACTATTTCTGGCAGGCGATCGATGTCATAATTTACTGTAGATAATTTGTTGACATCTAGTCAAGTGTACGCGCGTGTGTGTATGTGTGCGTCTTTTTCTGTCAACAAAAACAAATAATTTCTGAATTGTAAACTGCTAGTAACGGTTCTTGATCCCGTGGCTGACATTAGCGGGGGTGGACTTTGGCAATGAAAAAAAGGAAGACTTTTTTTTTTATTAGTGTGTGGGGGGGGGATGTCTCATACCTAGTTGTAAAAAAAGTAAGTTTTCGTTGAGATGTACTTTACTGGTATGAATGGCAATGTCCTGAGAACGTTTCAACTCTCCACCGGGAAGCCATTTCTCATGCATGAGAGTGCCAATGACATCTACTTCTTACAAATTCAATCTCCCAATATGTTACCAGCGCTCAAGTTTGGACTCGCGCTAGTAGCTTCTTGAAGAAAACTGAAGTCGGGCTCGCATAGTGGGCCCGTATGTAACATCAGCCCTAAGGACTGCTTTATTGACAGCCTCCTATGGCTACCAGCGGGCAAGAACGTCTTTTTTACTGCCCGTTTTGACTGCTTTATTTTAATAGCGTTTCTTCCATCGTTCTCCCTCCGTACGCCACCCCCCCCCCCTTCACTGTACCATTTATATTACATTCTTATAAAGTCCATCTATAAATAACGCGACAGCAACATAGACATTATGACTAGAAATTGTTTCATAAAGACAATTCCAATATTTTAGTTAACTAAGACGTAGTAGTAATACAAATGAGAATTCACTTATTTAAAAAAAAAAGGGGGATCGTAAATCATTACATAATGAGTGTGTTGTGAAAAAAGATGTTTTTAATATATTGTTAATATTCATTCCAAACTCAAAACGAATGTTTAAATTGCAAACAGTACTGTTGATTTACTCCCACAATAATAAGAACAGTAATGCCACTTCACCAGAAACTTCCTCAGTGGAAACTAATATAAGGACCACAATGAATTATAGTTTTCCTTTAACGTAGCTCGATCATGGCAGTGTCAGAGAAGGAACAGTAGTTCAGTTCCATAAGAATGATAATACTAAAATAATAATAACACTAAAAAAATAATAGCAAAATAATCATTTAAAAAAAAATAATAGGCTACTAAAATAATAAAATAATACTAAAATAAAAATAATAATACTTAAATAATAACTAATAAAATACAAATGTGAAAACTATTACAGACATACTAGGCTTCCATTTGGTGTTATATCATATTTTTTTTACAATACCTCGATTCAGGTTGCAAAACAAGAATGGACACTGTTCTCAAAAACGGCTCTAACGAGTTTCATAAAAAAAATGGACAGTTGATGTTTATTATTGGGAAAAGAATGACTAGCTCGTTAGTCAGGCTGGGGCTCGAGTTTGATTGGTCTATTTTGTCAAAGTAGGACACGAATTTAAATTTGGCTAGAGGACTAGAAAATATTTAACTTGACTATAGGCCTACGCTTCGGGTATTTCCGCATGTAGGCCCTATTCATTAAAGAGTTAAAAAATTAATCTTCATTTTGCGCACCGTCTTCCAAGTCTATATCATAGACATAAATAAATATAGACTAGCCGATAAACGATTTTTATGAAACGAAAATTTGGGACTTACAATTTTGTGTACTTTATTATACAGCATTTATGAGCAGTATAAAAGTTAAGTATTCATATCTATTTCAGCCATAACCTTTATAAGTATTAAGTATTACAACAATTTCACTATTTTTTTTTTTTTTTAATCTCTAAGACAAATCTATATATATCGCAAATAAGGAGGCAGTGCAATTTTGTTTAATCTCTAAGACTGAAGATCATGCAACTTTTCAGAATTCGGAAATCCGAATACAATAGATATACATGTTTTCAAGTTACATAAAGTTATTTCCTTTTTCCAGTCTATATTTATTCATGTCTATGATCTATATCTAAAGGCATATCATTAGAATAGTAGCCTATTATTAATTCGCATAACCAAGATTGTTTTCTCCTGGGGACGGGGACGTACTAAATAATGTTCCTTTTTTTAAATCTAATATTCATTAGTTATGAAGAACCAAATCATCGCTCTATAAGGTGTATAAAGGAGATATTGTCGTTAATAATAAAAATATATATTTTTTTATATTTTTCGTCTAATTTGTAGATCCAAACCAACCTTCTATTTACTTCAATGCCAACGATGTTTTCCCCCTCAAGTATAGCGCTTTAAAACTGCGTCGCAATATTTCAACTTTTGACGTTTTTCTTTTTTCTTTCGTCCACTTCTCCTCAAAGAACGTGACCTACCTACGTCACTGAGTCACTTCTAGTCACTTTGACCTATACGATGCTAGACCACGATACTATTCTGTTGATTTCAATACAATCAACTTGAACTTACTGCCAACATGGCGCAACTTCTCTGGCTTTGTGTTTATTTCTGGGAGTGGGAACGGATGGGGGTTGGGGAATGGGACGTTTGGGAGAGGGCATATCTTAAAGAACACTCATCTTTGTTGACTAACGGTCCGCCATTTTGCCTTCTTTCTCCGGTCAAACATTTTGGACTTTGCTGTAATGTTTTATAGGAAATGCGTTGATGTACAGTATGTACAGTCGAGACCCTGTAAGGCAGATTCATTAGTATTTTTGGTTAAAGTTTAATAAGAAATTGTGTCCAGCCTTCACCCTTTTGACCTACCCAAACACATGTCTGATTTCCTTAGAGAATATTGAACTCAAGGTTCATAGACATTCTCAATTTGAAAGCAACTAAAGATGATTTCTATTTATTTATCTATTTTATTTTCAATCTTTTAACATAAGTTGCAGAATGAAATCACATGGTCTTATATTTTATTAGCGTGTTTTTTTCTTTTTTATCGATTTGGTATTACATTTATTAAATGGTGTTACGTTTTTATCATTTTATTACGATTTATTAAAGTGGTCTCACGATTTTCTTTTTCTTTTTGATAATTCCGTGTACAAATCGAAACAAATAATTAACTCCTTAGTCATGTAAAGTTTCACTTTCAGACCTGTGGGCAAATGATATAAAGGTCACCTGTTTCTGTGGCCTACGGTTAACGAGAGTGTCTGTGAGCGAACACAACGACCAACCGCCTTTAGTTTTCCCCAACTAATGTCAGGTACCCATTAGAGTTGGGTGGACTCAGAGGCGCCCGAAGATCCTGAGATTAAAATCCCAGTCTTCACTAGAATTCGAACCCCGGTTCCCGGTTCGGAAGGCAAGCGCTTTACCGCGGCCACTTCGCCTCCTTAATTATGTATTAGATTGTAAAAGAAGTTTAAAAAATTAAGCATCAGGCGTCACACAAACTGAATTAAACAGATATTAATCGGGGGGGGGGGGAGACATCCAAAACGTTTTTCTCTTGTAATGCACATAAGAATGACCATCCGAGAACAATCGAAGACCTGAACACTGACCTGCAACGTCACAATATGTGGGCAACACGTCACATGCCTGTAAGATGTGGCAAAGAGCTATTGATCTAAACTGCCCACAGGTTGGGACGTTGCAGGTCAGTGTTGGGGCCTTCTTTAACGAATGATCTCGGACCAACTCAAAATAAACGAACTCAAATATTAATGATGTCATTTAACACTTTTATTTTTCAGGCATTCGTTTGCACTGGTACAAATCTCCAATTAAATTTTTCTCCTAACGCCTGGTCAGAGAGACCTGAAGATCGAATACCTACAAGTGAATTTGTCAATTTTGACGTTGAACCTGGCAAGGTAAGGAATTTCACTAGTACAAAGAAATGTTTGAATACAATGTTAATTTAGTTGCATGTTGGTAATTTACTTATTTATTAAAATATGTTTACAAAAAAAAATAATCGAACCGCGTGTAATTAAATAATTCTCAAAAAATCTTGATAAATGCATATAATCCTAAAAAATTGATTTTTAACTGGCCAATCGGTCACGAATATGGGACCATCGTGATGAGGAGATTCCAGAGAAAATAGAAGACTATCTGGCAGCCATTACATTGGAATCTTCAAATCGGAAGTAACATTTATAACACGAACAACTAACATTAGGGTTTAAATCAAATATCTAAGCGGCTTGTGTGTAAAAGTGACTTCTGAGATGGTAATAAATGAAAATGACTGCAAAGTTCCAAACTTATTAGTTATAAACTCGATGGCCTTCGTTCTTTACTCTGTCCGACTGTGTCAGGTTACTCGTTGACTAAGAAACGTTAAACAGATCAAGACGTTTGTGTGTAGTCACTTTTCTATTTACCAGTTGCTGTTTTTAGTTGAGAAAAGAGTCCTTGTAATCACAAAAAAAAAATTCAACACGGATCAATAAAGCAGTCTTAGACTTAGTCTTAGACAGTTCTTACATTATAACATTTAATTCTAAGATTGAGACTTGAGTAAGACAAATGTGTCTTGACTCAAAAAGACTCCTTTCCTTTGCATCTTGATTAAAAAAAAAATTCTTTCAGAAACCAGTACAACATGTTATGATGGTAATATTGCGTTGTGGATATATGACCTTCCCATTGTCAAAATACCTCAATTGAAAAAAAATTATTTTGACGAAAACTCGCTTAAAGTTGTCAACATTTTCCGTACGCTAATTGTCATTAATTGCTGAAGACATCAACATTTAGTTGCCTCGGTCTGGCATACGACCTACGCAGCAACCTTCTCTTGTAGAGCTTTATAGTTTGACACCCACCCCCTTTTCCATCCTACACATAGTAATTCTTTTTTTTTTTATTAAAACAAAACAATCATATCACAATTAAACAATTATATCATTCAGCCTCGATGATGTTATAAGCTGGCGTCAAATTTGATTGCGAAGAATAGATTATAAAAAAAAAAACAGCATGTAATAGCCCAATTTATAATAGAAAGTGGGAATAAAGGCCCTATTCCCAATTTAATAACAGAATTCGTTTAATATATCGTTAGAATCACTTAGCTGTGTATCTTATGTAGCGCTATTGAAATAAAACAGTTCGTGTGATTTACAATTTAAATCAAATAGTGGATACGATATAGGCCTATTTCACGTATAAAAGAGATTCGTGAAATACAACACTATTTGAATGTAAAGTGCGTGAGATTTAGTCAAATTTTAATCAAATGATACTAGAAATCACGTGATTTAAATCAGATAGTCCGTCGGATATAGCGCCATTGAAATAAAATAGTGTACGGGCTATAGCCCTATAAAAATAGTTTTTGAGATATTATCACATTGGGCTCTTATTGGCTTTGGTTGTCACATTGAACTTCTGCTTGAGATTGATAAATGAATGTACGAGTTACATTTGATTACAATACCTCTAAACAACTCGTATCTTCCTGAAACCTGGACATGGATCTCGAAAATTGCTCTAACGATTTACCTAGAAATGTAAAAGATGGTGTATATAGCTGAAGAAAGAATTGCTAGCTCGTTAACCACAACATGGTGTATATAGCTGAAGAAAGAATTGCTAGCTCGTTAACCACAAG
>JADKLZ010000167.1:15845974-15857344 GCA_021533235.1 Biomphalaria straminea
CAGATGCAGTAACATATTCTTACCTGTGCTACATGATCAGATGCAGTGGACATTGTTTTGGAGACTACTAAACACTATTCTCAAGTCAGCTGCAAAGTTGGCAAGATGTTCACAATACATATAAAACAAACTTGTGTGTACGTTCTCAAATAATGGAAGGAAAATCTTCATATTCTCTGAAAACATCAAAATGGACAACATTGCATGTCAAGTCTCTAACACTCATAAACAGATTTAATTTATTTACAGTGTTCCCTTGACTTTCAAGGGGAATACATTCCAAGATTGTCAGTGAAATTCAAATTTACCTGAAGTGGAGACACAGTATATAATTTCATATATATACATATAGACAATTTTTGGATATAAACAGTATCACAGAACATCTCCAAAAACTTTAAACCCCCAAATAACAATTTCCCATTCCATATACCAACTGTTTCTTTAAAAACACTCCTTAAATGTTCCATCATTTTTCAAAGTGACAGACAGTACTGTACGTCACATTACAGTATAAAAAGAATTGGTAGATACAGTAACTATAGTCTGCCATAGAAAGAACATATCTGACAGTTCAATCTTCTGTTTAATCATTAGCACCTTCCTATTCTTTTATCTTACATATATGTGTATGTCTTTATAATAGTTTTAAGTAAAACTATTCACAAGAAACTGACAAACACAGGGATGAAGGCTAGTAGGTATATGAGAAGGATTCTTTGCTTTGTATTGTGACATAGTCTGTATTCAACCAGTTGATGTGCTAAAAAGCTATTTCAGCATCTGGAATATTTGGTGATAAAAATATATTCATTTTTTTCTCATATAATATATAAGGTCATATCATATAAGGTACATATAACTGTGGTTAAAAAAAAATTGCAGCATTATTTATATTAATATTTGTTGAAAATCACTGGCATAACTCTTCAGCAAAGGCATAAAGGAGGCGGGGGCAAGGGGGTACGATGACCTGGGCCTTCCCTCGAGGGGACGCTACACACAGAGAGGCGCCTATATATGTTCATGAAAAATGTAGGAGGGGTGGGTTCGCCAATAAAGTACCTTGCCCACTCTGCCTCTGACCTTCAGTAGAAAGCTGGAAATGTGAAAGTCATGGGGCTACTGCATATTTTATTAAATGCAAAAAATTGTGTAGGACTTTTTACAAACTGTATTTATCGAAATCAAACTTACAAAATAAAAATGTTAAGTGAACAAGAAGTTTCTAAGTCTAAGGGCATTTATTTTATAGATTACTAAATTAGTAGCTTGTAAGGCAGCATCCAGTTCATTTGTGTATTCTTCTTCTTCTTCTTCTAACCAGCTTTTTACTGCTGAGCTGTCAGCTCTTTTGCAGACTGTGCCAAGGAAAAATAGTGTGCTGTTTTTTTCAGTTGTTCAGCACTGCCATAAAGGGTGTTGGTTATGTTGGGCTGTAGTGGTAGTAGGGTCTGCCTAAGGTGGATTAGGAGGGGGCATTAAAAAAGGATATGGTTTACAGTTTCCTAAGGGTGGGAGCAGTGTCTACAAAGTGGGAGTTGTGTGGGATTTATTTTATTGAGATGATAATTTAAATGAGGTGTATGTCCTGTTCTTAGTTGGAAGATTGTACATTGCTCTTTGCGGGGGAGGAAGTTAATACTGTCCAGTTTATTAGGCATGTTCATTTCTTTGTACATGGCTCTGCCTGTGTTTCCTGTTGCCCATTGGTTAAGCCACTCCTCTTTGTGGTTGTTGATTAGCATTGACCTTAGGGTGAGGTAGTTGACAGGTCTATCTGGTTGTTCCATAGATGATCCTGCCTTTGAGAGCTTATCTGCCCTTTCATTTCCCATGACACCAATGTGTCCAGGGATCCACTGTAATATGATGTTGATGTTTAAATTGGTCATCATCTGGTGTATTATCATTTTTAGTGTTGTCAACTCTCTTGGGCTTTTTGAGGTGCTGCTGTTTAGTGCTTGAAGAGTGGATTGTGAGTCTGTAAAGACAACAATATCTGATGGTGCTTGTATTCCTTCATGTAATTTGTGTATAAGACAATAAGTCACTTATGTACAGTGCCAAGTACATTATTCAAATTTATTGTCATTATTTCATGATTTCGATAGTCAAATTATAATATAAATTATAAGGTAGGGGGATTCAGTGATAAAATTGTTATTAGCTTATATGCAATCAAACCACTATAGCTAGATAGATAATTTTGAGATATAAATAAAACAAAAATAATTTTGAAAATCGGATATTTAGTCCAAAAGTTATAAATTTTAAAATAATATTTTAAGTGAGAAAATACGTTCACCATCATGTCATTCATAAATGCCACTCCACCCCCCCATCTGCCGATGTCTAGATCTAATTCTAATGTACATGATATTGGAGTTATGATCATGACATTAAAAAATGGCCTAAAATGAAATGTATAATTAAATAAATACAAAATCAACTAAATTTGTTTGTTTTTACAGTTAAATACATTGATAAACACAATTAAAAAAAAAAATTCATTTGACCCATTTAGATCTATACAGCCGGTAAGCACAAAAGGATTGGCTGCACCCGGTTACGTGACCTGTTATTGACACCGCGAATGACGCGAAGGGGGGAAAAAAAAAGAGGGCTGCGCGAGTCAAGCCGAGTGATTTGATTGGACCAAAATAAACGATTTCTTTCGATCAAAAGCCGCTGTAATCCTCAATACTTAACAAAAAAACACACATAGAATCAGCAATTGATGAGCTTTAAAACGATGTTTGAAATTTTATTCCAGGTCCACAGAATACGAAGTTATTACAAAAACAAAATTTCACCCTGCAACAGTTTCGTACTCGCTTAAGATATCTTCAAATTTCAAACAGATATTGATAGGTCATCCATTTCAGCGTAAAACGATGTATCACATGCCTCCTATATACGACTTGTACTTACATGAGGCTTTTAAATAGAAAATGAGATACCCTTAGAACCTCGTTTCGCCGTGAAATGGGACAAAAAAATACGGACAATTTTTCAGGCGGATTAAACGGCCTATATAAGGCTAAGGTAATCTAGACATCCCTAGCTACACTACAGTCGGAGTACAGTCTTACACTTACAGTGTCTACAGTGACTATGACTAGCTATGTGAAATCCCGCAAATTCTCGTGTCCAAAAATACCGTAAAATCTTGAGAGGGGGGTTTCCTTACTTCTAACATAGGTCTTGGTTTGAAATCGATTATGCTCAGTATATGCAAAGATATCATTGCCTAAAGAAGTGAATCCGATTACTTTTGATGATGAAGAACATTTTTGTTTATGAAAATTTTTTGAAAAATAAAATATTTATATTAATATTTTGCATTGAAAGTATATACATTTTTATTTTTACTGATACTCATTATTGGTAAGTCGTCAAGTGTTGAAATTTTTCCTGCTAATAGTACATGTGTCTGGCTATATTCGTACCAATTTTCAGATCGATCTATCGCTAGCATCGTCCAAACTAAAAAAAATAAATATTGCACTGACCCCAATGGACTTTTCCCGTTTTTATTTTTTTTCATAGAAGATATCGTGATTCAACAAGAAGTGAAATTATAATCTTGTAGCAGATATTATTAGCTATATATTTAGATACGTTTTAAAGATTTTGTACCTTGCGATTTTTTTTAAAACGCATTTGAAAAAAAATTGTTTCAGGCGATTTTGATCCCACTTTTAAAATATTTTGTTTTTTTTGCCATCACATCGCCGCCATTTTATCCACGCCTCTCTAACATTACTTGTAGATCTAGACCCGATCATTTGTTTATTTCATCGATATTTGCATTTTAAACAACTAAAGTTCATAAATATAAATTAAATTCGATTTGTGAGCTAGAAATTTACTACGAATGCGAGATCAACTATTAAATTTCTTATTTAATAAGTAGATTTTTTCCTCCACGAAACTCAATTCCAATTTTTTACTTTTTAAGCGGTGGGTCACAGTGGGCGTGTCTTGTCAGTTCTCGCGAAAGCCCTCTTGTATCAGTTCGTCTGTGACAACCAGTGTTAGTGAAAAACGACACAAAAAAATTCATAACTTTCTAACTGTTAAACATACAGTCATAATTTATATACCATTGGAAAGTTCTTTTAAAGTATTTTAAGGATGTACTAACGAAAAATTGTTTTTTCAAAGATAAATATTTTTTTTCACCTCCCTACTATGACTACTTAACTACTATTAACTAATTAGTCTAGATCTAAATTATTATAAAATCTAGATCAAGTCAAGTGATAAGCCTAATAAATTAATAAGTAAGGTGGCATTCTGCCCCATTCAAGACTACTGAGTCTACTGACTTAGTCTTAGTGACTACCTAGATCACAGATGATATTGATAGATCATATAGAATCTAGATGATATGTATATATACTTAATAATTTTAATTGTTAATACTATCAATGTATCAATCTAATCAATATCATAATCATATTATTTATTATTTAGATCTAGTTAGTTTATTGAAAATTATTGATAGCTAGATAGATGTAAATAAAGGGAAATGATTTCTCTTATTTCTTTAGTACCTCTTCTAGATAAAGAAATGAGAAGTTGCACTAAGATCTAGACTAGATCAGAACTAGTGTCAATGTTATTGTTTCTACTTCGCTGCCATTTATTATACATTTTTCTTTTCCGGAAACACAAAAACAATCTTCAATGCCTTGAGGCATATAAAGTGAATAAAGGGTAATAACTCACATATTCAGTAACAGAGATTCAATTTATCCCCCTCATTAACTAAAGCTAAAAAAATATATATGGTTTCATGAAGCTATTTTTTGAGTGAAATCTAAAACGGCTCCACAGTGACACTCAGTGATCTACATGTGTCACACTTCAGTGTGTAAACCAAAAGAAAGAGCGGGTTATGTCATAGGTTCAGTGGCGTAGCAAGGAATTTGCCATCATTGGGGGCCAAATGGGCTTGACTTCATTGAGGGACTTAGCATTTTGCGTAAAATTTATTTTTATTCATAAAAAAAACTTTAACCCCAAAACAGCCGTTCAAGATAGTGCAGAAGGTGCGCACTGCCAGAATCCAGACTAGGAAGGATGTTGACCAGGGGCGTAGCTAGGGATTCGGGGGCCCGGGGGATCGACCTCTTTGGGGGCCCCTTACATTTTGACATTCGACATATGCCATGACATAATGTACGAAAAAAATATATAAGCTATATAAATATACAAGATCAAATTGGTTCAGTATATCTGTAAGTGTAAACTTAACAAAAAAAAAAATAATCATTAAGATTATTTTAATGAATAATACCGTTGATTATAAGCTAACTAATGCACAAGTGACAAATCTCAATTCATATTGCTTTACGTCGTGCATTCTATGCAGCAAAGACATCTATAACATCATCTACATCTATACTTTCTAATATTTGTGACTTCACTCCCATGATAAGCCTTTCTTGCGTCATTGTGCTCCTGGGATAGTTTTTGATGAACTTAAGCTTTGAGAATGACGAAATGGAAGTAGCCTGAGTTAGCGGTATTCGGAGGAGGTTGCAAGGTTTGAGCACACATAATTACCATATGCAGCCTGTTTCCGCAATATGTCTATTAAGGATTGTATTACTGGTTTGTTGATGAAAACTGCTCGTACATCAATGACATCATTGAACAAGCGATTTGCCATTTATTTCATCATACAAACAGGAAAAAGTAACATAGTTTGTCATAAGCGTGTCATCATCCAACAGGTGTCTTGGTTCAAGAAGAAACCCAAAGGTATCCATTGTTTTCCAGCCTTTGTAATCTTTCCTTCATCCCCATATGAAATCTGTCCAGCACTTCTGTCGCAAAACTTTTTAATTGCAGTTGCAGTTCTATTGACAGCCCTACATTAGAACTCAACTTCCTATAAAGTCTTTTCTTTCTTCTGGTTGGTTTGATTACAGGGAATCCATAGTATTCACTACCTTCTTTTGCTTCTTCGTTGGATTGGGTGATCAGCTTCATCCGTTTCTCATCATTTTGCAGAAAGCTTGAATGGGTTTGAATATATTTATTGTTTATGTTTTGTGCGAAAGCAAAAGCATCCAGTACAATACATAATACGAAGGATCTATATATTGCTATGCTCGAGTATAGAAATTCTCCGATTAGAATCACAACTGCTGATGAGTAGAAGAATCAGGGACATCATTCCAACTGATCCAAACTATTGAAACCATCGGTAACCGAAAATGCAGAGACATTACTCAACGAACGACAGATGAAAAGCAAAGTAAAATACGATGCAAAAGCAAGACTACCTAAAGATTATTCTGTCGGAGAGAAAGCGAGAGTTCGTCTTGGACAAACATGGCAGAAAGCAGTTGTCATAAAAAAAAACATTACTCACCCAGATCTTACATCATAAACAAACGATGGGAAAACAAACAGAAGAAATCAACGCTTTTTGAACAAGAGTTTCGATGACGATATCTCTGGGTACTATGATACCGACGAAGGCAACGAACAGTAAACTGTTAGAACAAACGAAACAGACAGTTATAGACCAACGTCTAGAGAACCTTTTGTGCCAATCAAGACAACCAGAAGTGGTCGAATTATTAAAGTTTGTAGTAGATATCAGTCTTAAGAACCTTAAAAGGAAGGATGTGATAATAACTTGAAAAGGAAGGATCTCTGGGGGTTAATTAGGAAAAAAAAAGTTGAACAAATCATGTACAGTTCCAAAAAAAAAAGGTGACAATTGTTGGATCTATCTCAGCAGAATGAAAAGCTTCCAGGTTGAGAAAGTGATTATCACAGTTAAGAAATATTGCTTTTAGATTTATGCCTAACAGATGTATCCGCAGGCCAGACAGACGGCCACTCATTGTGGCTGCGTTATCATAAATTTAACCAATGCGTGACGCTGTTTTGTAACCCCACCCTGGTCAACCCGAATAACGGACAATTCTAGCATTATTAGGAATAACTATTGGATCTGTTATACTGGAATTCGCTGTACATCATAAAGTCTTAGTCCTGGCTAGTGGCGGCCTTAGAGGGTGGCAAGTGGGGCAGCCTGCAGGGGGCCCTGCGATCGGAGATTTTATTGTCACAAACTTGATCACCACACATTTTTCTAATAAAATCCGGATATCAATGTTAATATACGAAATAAAATATTTGGATTGGTTGCTTTTTGTGTTTTTGTCCCAATAGGCTATTGTCATGGGAGTAATTTTTAAACTTTTTTTAAGTTGAAAGAATTTTCTTTATGCAGATCAATTACAATACAGTATATTAAGAACTTAGCGCGGCCAATAGTAAGGCAACAATGGCTACTCAATGTTCTATGTTTTGTAACAAAAAGAAGAAAGGCCCACAGAGTTAAAGACAGATAAGCCGGTTAGCGTGATGTGGTACGGTATATATAGTTTATCCTTACGGAGCCCCGCACATGACACACGAACTGCTTATGACGCCTCTGTTCGTGGCAACAAAGAGAGTAGGCTAATATTCTTAGTTTTTGCTGCAAGTACGTTTGATCTCTTTTGAAAGTAAAATAATCGGCAACAAATCTATTAAAGATTTGCATTTAAAAATGTATAACTAACTTTAACTTTTCTCTAGGGACCTGCGAATCAGGAAATTTTTTTCGAATCGAATATCGAATCGAATATCAGAAAATATTCGAATTTCGAATCGAATTCGAATCGAATATTCTTGAAAAAACTTGACAACCAACAAGTGTACAATAAAACTTGAACTTCAAAATTTTTATTATATAATCTTTATTTATACTGAAACACATTAAAATGTCAGCAATAATTAAATTGCAAAGCAGGCGTTTTAAAAAAAAGTTCCCCCTTTCAGACCTTGTGGCCTATAGGGCAGATGATGTAAAGGTCATCTGATTCTGTGGCCTACGGTTAACGAGGGTGTCATGTGGCCAGCACAACGACCAACCGCCTTTACTTTTCCCCAACTAATGTCAGGTACCCGTTAGAGCTGGGTAGACTCAAGGGCGCCCGAAAATCCCGAAATAAAAATCTCTGTCTTCACCAGGATTCGAACCCGTGACCTCCAGTACGGAAGCCAAACGCTTTACCGCTCAACCACCGCGCCCTCGCGTTTTAAAAAAGTAGATCTTTATTTATTTTGGCCCAAATCAAAGTTTCAGCATTATTTTCCGAGAGATTGTGACGATGGTCAGTAATAATTTGTCCTCCTACTGAATTAACTCTTTCTTATGAACAATTTGTTGCCTGAATTACAAGCAAATTCCTAGCTGCTCTGGCCAAAAGTGGAAAAATATTAATACTTTTAAAATGTTTCGATTTACAACTGCTTGCTTCGAATACAAACTGACTTCATCCTTAATTTGCTCAGAAATGGTGGAAATTTTGTTGATTCTGGTATCTCCTTGAGCATCATGCACTTTCTTGAACATTGAATCCATAAGGCTTCCCCTATTCCTGTCTTGAACAAGACTTTCACGTGGCAATTCATCAGAATTTTTGCCAACTTTGCTTTAGAGTTAGCCAATATTGTCTCTACAAATAAGACAGCTTTTTTAGTTTCAGCTTCTGAAAATAAGTAGTGTTTAAATCTTGGATCAATGAATGTGGCTGCCAGGAGATGATCCATTGTCAAATCAAATCTTGCTCCAAGTTGTTTCAATAGCTCATCTCAAAATTGTTGGAGACCTGTTGGTGATTTGGACACTAACTCTTCCTTCAATGTAAAAATGCAAGGATAGATCAAACTTATGCTGACATTGGAATCAGCACTCAACACTGTTGTTGCTTCTGCTGTTGGTCTTAGAATTGGAAGAGAAGCTTTCAGAGTATCTTGTAAAGTTTGTGTTAATGGTTTTGGTGGATTTCTTGCACATTTCTTTTTAACACCACATTCTACAAGTGCAAGAGAGACAGGAACAGAGTTTTGGTCAATCCATTCCAGCAAATAATATGTACTATTGAATCTAGTAATAACATCTAAAGGAGGCTTTGATTCCTTCATTCCTTGATCAGTTTGATATTTGGACAACATAGTTTGACCAACAGTTGATGAATGAAAAAAGCCAGCAATCCTGTGAACATGACTGATTAGGTTCTGAATGATTTTTTGAGCATCTAAAGCAGCATTGATTGAAAGTTGCACACCAAAACCGAGCTTGAATTATCCACACAAAAAAAGCATTACTTTTTTTGAAAATATTCGAACATTCGAAAATTTAAAATAATTTCGAATCGAATTCGAATATTCTTTTAATATTCGAAATTCGAATCGAATATCGAATATTCGCAGGTCCCTACTTTTCTCTTTCGGAAAAATATTTTAAAACGTACTGGTACTTGACACTATTTGTCAATCAAATATATTAATTTATGTATTTACAAACAAATTTCTGACACCAGTTTGGGGGGCCCTCCCTAAGTGGGGGCCCGGGGGGATTTTGAAAATCTCTCCCGCTCCCCCCAACGCTACACCACTGAGCTACGCCTCTGCATAGATTGAGAGCATACAATCAAATGACCATCAGAAAGTCAACCGTCCTTTTATTTATGTCACTCGAATTCACACCCACCCCTTTAAAAAAACAAACTCGGACAGTCAGTTTATACATTAGACCATCACAAAAGATCTACATCATTCCACGTAAACATCAATATTCTAAGCTATCAGGTATGTCAAATATGGTGTTCGGGGGCCACATAAAAAAAAAAAAAGAAAGAAAAACAAAACAAATACAAGATTAAAAAAACATCGAATAGAAGGTTTTGAGGTCATACGATGTGAATGCGTGGTCATTGGCATCGTATTGGTTTCAAAATCAACCACCGCTGGAAACCTGTATTATAATAATTTAAATTGGCACTCGCTGAACATCCAAGAAAACATTTCACATCTAGCCTCTAATGCATTTGTGCGTAAAATGTATTATTTAATGTAAAAAAAAAAACAAATACTAATTTTGGGGCCTTTCTCAAGTGGGGGCCCAAGATATATTCAAATTCTCTCTACCACTCACTAGCTACGCCTCTGCATAAATTTAGAGTATACAATCGGATGACCATCAGAAAGTCAACCGTCCTTTTACATCAATATTCTAAGCTTTACATCAGGCATGTCATACATGGCGTTCGACCACCTTGCACGCGGTCCGCTTGGCCACCTAAAAAAAATCAAAATAATAGGCTATTAAACTATTAAATCAGAAAGAAAAGAAAAACACAACATTCACAAACAAAAAAAAAACAACAACATCGAATGGAAGGTTTTGAGGTCATACGATGTGAATGCGTGGCCATCGGCATCGTATTGGTTTAAAAAACAACCACCTCTGGAAACCTGTATTGGAATAATCTAAATTGAAACTGCTGAACCTCCAAGAAAACATTTCACATCTAGCCTCTAATGCATTTGTGCGTAAAATTTATTATTTAACGTAAAAAACAAACAAACACTAATTTGGGGGTCTTTCTCAAGTAGAGTCCCGGGAGGATCTCTAATTCTCTATCCCCTCCCCACTAGCTACGCCTCTGCATAGATTGAGAGCATGCAATCGGATGACCATCAGAAAGTCAACCGTCCTTTTATTTAGGTCACTCGAATGCACCCCCCTCCTTTAAAAAAAAACTCGGAACTTCAGTTTATACATTAGACCATCAAAATAGATCTACATCATTCCACGTAAACATCAATATTCTAAGCTTCACATCAGGCATGCCAAACACAGCGTTCGGGGACGCATGCGAAACAAAAAAAAAAACAAGATTACAAAAAGAGTTTGTGTGATACACAAACTCAGAGGCGGCCCCCGTCGGAGTCGGATCCCTGTCAGATCCGCCTATTCGCAAGATGTTTCGGATGTTCCTTCTAAGTCCCTGGCTCAATCTGCTCCCATCCTTAAACTATCGCAATATTTCTGAAAGAACAGTAAAGGTTAAATCATATTTTCAAAAGCCTTTAGTGTTTTTTTCTAACCGTGACGGACAGACCAACCAACAGACAAAACGCACAAAAATATGCTTGTTTCATTCTAATGGGGGCACTAAACAATTTTTTTTTTAAAAAATCTGATTTTTTTTTTAAATTAAGAAATTAGTTTAGAATTATGTCATTTCCGGGCTTTACGCTAGTACACGAAAGCCGCTGCTAAAAGTTCATTTTAAGAAATGTGCATGGTATCTATACGCTAGTAGCATTTCTTATAGTAAAATTTCCGCCCTTACATTTACGTAATTGTTTTAGAATTGGTGTTTTGTTATTAAAAAATCGCTTGCATAATTAATTTTATAAATTAAACGGTTTGCTTTTAGAAAACTAAAAGTAGCCGTTGCACCTAAACTTTTCAAGCCGCATTTAATGGTGAAATAATAT
>JADKLZ010000167.1:15865389-15880908 GCA_021533235.1 Biomphalaria straminea
GCTATGCTGTTGACAGTAGCCTACACATACGCTATGCTGTTGACAGTGGCCATGTTAAACCTATATGCCTATGGAATCAGCAAAGGCATCGCCATATATGAACTATGAACTGTCATGTCACTTTAACTTTTTATGCCTATGGAGTCGGCAAAGACATCACCCATATGACTGTTTATGGACTAAACTACTATACACATGGCTCGTTTTTGAGGGACTCTCTTGCATTATTCATGAAAGGAACTACGTTGTTTATTTATGGACTTTATGGACTTTGTGCATTGTTTAATTATTGATGGACTCTGTGTTCTTTATGGAAAAGACTACCTAAGGATTGTGTACATAGTGTGATCATTTATGGACTTTTGCGTTGGTAGTGGAAAAGACTATGATAATGAACTGTGTTGTACTTTATCATCATCAACGACAGTAGTGATGATTGGAACAGTATTTTATTTCCTACCATAAGCTATAGTGGAACTGTACATATGTTTATTTGATTACATCTATGGACTCATATGAACAATGAACTCAATGTGTCAAGATGTCTATCAAGACTCAAGAGCAAGATATATGTTGTGGTCCTTTTCCCCAATAATGGCCATGTAAATTGTAAGACATATGACAGTAGGAGGTAGAGTTTTGGACTTGTGGACTGAAAAAAAATTGATTGACAATTTTTTTTTGATAAAGGGGGGAGGAAATATGTAATGACTTGACGCGTAGAAGTATTGGGAAAATCGGGTATCTATAGAATGACGTGACGTAGGGATTAAAAACTAGGATTACATAACGACGAAAGATGGAGACGGACGTGACGCCTAGAACTAGCAACACGATTTCTGACTGTGTCCTTATTTTTGAGTATTAAATTGTTTGAAGTTAAACAAGCGTTATTAAGTTATTCAATCTATCTGTTATTGTGTGTTCGAACTCGTAATTTCATCAGCACAACAAGCAATCTTCTAATACAAACACCTTTAACAATATAGAGGTTATTTTTATGAAGGCTATGTATGCATCCTTCAGTCTTAAAAGACAATGGATGCGCCCAGATTCCAGATTAACCACTGGTTTTGGTTTATTCATGCCCTTTTTTCTGTCTTGGTGAGACTTATTGTAACACTTTGGTGAACACTTTGTATCTGCAGCTGTCAAAGCATTTACTAGCCATTGTAATCCTTATTGCAAACAGGCAGTGAATGCCACATAGTCGGCGAACATCAACTCCTTATTCAGGATACGTCGTCCCTTCAATTTGGACAAGCCGGTTTAAGGAGCATTCCATCCGATCTACTGTGGATATATACTCCATCTTCCAGAATTGTAAAGGAGCTATCATGACCCGTTACCTATCCCTTAGTCTGGTGGACCGTTGGGGCACCAAGCAAGACTTGTAGACTTCTTTCTCCATTCCTCTCTATCCTTTGCCCTGTTTAGAACTTCTTTCATTCTTTTATGTTGTCTTCCTACCGCTTTCTCTGCCTGCCTCTTCTTTTTCCTGGAGGAAGATCTAGTTATATGGCAATAGATTTTAAGCTTTTCACAGTAGTTAGCAGGTTACCATGGGGTCCGATTGCTGCAATAACCTTGTCTCTAATCTCTTGGTTTGTCATGCGGTCTTTAAATGAGATGCCTATGATCTGTAGCATCTCAATTCCATTGCTAGGGTCCTCCTCTCTAGCTCTGCAGTCAGCGTCCAAGACTCACATGCAAATAGAAATGTGGCCATGACTAGGAAGTGCATCAGTCTGATTTTGGTGCCAAAGGATGCGCCCAGATTCAGGCTAAAAATCGATGCAGAATAGTGTTGGGGCCGAAACACATCCTTCCTTTACCCAGCTCTTGATGGATAACAACCTAAACTAGAGGAAGAATTGTCAAACTGTACAGTTCCTATCATGTAAAGCTGACACTATTTTCAATTGCTTATTTAGACAGCCAATTTTCTCTGCTTAAGTAAAAACACATTGCTAAGTAAAGATCAAATTTCTATTACTTTCTACTCAAGTCACTCAAGAGAAATTTTATTTAGAAATGAAAAATTATTTTAATGCATGTTTCATTTTTCTGTGTGTATTTCTTTGATTGTCACTAACTTTTAAATCGAAGGTGATTTAGCACAAGTGAGATTATCTTTAACTTTCAACTAATTTGAATTTCTTTTCTTTTTTTTCTCAGTTACTTATGGATTTTGAGGATTGTACAGCAAATAGAGGAACACATTTTATCTGCTTCCACTTAGACAAACAACATGGAAAAGTGCTATTGCACTGAGTTGAAGATATATGTCATTTAGAGTCTCTTGTGTCTTTGACTTATGAAAACAAAATGCAACAGCAAATTATCAGTGCACACATTCTAAAATGATGAAAAGCACTGTAAGCTGCATTATTAAAAAAAATGCTCTAAAGTGAAATACATCTAATAAATGTTCTTTCTCAAGATAATAAAAAAGACTGAAGTGTGCATCTTGCATTATACAGCATGCTTAGTGCACTCTGGTCAAATCTGATTTGTGGACTTGTGACAAGAAGGAGCATGCAAACTCAAGCTTGGGGTGCCACCCAGTCAAACAACTAATGTTGACATGAATTGACTAAAGAAATCTGTAGCTAAATTATGTTCTGGAAGTGAATACACAGGTCAATTGATGGACATGACGGTATAACTCACTCCATCTTTTTGCAAATCCAATTACAGTTAGAATGAAGGGATGACATTATGGATAATATTCTAATTGTGTTTTATGAAAAAAGAATACATCAGAAATTTAAATGGTCATTTTCATATTGATAAATGAAAATTATATTGATTTGCAAACTAATTAAAGTCATAAAAACAAAAGTTTTTTTTTTTTTTGTTTTTTTAAAGTATTAATGATTAAGTTGATAGGTGATCTGAACAGTACAATATTTATATTAACTTTGTAAAAATATACTTCTTTTTTTTTTTGAGAAATTGAGAAATAATAAACAACTTTGTTTTATTTAAAATAGAAAATACAGTTTCCCTATTATTTAGTAGAAAACAATAAAAGTATAAAAATATTTGATAAATTGAACAAATTGTTTTTTGAGCATACCTGCAAAATTTATCATAATTAATATTTATTTTTGCCATGCCAAATTGTCATAGCAAGTAGAGATAATATATACCTGTATGAAAAAAACTATTAAATTATTATAGATTTAGTATGGGAATGTGTCTTTAGCTTGACTGAATGAGAAAGTTTGAGTAATCCAATAAGTTTTCAGTTGAATGTTATTTAAAAAGACAGTATAGTTTTTAAATTCTTTTTAGTAGGCTAGTTGGCTATATACAGATTACATTTACATTTATAGTCAAAAAAAAAAATTTTAATAATTGAGAATCTAACAAGTTTTCGAAGTTGTGTAACTATTTATTAAATGTCTATTATACATTTAAAAAAAAATATTTAGTAGAAATAATTTTTCAAATCACTTTTTGAAAAATATAATTAGTTATGGCAATAATGCTCAAGTCCTCATAAATTGTAGTTTTGAAATCATCATAGGAAGGACAACATTATATTCATGAGCTTTCCGCTAACAGCAAGATACTGGTAGGTATTTTGAAGCACAATCTTTCTCCTTCAACTCAGAGGATCACAGGCACTTGACAATTTCTCATACTGTGTTGGAATAGAAATAAAATGCATTTATTTCATAACTAGTCACCAATTCAATGTTAGTTATATATAGTACCAAACTTACCAAACTTCCATATGTTTAAGTACTTTATGGATGAAATCAATTTTGAAAACATATAACAAAACAGTTATTTAAAAGGTATGTTAGGACAAAAGTTTAACATTATAAATGTGATGAGAATGTATTGTGAAACAAAATAGATGCAAACAAATATTTAAAAAAAAATAGTAATATCTTGTGTGCTTTTGTACAATTGTTAGCTCTAATCATGTATTTTTTTTTGAAATGCACAATTATAAAACAATTTCTTCACAGATAATAAAAATTATTGTTATTATTACTATTATATAATCTTTGACATTTTAAATTATATCTAACATAGAATGGAATGTAGTTATAGAAAAGGCTGTACTGAGTATTTGAAAAAAAATATTTGAAAATCATAGTACTGCATACATAAAATTATGGACATTTCTTTGCAAATTTAAAGGGAGAACTTGAAGACCGCTTTTATTCTTTTTTGCACTTGTTGCTTTGTAAATGATCAAGGCAGTCCTAACTAGTTAGAATTGTGCTTTCTTGGCAACATCTATCATTGAAAACATTAAAGACAATTTTTCTAAATTAAAAAAAAGAAATACTGTGGAAATTTGAGGAAATTTCCAATCTTGGAAAACGGTTAGACACTGCTGTATTTTTTAAACCATTGATTGGGATGTTTTTTTTCTTTATGTGCTCTTTAGTCATGTACTAATTTGATAAGATTAAGAGTATTAAATTTTAAACTGCCATACTTACTGGAAGTTTCAGTTAAAGAGTTTCTGGGATCCATTCTGTTGATAATCTCTTATGAATTAGAAAGCATCATTTCGCCTTGAAATCCACATCTGCGGAAAAGAAAAAAAAATGCTTTTAATGTGAGCAATAAAAAAAATTGTTATTTTAAAAATATCTAAATATATACAGTGATTTAATTCGATGAATCATGTAAATACTTTCTTTAAGCATTTTTTCAACTGATCTAACATCATTCCCACAATATATTTAATTCTTACCCAAGAAAGTATAATTTTTAAGAAAACACCTTCGACAACAAAATAAAAGATGCTAATCACTGATTCTATATCTGGCTACAACAATATTATGACTTTAGAGGAAATGAATGACAATATGCTTTAAAATACAAAATTTTTATGCTATTTATATTAATGCTTATAAATTCCATCCATATTATAATAAAGTAAAGGTTTTCGCTGTTATAAAGTACACGCTGTTGGGAAACTAGAGAGGCCATTTTATATGCATCACTTCCACCTATCCTAGATGTAGATAGTAAAGCCGTAAAGGCTTTAGTTTTCATGACTCTATTGCTTATAATTTACAACAATGAAGCTTAACTAAATTTGTAATTCAGCCAATGGGCAGACAGGGCTATATTGCCTTGGTCAGCAGCCAGTCTATGTATGATATGGAAACTCCTGTGCAGACTTGAGGCAATACATAAAGTTTTATTTACAACAAAACAACAATACTGTGTTAATATTCACCTAGAAAATTAGCTTTAAATAAAATATAACACATGTATTTTTACAATTAAAATAACCTACATACCGTTAAAAAAAAATATTTAGATTAGTTTAAAAAAAACAACAACTTACTGTTAAATCTAAATGTATTTATACAGCTTCTGACTTCTGATCTGGGTAAAACTTGAATCCACTGCATGAACGGTAGCGAATTAAAGTTGGACAGTTGGAGCAATTAAGTTTAAGTCTTAAGTAGTACTTCTGTGGCTAGTAGTACTAGATATAATAATAATCATATATAGATCTAGATCTGGATTCTCAGAGTCACAGACAGATGTCATATGAATAGATAAACACTAGATTCTAGATCTACGTTCAAATTATTTGTTAGTCATATTTTTGGTAACAGTGCTATAGGCATAGCCAGATTTTTATAACAACTAAATCTGATTTACCAACTTAAAAAGAGAATTTACATAGATATTGCTCCAACTAGTCTAGTTTATATCTAAATAATTAAAAACTCAAGCACTTTTATTTTCAAAAAACAAATTATAGTAGTGTGTACGGTCGTATTTGTAGATATATTTTATAGCCATAATATAGGTCACTAAGTCTAGGTAAAAGTTTAGCTGTTTACTACGTGTACAATTACTTTTTATTGAAGTAGGGCCCTATGATTCTATAATGGACCTCATTCACCAATTGTAAATAAACACATTTAGTCACATCATAATATTGATAAAATAGTCAAACATACGGATCACGTGACAGCCTTACGTATTGCGTAATTTGTATAGAACATATAGAGAAAATGTTGTTTGTTTACATTTGGCGAATGAGGTCCATTCTATTTGGCGAAGAAAAATTTGGAATAATCTCAATTTTCTAAATGGCTTTTAGAATAATTGGATGTTATTTGGGATTTTATTTAGTTAAAAATAACTTTTAGAGCTGAAAGTTTGATGCCTATATTTCAATTATTCATAAATGCATGATTGCTTTTAATTTTAAGGCTGATTATCCATTTATATATTTTAAAAAATGCATACTGCATAATTTCTCCAATAACACTATACTAAAAAAAAATAGGTATAGAATTTAGATATACAAAAAGTTGGTAAAGACGTGAGTGTGTGGCTCAGGGACTCACTATTGTTAGTTTGTTTTTGGACTGACTCACTCACAGACTTAACTTCTATCCCCCATTGTATAGGCTACCTAAGTAATGAATGACACTCTCAAGACTGTATTTACTCTTTCATTGATCGCTCTTTAAAGCTCTGATTAATAATATACTGTGTAAAAAGAAATTGTGAAATGTGATGAAAAGAGAAAAAAAAAACATATTAGCCAAGCTGGCATCATCATTCAAACATAGTGAATGTCGCAAAATAAGTTTATACCGGAAGTACCTCTACCAATAGTATGGAGTCTGACGACACTTATTCTTAGTTACCCTTAGTGTTGGCAGTCCTTTATATATAGTCTATGGTTTTACACATCCCTTCATTCATATCTCTAAACGCGTTCTTGTTTGCAAAGAAATATTTTAGTGTACTACGGTAAACCTAGTGACGTAAGCAGCGTTTTTCCCGTTCACGTCATGGAAAACTTTCATTCATAAATTATTCAAGCCAAAATTAATTTTACAACGAGACATTTTATATATCGAAATAACGGTCGAACTCGAGTTTTCCCGATGTGGCCAATGAGCTGAGAATTTTTTTCTCACTAATATGCAGATACGTTGAAATTTTAAAGAAAATCGCTAGAGCCGTTTTCGAAATCAAAGATATATATATTGCTCGCTTAATAGTATAGGATAAGGCTTGACTTCGATTCCGAAGATTAATGAAGAATCTACATTTAAATAATACACCGAATATATACGTGTTGTGATCATAGACATAAATAAATATAGACTGGAAAAAGGAAGTAACTTCATGTTACTTGAAAACATGTAGGCCCTATATCTATTGAATTCGGATTTCCGAATTATGAAAAATTTAAAAATTGCATGATCTTCAGTCTTAGAGATTAAAAACAATTTATACACATAGAATAAAGTACATACAATTGCAATTCACAAATTTTTATTTCATAAAACTCTTTTATTATTTATTTATGTCTATGGTTGTGATATAATAAATAATCTTCAATACTTATGTATTTACACATCAGCAGCGATATTCGTCATTTCAAAACCAGAGACAATTGGTAAACATTTGGACCACTAAGATGGAGACTGTAAACAACAACAACAACAACAAAATGTCAAGCAAACTTTATTTAAAGTTCAAGTCAAAGTGATCACCTATTTTTCTTAAAAACGCCACTGCAATATATAGAATGCATTACCAGCGGCGTCACTAGGGTGGGTGTCACTCGGTGCGGTAAGATCAGGGTGTCACCCACACAGCGTTCGACTTTTTCTTCCCAAAAAAAACTATCGTCGGTTTGTTCTTTTTTTTGCGCAATAATACAGTTCGTTGATTGTTGTTACACAAAGTTGAAATTAATAAATTTTCCATCGTTTGGGGGCCCGGGGGGACTGAACTCTTTGGGGGCCCCTACATTTTGCGTAATACTTAATTTTTAATGTAAAAGACACTCATTTGGGGACCCCTCAAGTGGGGGCCCGGGGGGACTTTCCAATTCTTCCCCCTCCTCCCACTTCCCTAGCTACGCCACTGATTCTGGGCGTTTTTCACTTCAGAAACGCATACCTCTGACATCTACAGCTCATTATTCATCAATGCGGATCGGGACGAAGCCCCGACGCTAAAAGAGTTTTCTTGCATTTCTTACTGCAGAAACGCTTCTCCTGACATCTAAAGCTCATTATTCATCAGTGGGGTTCGGGGCGAAGCCCCGACGCGAAAAGCGTTACTTTGCATTTTGAACTACATAAACGCATTCCCCTGACAACTATAGCTCATTATTCATCCTATGTTTGTAACTTTGTTTTGTTACAGAACTATAATTCAAAGTTCTAAACGAAAAATTTCGGAAATGGAAGGAGAAATTAAATATACCAATTAAATTATATTCTAATTAATTAATTTATTTTTTGCATTATTACGATTCAAGCATAAATTGTGAGCTATAGTTCCACATTTATTTATCTAGAAAAATAACAGATTGAGTAAAGGATGTAAAAAGGCGACTAGGAGGACAATATTTGAGTTCTGAACTCATCACAATCGTTACTCTTATACTGAAAAATTTCGTATGAATTCTAAATTTTCCAAAGCAAAGTCTTTCTTAAAGTCTTTCTTAAAGAAATTATGATAAATTCATGTCAAATTACATAAACTTTGTCGCCATATTTGACTATTCTGTTTTAAAACATCATGTTTTCGTCTGGATAGAGAAGGTGCGGTAGAGTGAAAACGATTAATCCTCGCTTTTTATCATTTTTACAAATGTTTGCGTCGGGCATTAAATAATAGGAGTGAGGGGACTCGATATAAGAATTTAATTTATAGCATATATAAATTATATTACTGACATATTTTTCATATGACACTCTTATCATTAATTGCAATATCCCATCAATTGGTCACACTTTCATAAAATCGTTCTTTCATGGGTCTACCAGCAACACCATGAGCAGACCAGCGAGTTGTTCATATGATACGCTATCATTAATTATATTATCCTATCTATTAGTATTAGCGACAAAGAAAGAAAACGTTTCTAGAAAACCAAGAAAATTGTATATTAGAAGCATGCTCTGATTAAGAATTTTGACCAAAAAGCTAAAATAAACAAGGTTACAAAGACAGTTTGTGTGGAAACACAAACTTAAAATCGGCCCCCGAAGTGATCCACCCAGTCAGATTTCAATATTTTCAGAAAGAACATCGGAATGAAATTATATCAAAGACAAATGACAGATAAGAATGCAGATAGAAGTTTGACAGATCTTATGTAGATAACAAATACTATTATCTTCAAACAAAAGTAAATTTGAAATTAAATGAAATTTATAACATTATTAATTTCTTAAATTAGGTTTGATTTAAAATGCATACTAATTAGGTTTTTCTCTATAAAAAAACTGCTTGCATAAATGATTTTTAAAAATTAGATTTTGAGCTTTTAGAAAAAAAAAGTAGCCGTTGCATCAGAACTTTGAATGATCTATATTATCGTGATGTCAGATTTTCATTTTCTCTTCTACTTTCTGAGCACTAAACGGGACGGACGGACAGACAGACAGACAGACGGACAGACAGGCCACACAAAACTAATAGCGTCTGTTCCCCTTTCGGGGGCCGCTAATAAATGTACACATCCATTCAAGTTTCTTTTTTTTTCATTAATACTGCCTGCACTCCTGTATGAATTCTTGACATTGTAGCTTCATTATCATGTCCTTGAGCTCATCCTTTCAATCTCTTTCCACGCGTTTAAATTATCAGAACTGCTACCATCAGCTTTTGGTCCACTTTAAGAGAAATATGCCACAGTATTTCAGTCATTTAAATATTACCATTGATACTGTTAATATATCTTACAGCTTCAGATATCTGTGTCACGTATGGTGTAATAGAAGATACAAGAGTACCTTGCAGCATTTATATTATGTCTCAGAAAAGTATATCCCTTAAGTGGTTTGCTAAAACATTTATAAACTCTTTGAGTTTTCGTACAAGCTTGGAAAGTAACTTTTTTTTTTGCGTTTCTTCTTTGTAATCGTATAAGTTATTATTTCAGCAATGGGTCATATTTGGATAACATTCTCATAATTCCAAGAAAAAAATTATATTACTTATGAAAAGTCTTCTTCAATTCGCCACCATATACCAATTTTTGCTTTGCTGGAAACAATGTGATTGTAAGCAATCTAAAAGTGCAAGATGTTCCCCTGTTTTGTCATCTATAATCATAGATTTCAATTGTTTTGTAGCCTAAGTCAGGCTGACTTCTTGTTCCAAATGTGAAAACCTGATAAATGTTCTTTGTTCTTCTCGCGAGTTTCTCATTGCAGACATGCAACTATCAAACAAGAAAATCTTGCTATTGATTTTTCCCCATTAAAAGTTTATTCAACAATTCCTATGCTTTATGATCTAGCTTCTGACATTTTAAAGTTGATATTTATTATAATTTTTGTTTTTTTGGAAATGTGAATTTTTTTTTTCACTCGGGTGTCACCCCCTATCGGATGAGACCCGCTGCGGACCGCACCCCCCTAGTGACGCCACTGTGCATTACATGTCCCAAAGAACCAAATAATATATAAAAATACTTTAAACAAACTCACTTATATTGAGTGAATATGAATCAATCAATACCATTCTCTGGTCAATGTGCACATTTCTGTATTTCCCCCCAGACAAAACATGAGTCAATTAAAAATTAATAAATAAAATAATTAATAAGTAGTAATTAAATAATTGTGTTTGACAGAGAAAAAGGGACATAAATCTTAAAGTATTAATAGACATGGATGTAATTATGAATTTTTATATAAACTTTGATTCAATCAAATATTTTTTTTTTATTAACTTTGCTTGTTTTTATCCTGTTATCTTACAAACAAAGGATGTTTCTTGAAGAAAGAAAATTATTATTTAGACTACTGAGTACGATTGAACTTGGCTTGGCTACCCATCAAGAGGGCTCGAGGTCGACGATTCAAGCAGAGCTGTGTTTAGGGTACGGAAAAACATCTCTCAGATACCACTGGCCCACTAATGAGATTGGACCATAGCGCTCTGAGCATGCTAAAAATGTGAAAGCTACATTATAAAAAAGTTATTAATTAGTTATTAATTACTTAATACCTTTTGTGTTTTGTTTACCTTCTTTTCGGTAATATTAATCAATAACAAGATATGCATCGGCGTATCTCCGAGTTATTGAGGGGTTGTATATAGTTCATGATTAGATACACTGTAATGTTGTAATATACCTGCTGGAGTTAATAAATTATAAAGTCATAGTTGCAGATATAGGAATATTAGCGGATAGTCAAAACCAGCTCAGTTTCTTTACAAAGAGCGAAGACCCAAAATTGTTTATAGCTGTCACTAATTTTGTTGATGTGTTTATCTGCTGACCGTCACTAGGATGTCCATCATCTTTCGTTGCAATTATTGGGATCCTTTCGACACCGAGATTAGATAATGAAGAATAGGAAGTCATAAAAACCCTTTGGTCTTATCTGATTTGATTATAAATGATTAAACATTATACAGGTATCGATATTATTGACTCGTTATTTGTGTGCTTACACTTCATGTACGTTAGTGGTAAAGAAAAAACTGCAACTAAAGATGAACGTCTTTTCTGTTTTTCTAATTCTCACACTGTTTTGTGTTTGCGGTAAGTTGCCAAATGTATCTGGATAAACGTTGTTGATTTGCATATTTAGGCAAGATAAAAACTGTAAAAAGGGGGGGGGGGACGACCGTATGCCAAAGAACAACATACACTGAATGAGGAAATTCTTTGCGATACATTACAATTATCATGAAAACTGAAATCGGTTGCATTCAAAAGCTTGGGTTGATTCCTAAAAGCTGAGAGAAAAACGCTTTTTTTTTTACATTTAAAAGCGATCATGGTAACATATTATTATTATAGCTTTTCTATAGCGCTACTTTCATGCTTTTAGCATGCTCAGAGCGCTTTGGTCCAATCTCATTTGTGGACCCGTGGGGGGGGGGGGGGAGGGTATCTAGGAGTTAGTTTCCGTGCTGCTTTTATGCGCTCAGTAAACACAACTCTGGCCGAGTCGGGTGTCGAACCTCCAACCCCCTTCTAGGTAGCCAAGCCAAGTTCAAGCCGCACTTAGCCTCTCGACCACGCTTCCACACAAATACCCCATTACCCCCTTCCCCAACTGGTCCAGACAATGATAGTATCTTGCCCACCGAGAAAGCTAAAAGCATGAAATTGAGCTACACACAAAAAAATGGTTACATTAAAAAACATAGAAACTTACTCTAAGAAATTAAAAATGAATAATAACAACGATTATACTAAATATAGTTGTATCAATTAGTTTGTACCATGTGATTAAATTTGTCATAGATTTAGACTAACAATTAAAAAAAAACCTGTGCAATTATAAATATTTTTACAGTAATGTTTTTATCAATTGTTTATTTAAGCACAATTTGATGCTTTCTCAGTGCATTATGATCCTATCACACGTCTGGACCAGTTGGGAATAGGGGGTGGGAAGAAGGGGGTATATGCGTGAGTGCTGCTGTTATCGCTTTTTAAATGCATACAAAACCTTCACTCAGGGGGGTCAAGCCTCCTCAAGTAAACTAATTCAACAAGGTTGAATTGACTAATTCTGTCAAGTTCGATTTCTTTCCCTTGTCTAATGACAAACTTGATAATTAATTACCTATAGTTAATTAGCTAATTGGTTATTTTTTAAAATTAATTCTTGTGTTGTCAGGTACAAGAAATGATTGTGCAAAATTTCAGTTTAATCCGAGAGTGGGTGTGGTAGAAATAAGGTGGACCAACTTTTTTATCAGACAGACAAACAGATTATCTATTAACAATTTTATTACACGATAGATCCAAAGTAATTGATACAATTATACTTAATATAAGCTTTTAAAAAAAAAAATTTTGTATGACGACCACTATAATCAACGATTAGGTGCAGGCTGTCATGATGTTTGGAGAATATAGAAAGTGTTGGTTGATTCTGTCAGAATGTCATTTAGAACGTACATGATAAATAGTGTGCACTTTTCAGCACAGAAAAAAAAAGATTTTTTTTAGCTCTTTCGGTTCTATCACAAACATATGATCACTAACATTCGATTACAAACATATGATCACAATCGTATGACCACAAACGTATGATCCCAAACATATGATCACTAACATTTGATTACAAACATATGATCACAATCGTATGACCACAAAAGTATGATCACAAACATATGATTATAAAAATATGATCACAAAAATATGATCCCAAACATATGACCACAAACGTATGACCACTAACGTATGACCACAAACGTATGATCATAAACATATGATTACAAACATATGATCAAACAAATATGATCACAAACATATGATCACAAACTAATTTTCTATGAATTAGTTGGTAACAGCGATCTTTTCATGTAGTGTCCTTAATAGTTTTAAAAAGTAATGAAGAAAAAAATGCATAGCTTTATAATTATAACACATTTCTCCCCCCCCCCCCCTAAATGTTTACACTGTTTGGAACTTTCATTTAAGCTGGCATGTTGAATCTTTCTTTTTTAAAACTTTTTTTTCGGGCGTCAGGGTTAGCCTGCAATAGGGTCTGGGAGAGCGCCTACGTAAGTTCCAGCATCGGCCTTTTACTAGATTCTCAGCACTACTATAATGCGATGGACATTGGAGGCACATAAAGGACACAAATGTCGTGATAGTCGTTGCATTCTTAAAATAATATAGCACTAATGAAATGAGCGAAGACGAATTGAAATATCTTTTTATTAGCGGCCCCCGAAAGGGGAAAAGACGCTATTAGTTTTGTGTGGCCTGTCTGTCCGTCTGTCTGTCTGTCTGTCTGTCTGTCTGTCTGTCTGTCTGTCCGTCTGTCCGTCCGTCCCGTTTAGTGCTCAGAAAGTAGAAGAGAAAATGAAAATCTGACATCACGATAATATAGAGCATTCAAAGTTCTCATGCAACGGCTACTTTTTTTTTTTCTAAAAGCTCAAAATCTAATTTTTAAAAATATTTTATGCAAACAGTATTTAAAGAGAAAAAACCTAATTAGTATGCAATATAAATGAAACCTACTTTAAGACAATTAATAATCTAATATACTGCACATGTTTTCACATTTTTTTTTGTTCCAACATACGAGTAACATACCAGTATTTACTCGTAAAGTAATCAACTCATAAAACAAGTGTGGCAATTGCCTTGAACATCGGCTTTACAAGGCTAACGTTGAGAGATCAAAGCACGGAAGATGTATATTAGTTTTGTGTGGCCTGTCTGTCCGTCTGTCTGTCTGTCTGTCCGTCCGTTGAGAGATCAAAGCGGATCTGACAGGGATCCGACTCCGACGGGGGCCGCCTCTGAGTTTGTGTATCACACAAACTCTCTTTGTAATCTTGTTGATAAAAAAAATTTGAGTCGAAATCAAGAAGCCTTACTTTGAAAACGAAACATTTCTTGTTTAAATTATATTTTATATTCAAATATGAATTTATACATACAATGAAAATAGGCCTATATTTTTGTCCTAGTTAAAATTACAATAAACGCCTTCGTCCTCCCTTCTCTTTCTTTTATCAGCACGTGGACCGACAATTGGAGAACCGCTAATTAGTCGAACTTTAATGATTTTATAGGTCAACTAATAAAGAATAGGTCTAGAGTACTAGACATTTAAACAATTAATCAATAGGCCCTTATTCTTAAATGAACTTTGTAATTTACAGAGATAACCAATAAGACCTACGCTTCTCTGAATTAATCTAATCTACAAATCTTAGATCTTGTTCTCTTTCGATTTCACTCTGATGTACTTCTTGGAAACCGGAACAAGAACCGAGTATTAAATTGGGGTCAAAGTACTGTGCCTATTTGATGTGTAATAATTCATGTGAAATAATGATTTAATATATGGTTCGAGTTGTTATTATGAAAACGATTTTAAGAAGGCGCTGGTTATTTTATTTATATTTCAAGTCCCGGTGTATCTTGTTCGAACGAGTGCCAATGGCATTTAATAGCCAACCTTAAGGAAGATAGCGTAACAGTGTTATGATGTGTGTGTGTGTGTGTGTGTGTGTGTTTCTATGGTGACGGTGGGAAGAGGTTAGCAATTGGTTGTGAATGATGCAGCTTAGATGGCATTGACGTCAGTTGGTCTTTGGGGAGACGACTATAGAACGTGAGATTGACAGTGTTATTGTAATGAGTTAACATTTGTTAAAGAATATTATTACTAAAGTCTACTACAGACTACAGTTATTATATCTCATTTTAACTTGATTTTGTTAATATTGTTACGATCTTCTCTATCAGGCCTCCTGTAAACACTTTTTAGACACACACAGCACAACTAACACAAGAACGTGACAAGAGTTTCAAGTAACAATGTGGCGGTTTAATGACAAATACATCAAAAGCCAATACAACACTATTGGCTACACCAAATTCAAATGCTTTCTTGTACAGTAGAACTGCCTACTAAACACTACAAGTCTCTCTCTGTCTAAACTCGTACAGCTACATTTTCAAGGACTCACTTTGTACCACACAGTCCTTACTGCATGCTGTCCTGGACTCACTTTGTACCACACAGTCCTTACTGCTTGCTG
>JADKLZ010000167.1:15893407-15905284 GCA_021533235.1 Biomphalaria straminea
TGAGTGTGACAGACGGACAGACGGACAGACGGACAGACGGACATTTTCACAAACCTAATAGCGGCTTTTTCCCCTTACGGGGGCCGCTAAAAAGTAATTTAGGAATATTTAGAACTAAATAAAGTGTAAATGTAAAAGTTAATTAAATCAATGATGGATACAAAGTCATTGTACGATACTCTATAACGGAGGTAATATTGTCTAAAGGGGTCAAA
Organism: Biomphalaria straminea; assembly: GCA_021533235.1. Classification (NCBI taxonomy): domain Eukaryota; kingdom Metazoa; phylum Mollusca; class Gastropoda; family Planorbidae; genus Biomphalaria; species Biomphalaria straminea. Next base: position 15,893,623 of record JADKLZ010000167.1, read on the forward strand.
TTTCCAAGGAGTTAAAGTTTCAAGTGGTCATTGTACTAGGTTCGGTATTCTCTTATAATTATCTAATCTATATTAATTGATTGTCAGCATCCTCACTGTGCTCTATTTATTCAATAATAGTATTATATATAAGTCAATTTTTTTTATCTACGGTAAACGTGATTTAGGCTACATTCCGTTGTTTGTTCATCGTTGGGTTACTTGTTTTATTAAACTGAGTTTGCAAGCTTATAGGAAAATATCTGGGCCTTGGTGGCTGAAAAGTTAAACGTTTGGCTCCAGAACTTGGTTTCTTGTGATCGAATCCTGGTGAAAGACTGGGATTTAGAATTTCGTGATTTTTAGGGCTCTCTGAATCCATCCAAATCAATTGGATAGCTGACTCAAGTCAAGGAAACTAAAGGGTGTTGGGCGTTGTGCTGTCCACATGACACCTTCCCGAAGAAACAGATGGCCTTATTATCATCTACCCTGTAGGTCTGAAAAGGAATCTTTACTTTTGGAGGCGGCTGATCAGTAAAGCCCTTGTTCTTCCCAATCGAGGGATCCCGGTTCGAATCCAAAGATTTCTAATTTCGGGATCTTTAGGGCACTCACCTCTAATGGGTACCTGACATTTGTTGGGGAATAGTAAAGGCGGTGTTGTGCTGGTAACACGAAGCCCTCGTTAGCCGTGGGACATGGAAACAGATCAACTGCCAAATTGATCAAAAGATTTGAAAGTGAAACCAATAAAAATATTTTCAACACTTCGATTCTACGGTGTGTTGAAGTAGAGACAGATCTAATTACAAGCCCGCGTATGCCATTCAATTTGGCTCAATTCAATACAAGCTCTGCTCTCCGAGTATGGAATCGTGACAGTATAATTCAGGTTAAAGATTTCACTTCAAAATGTGGTCAGTGGCGTAGCAAGGTACCCGTGGGCCCGGGTTCAAGAGTATGTTGATGGACCCCCCCCCCAAAGAAATCCAGTAGTTTGTATGTATCGTCAATCCTACGCGCGATAAAAAAAAAGGCATTGCCAGTTTTTATGTAGTAAAATGAAATAATCAGACGAATTTTCCCCTTAACCGGATGTTCCAATACCTTATATACTTTTATAGTCACTGGCATATAAATATAAATATGCCATAGGTTGCAAGATTCGTAAAGTAATGCAAAGCCGATTTTATTTTGTAATAAAAAATCTTAATTTTTACTTATCCTTATTTCCACCCAAGCTAGGCCCCGCGCAATCAGTTTCGCATAGGGCCTCGCAATCGCTAGGACCGGCCTTGCTAAAGAGTTAGTATCTCGGGCCCCCAAATCCCTAACTACGCCACTGAGGCTATTCTACTATTCGCTCATATTGAAAAACCATCCTTAAAAAAAGATGGTGATATTTTATTACTTAAGAGTATTTATTCAGTCAATCCTACAGACTTTTGGTTCTCACTTATATGAAATCTTACAAATGGTTCTCGAAAATATGAAAACCTACAAATAACTATCTGAATGCAATTTCTTTGGGTAGTTCGTCATCGGAGTTGACAAAACGTTTTCAAAAAATAATGCTAATTTTATAAACTTTTTATTCTTTTTGAGTGCTCTCAACCTAGATAGAGAAAAATGACACAGATTGGATCTCCTTTAGGTGTGTTGATAAAATTGCACTGCCCAAAAGGTCTATTAATTCGTTTTGAAACTGTGGGTCGAATAAAGGATTGTGTTTTGTTTTCTTAAGAATTTATGTACTGCTTTAGACATCGTTGTTGTTACTTGTATCACCTAAACGATAGGCCACTAAATGAAAGGTTGTTGCATGCATAAGTTAAAACTAGCATTCACTATGTAATGAATTACTTTCGTCAGTAATTGTCAACTTCTTCAATGTGCTCCTTGTCTACATCATTCACAGCATCAGTCGTTCATGTTGTCTGTATCGTTGGCAAGCTTGTTGATGGATTTAAGTAATTATATATAGTAGGCCTAGCCGCCTACCTTTTTTTTTGACGATACGGTTGGAAAACAAACAACATTGATGCTATCTCAGGGTATAAACCCAAGACCATCGAGACCATCCGAACGACTTTCCAGTGCACATACCAGTCGACAAAGCAGCCATTCTGTCTAAGGAGTATCCATAAGGTGCGTTGGTTCGACCACATACCAGACACAGAAATCTTAAAGCTGTCCAACATTATCAATGCGACAGTAAAAAGTTCCAAACTTCGATGGGTGGGACATGTAGTCCCCATGCCAGACAATCACAAACGACTTCTGTACGGGGAGCTGTGTGCAGTAAAGCGCTCCCATGGAGGCCTATACAAGCAGGAAGAGTGGCCAGGGTGAAAGAGCGTCGAACCAACAAAAGAGAAGAAGCAGGTTTATCTGCAACTGACCTAACCAACCCATGCCACGTATTTCCATAGGATATGAGAAATGTGCTCATCTTCGACTACGAAGGAGGAGCTATCAATTATCGCTATATCTTAAAAATTCGTATTAGGCCTATAACATCTTTAATATTTCCCTAAGAAACAAACAGAATATGATGTTTTTTTTTTCGTGTTTAATACCTATTTCAGTCTAAATCTAGGTTTCTGGTAATGGAAAAATATTTAAAAATATTATTTTACGAAAAGAAAAAGCCGAAAAAAGGTAATAGTATCAACGGTTTAGTTAACACAGAGGGGAAAAAGCAAAAGAAAGAATGGGAGTGAGCAACGCACCGTCACCAGATTACAATAAAACTGATGAGAGCAGTCCCTTACAATGACTCTAGTTGAAAACACGGGTTAATGTTTGGAAGTTAATATAAAGTTTGACATGACGTGCAGGATATTAAGGACACTTTTTAATTAAACAAATATTTTTTTTTTACTAAATTGCAGTTTAGGGCAGGCCACAATCAATTGGTCATTAGTCATGGGACCAGGAGATATGAAACCCCTACGGTGTGGGCCCCTAAATGGCCGTGGGCCCGGGTTCATTGAACCCCTTCGCGCCATAAATGCTACGCCACTGACTCTATTGTTGAAACAATAAACACTTTTACTGCTCACGAAGGGATCCGTCGAATGACCTCAGTTACTAGCCGTCTGTTTATTACTTCTCATTTCGTACTGTCCTAATGAAAAGCGCCTTGTTGATAGTGTATCTTACAGTGTTCTTACTTTTTAAAGATCTCTCACGTCATTTGTCACTAAGTAAAACTTTCCCCTTATTCCCGAAACAAATAACTAAATTCTTATCATATCATAACAGTAGATAGTGGCTTGATTTGATTATTATTACTTTTTAACAATTATTATTATTATGAATTTGCTTTTTAATAGCGCATCTTTCATGCTTCTAGTATGTTCAGTGCACCACGTTTCCATCTCTCTTGTGAACCAGTGGGTGAAAGGGGTACCTGGGAGATGGTTTCTGTGCCTCAATACAGGGCTCAGCAAAAACAAATCTTCTCCAATCGGTTAGGGTTAGGGTTAGCCCCTTGATAAGTAGCTAAGTGGTTTGTTTTTTTCATCCATACATCCTATATTATAAGTGTTTGATTTCTTTTTCTCATCCATACATCCTATATTATAAGTGTGTGATTACAAAAAATCAAAGTCCTCGCCTCAGTAAAGTCAATACATTGTAGCATGGTTGGTGAGGAACAGGATGAGGTAGCGACTTAACTCTTTTTTATCTCCGTGATTATTTTCCAGGTTCTGACAGAGTTGTTCATTTTTCACATTTGTACATTCTACCCTCGAATGCACCCACCCCCCTTTAAAAAAAAACCTCGGACCGTCAGTTTATACATTAGACCATCACAAAAGATCTACATCATTCCACGTAAACATCAATAGTCTAAGCTTTAAAACAGGCATCTCAAATGCGGTGTTCGGGCGCCGCATGCGAAAAAAAAAAAGAAAAACAAAACAAATACAAAAAAAAAAAAATCGAATGGAAGGTTTTGAGTTCATACGATGTGAATGCGTGGTCATCGGCATCGTATTGGTTACAAAATCAACCACCGCTGGAAACCTGTATGGGAATAATCTAAATTGAAACTGCTGAACCTCCAAAAAAACATTTCACATCTAGCCTCTAATGCATTTGTGCGTAAAATTTATTATTGAACGTAAAAAACAAACAAACACTAATTTGGGTGTCTTTCTCAAGTGGAGTCCCGGGAGGATCTCTAATTCTCTCTCCCCTCCCTGTACGCCTCTGCATAGATTGAGAGCATGCAATCGGATGACCATCAGAAAGTCAACCGTCCTTTTATTTAGGTCACTCGAATGCACCCCCCCCCTCCTTTAAAAAAAACTCGGACCGTCAGTTTATACATTAGACCAGGGGTGGGCAAATTACGGCCCGCGGGCCACATGCGGCCCGCCGAAGTGTTTTATGCGGCCCGCGAAGACCTAAATAAATAATTATAAATATCTATAGAAATTTTTGAAAATTTTGATTGTTATCACTTGCAATAAAGAGGCCAAAGAAACATTGTCTCTAAACGTCATTCAAAAGAGTTTAAAAAAAAAAACGAAGATTATATTTAATAACAATACTACATAAATTCAGTAAAAGACATAAGCCCTGGCCAATATTTATTCAATGCTATGGAGAACTGTGTTGAAAAAGTTTGGTTGGCTAGTACGAGATGGCAAGGGTAACAACTGATGGAGCTTTGACTGAGAAAAACAACCTTTTTAATAGAATAAAGAAAATATTCCAACCATAAACTAGTAACTGAAAAGCTTACTCAAAGCTACATTAAATTCACAGTAAACAAGGTCCATCATACACCCAAATTACGGGGTCGTGCTAAGCATACTGCAACTATGCAGTTGCCAAGGTCCAAGATTGTCAAAGTACTCACTTTATGATCCCTTCCTGGTGGTAAAGAAAAGGATTAGCGAAACTTCTACCCGATGCTATTGTTCGAAGTACAGTAGGTCTTTAATAAATTGCATAATTTTAGTTTTTCTCCCTCATTTAGTATATTCTTATATAATTCGGAGCCACCAAAGTCATTTTGCCTATGGCGACCAATTATCCAAGGCCGGTCCTGACTGGCAGCTCCGTAAAGTATGTGAAGATTTGGAATTAAAACATTCTGATGTTCGGTAACACAGTAGTATTCGCTGGCCAATCATTAGATCAATATGGAATGTCATGGAGGAAATTGTTAGGTTCCTTGGTGGACATTGACTTTGAACCCTTCCTAATATTTCCAATGAAGAGCTGAAGATAGACTTCATGTGTCTATCATCGGAAGCATTGTAATTTGTTGTTTGCACTTGAAATGTATGTGCATCTTCTCAAACCAAGCATATATATATATATATATATGCGGCCCGCCTAGTCCCCAAATTTCATTAATGCGGCCCTCGGTTAAAAAAGGATGCCCACCCCTGCATTAGACCATCAAAATAGATCTACATCATTCCACGTAAACATCAATATTCTAAGCTTCACATCAGGCACTCATTAAAGGGAAACTCCGATGGTTTAGACAATTTTTGATATAATATGTGTTTTGATTCACAGATAATGAATATATTATTCTTTTTTTTTTATTTGAAATAATAACTTAGTAATTGATGTTTTTCAGACGTTATTTTCTGCGCATCCAAAACAGTCAGACTTTCACCGGGTTTCTATGTGACATCACACTAACCTATTAATTTAATCTATTGTCTCATTTTATAGCGTGAGACCATAGATACAAGTTCTCATTAAAAAAAATAAATCGCCGTCTATACGGTTAGATCTAGGATCTTGTAAGCAAAGAACAAAATGCGTATTAAAAGGAGATTTACATGCTTGACTAACCACGGCAGTGTATATTTTCTCGCCTGACCACTTAACACACAACAAACATTATCGCTTGGTTGTCTTGTCATGACCGACTACACGTAGTCTAGACTAGACTTACACTGACCAGTTTGTTCGAATCAGTCAGACACACGATATATTTACTTCTTGGGATAGGGAGATGTTTAGATGAAAATGTTTTTTTTTTCTCGAGTTGGTTATCCTGATGCTTTTACATCTCTGTCTCTATATATAAAACTATTGCATAGCTCTGGACTATACCGTCACTAAGCCTAAGAGCCTGACAGCTACTGTAAGAAAGAAGCGATACGATTGGTTAAATCTAGTTTCCCTTTCAGTATTGCTGATGGAAGTGACGTATGTCTAAGATAAAAACAGAATCTCAAAGAATCCCGTTTTTTAGGAGGCGTGGCGAATTTACTTTTCTATTTATTAAATATAAAATTTTCTAAGCATTTAAATAAAAAATGATATAATGTTTACTATTACAACTTTTTACGCAGAATTTTAATATGTCAATAACTCAAATTTGAAAAACTATGAGAGTTTCCCTTTAAACTTCAATAACATTTTTGTTTGTTATCAGAAAACTTTACTTTAGGTATAGAATTATAGAGGAATGCCTGCTCTTTTTATATAACACAAATACAAGTTTATAAAAATTCATTTAATTTAATTTGGTCGAATCAACGATGGTATCGTTAATTAGGAGAGAGAGAGAGAATTCATTCTAAGTCTAATACTAAGACTGCTATATTGATCCTTATGGAAAATTGTTGTGATTACAAGGATTATTTTCTCATATACAGACAACACAACAGAAACATACACATCAATAGAACACAGCACAAAGAGTTAATTCAGTGTTTACACACTATTTGCCACTACAATTATTTGCATGTCCTTCGGTAGACAAGGCATCACATTATGTCTGTAGTGCAGTGATGCCCAAACTACGGCCCGCGGGCCAGATTCGGCCCGCGAAGTGGTTCCATCCGGCCCGCCGAAACGACGGCACAAAAAGTAGAAAATTCCCTCTTTAAAAGGTTGATAAAGTTATTTTAAGTACGGTAGGGCCCAAACTAGACTAGATGGAGTAGATGTAAAATCTAACAGGAAAAGTGAATGGTTCTTTACTTTTTTATGGAACATGATAATAAGCCAATAGATTTTATTATTAAAGAAAGTGTGGTTGGTTAAAAGCAACAACAAACACATATGGCAGAATTCTTGTTCTATTGTTACCTATGCCTAGAGATTGAAGGATTGAATAGAAAAAAGATAAGAAAATGAGTCTGTGGTTAAGCTAGATATAATGTTGCTCATATTTTAAGTAGCGAAATGAAGCCTTTTTTTTTCGATAAACTTCAAACCTCTCACTAATAAATGTAAGTGCTAGATCCACGGGTTTTAGTTTTAGTTCCATTTCATTACGTTTTTGTATCTTTTCGGTCATGTGGCCCGCGACAGGAGTGTCTGAAAATAAAATGGCCCGCAGGTCGAATTAGGCTTGGCATCACAGTGTAGAGTTTTGGTGACAACCTGCTCCTGTGACTTCTAGCCCTCAAATTCCCACTTGTTTTTACTTTATATAATTACTTTTGTCTCTATTGTGCTCTGCGCGCTATGGCTGAATCTCTATTGATACTATTGTGGAGCTAAGGAAGAAAATTATATATATGGAAGAAAGGCCCGTGTAGCAGCTGAGACAACGTGAACACATCAATTAGTGACACACTCGCACAGGATGTAAATGTATACACAAAGTCAGGTTGTGTTATGCACTTATGGACTCTATGAATAGATGACGTAAAATGATACGCACACCCGCACAGGCCATCACTAAATAGGTCAAGAATTTGAAATTTCCCCAGAATACAGGAAGTAAGTCCTGAGATGTAAACTCTAGTTTTATGTAGAAGGTTTGGGGAACTGTCCCTAAGGCACACGAAAATGAGACGATGTTTATTTGTTTTTTCTATTCTTTGTGTTGAAGGTAAGTGTTGTTTTAACTCAGTTTTATACAATGAGTTTCAGTTTTGTAATCAGTTTTGAGAAAAAAATAAACAGTAATTTTATAGCAGGTAAATAGTGAAGGTATTGTTTAGAGTTTAGAGACTCGGTAATAGAAAATTGTATTTATTGCATAGAGACACAGTTAACAATTGTAGGCATCTAGTCTGTTCAGTATGCTGAGAGACAGTTAGCAATACCAAACTCAGGATTTGAACTTTATTAAACAAAACAATTATTATTTCTTTCTGTTCTTAATAGCGCTTAACCTATTGGCTTAAGGAGGCTGGAGAAAGCGTAATGAGGTTTTTGGAGGCTGGAGAAAGCGTGATGAGGCTTTTGGAGGCTGGAGAGAGTATGATGAGGCTTTTGGAGGCTGGAGAGAGTATGATGAGGCTTTTGGAGGCTGGAGAGAGTATGATGAGGCTTTTGGAGGCTGGAGAGAGTATGATGAGGCTTTTGGAGGCTGGAGAAAGCCTGATGAGGCTTTTGGAGGCTGGAGAAAGCTATTTAGTATGCATATAAGTTGGACATAATTTCAAACAACAGTTAATAAGTAGTGTTTCATATTAATCGCGCAAACTGCAGCACTTTAGCCATATATTTAGCTATATATATTCTTAGCCAAACAATTATAACAATTATATATTTTATTAAAAGACATTAGTTAGGTCAGGTTCACATCTAACTTCACATTCACTTTCACCTATCCTTTGATCTTTGGACCGCTGGGGCACCACACAAGATCCATCAACTTTCTTCCTCCATTATTCTCTGTCTCTTTGATTGAATTTCATTCTCATGTTTTGAAAATATTGAAACCTGCCTTTTTACCTGCCTGGGTGGACCACTTCGGGGGCCGATTTTGAGTTTGTGTCTTCATACAAACTGTCTTTGTAACCTTTATTATTTTTCATATAAATTACATATATAAAACCATGACAGTAACTTTCACACATACATTCCTTTGTCTGACTCTCCCTATCCCCTGTCCAAATTGGTCCAGACACGTGATAGAACTAAAAGTTAAAAGTTTGAAATTGCGCTAAACAAATAATGTAGATAAAGTAATGTCTAATCGCACCTACATATTTTCTTGTTTCTCTAGATGACTAGATCTATTACGAATTTAATTGCGTGACTGATCTACATTCGTTGATGCAGTTACACATAATATAAACTTATGTTTTTATCAAAAGTATTTTTTCTTTTTTTAAAACACTTATATTAACTCACACTATATTTTTCTTGTATGTTTGGATTTTAACGATCAAACGTGCAAGCACTTCTTCTTATCCAATCTCCATCAGATTTTGCAAACAAGCTCATGCTCGATGTCAACGAATCTTAAATAATTGATTTTGTTTTATTGAGAAAAATGTACTAAACCAGGGGTGGGCAAATTAAGAGCCCGCGGGCCACATGCGGCCTGCCGACGTGTTTTTATCATTTGTAATGGTGAGGCTAAAGAAACATTGTCTCCAAACGTCTTTCTAAAGAGTTTTAGAAATAACAAGATTACAAAGAGAGTTTGTGTAATACACAAACTCAGAGGCGGCCCCCGTCGGAGTCGGATCCCTGTCAGATCCGCCTATTCGCAAGATGTTTTGGATGTTCCTTCTAAGTCCCTGGCTCAATTACTGTATGCTCCCATCCTTAAAATATCGCAATATTTCTGAAAGAACAGTAAAGGTTAAATCATATTTTCAAAAGCCTTTAGTGTTTTTTTCTAACCGTGACGGACAGACCAACCAACAGATGAAACGCACAAAAATATGTTAGTTACATTCTAATGGGGGTATTAAACAATTTTATTTTTAAAAATCTGATTTTTTAAAAAATTTAAGAAATTAGTTTAGAATCATGTCATTTCCGGGCTTTACGCTAGTACACGAAAGCCGCTGCTAAAAAATCATTTTAAAAAATGTGCGTGATATCTACATGTCTTACGTATTTCTTATAGTAACATTTCCTCCCTTACATTTACGTAATTATTTTAGAATTGGTGTTTTGTTATTAAAAAATCGCTTGCATAATTAATTTTATAAATTAAACGGTTTGCTTTTAGAAAACTAAAAGTAGCCGTTGCACCTAAACTTTTCAAGCCGCATTTAATGGTGAAATAATATTTTTCGTATCTCTTCTAGTTTTTGCGCTCTGAGTCTGACAGACGGACAGACGGACAGACAGACAGAAAGTCATTTTAAAAAATGTGCGTGATATCTACATGCCAAGAGCATTTCATATAGTAACATTTCCTCCCTTACATTTGCGTAATTGCTTCACAATTGGCGTTTTATTATTAAAAAATCGCTTGCAAAATAATTATTATAAATTAAACGGTTTGCTTTTAGAAAACTAAAAGTAGCCGTTGCACCTAAACTTTTTAAGCCGCATTTAATGGTGAAAAAATATTTTTCGTATCTTTTCTAGTTTCGGCGCCCTGAGTGTGACAGACGGACAGACGGACATTTTGCACAAACCTAATAGCGGCTTTTTCCCCTTATGGGGGCCGCTAAAAAACGAAGATTATATTTAATTGTAATACTATATAAATTCAGTAAAAGACGTAAGTCCTGGCCAGTATTTATTCAATGCTATGAAGAACTGTGTTGAAAGAGTTGGGTTGGCTTGTACTAGATGGCAAGGGTAGCAACTGATGGAGCTTTGACAGAGAAAAACAACTTTTCTAATACAATAAAGAAAATATCCCAACCATAAACTAGTAACTGGAAAGTTTGCACATAGCTACATTAAATTCAAGACAAAATGAGATACACATTAATGTAATTATATATATGATCAGGAGCCGTTCCCAGCATAGTCTATGTATACTGTTACTAAGTTCTATGATTGTTCAATGGCTCGCAAGGGGACTACAGTTTGATATTACAGAAAAGGAATAGCGAAACTTGTTCTCAATGTTAATGTTCGAAATACAATAGGTCCCTAATAAATTGCAAAAAAATTTTTCTCCTTTATTTTGTATATTCTTATATTATTCGGAGCCACCAAATTCACTCTGACTATGGCCTCCAATTATCCAAGGCCGGCCCAGACTGGCAGTTCGAAAAGTACGTGAAGATTTGGAATTAAAACATTCTGATGTTCAGTAACACTGTATTCACTGGCCAATCATTAGATCAATATGGAATCTCAAGGAAAAAATAGTTAGGTTCCCTGATGGACATTGACTGTGATCTTTCCTAATATCTCTAATGAAGAGTTGAAGACAGACTTTATGTTTATCATCGTAAGCATTGTAATATGTTGTTTCTACATGAAATGTATGTGTATCTTACAGCTTTTCAAACAAAGCATATATATATATATATATATATATATATATATATATATGCGGCCCGCCTAGTCCCCAAATTTCACTAATGCGGCCCACGGTTGAAAAAGGTTGCCCTCCCATGTTTAAATATTGTTGGCGTAGCATAGCTTGAATACGTGCGCAGCAGAACGAATGTAAAATGGTGCGAATGTTGAGAGGGTTAGAGAAGGTGGGATCCGAAAATGGAGTAATGTAATTAGAGTTATTATTGATATGTTAGTAATTGTGACTGTACACTAAAGTCTTATAAACTATCATATGAGTCTGGTATTGTAGGATTAAAAGTTGTTTCATGTTGGTTATTTTAAGTGTATGTGTATTACTTATTTTATAATGTGAAGCTCTAGCTTAACATTTTAAATTTTTGTTCTGGAAAAAGTATATAGAAGTGATCGAGAATCTTATCAGACATTTTTTTTATATACGGCGGCAAAACTATAAATAGTGTCACCACCTCAAAGTTGGTGCCATTGGGTGGACACCCCAGTTAAT
>JADKLZ010000167.1:15943339-15956242 GCA_021533235.1 Biomphalaria straminea
ATATATATATATATATATATATATATATATATAGTCTACCTTTACAGCTAGGGGCCCCGCACATGACGCTCGCCCAGGGCCCCGCGCACTGCTAGGGCCGCCCCTGCATACATACATACATACGCTAAACATTCAACTTTATATATTAGATATACCACGTAGGATTCTAGTGCTAGTACTGAAATGTCGATAAATATTTACGTTCAAATTATAGGCAAGTGAAAACAAAGATCAAAATTCAACAGCTGTTGTACGGTAGTTGGTCTAATCAATATTTTTGTTTGTGGGTCTGGAAACTGAACAGTGGATTTAAAAATATTCAAGTTGAGAGGTTTGTTCTGTTGGTTTAAGCATTTCTAAATAATGATATAAAACATTATTAAGAGCACATTATAAAAGAAATATAGTTTAACATATTTTTAGTGTTCTAGCTGAAGAGAAAAAGATTATAAATAGTAAAAAAAACCACAAAATTATTATGTGTAGCTTGAGGAAATTGATTCTGAAATATAGATATGAATAATGAGATTCCAGTCATATAGATGTGAACAATGAGATTGCAGTCATATAGATGTGAACAATGAGATTGCAGTCATATTGATGTGAACAATGAGATTCAAGTCATATTGTGTGAACAATGAGATTCAAGCCATATTGTGTGAACAATGAGATTCCAGTCATATATAAAAGATTACACTTGAAACATAGTCTTAGTAGTGTCTACTTCGTTATAATAATAATAATAATAATAACAACACAAAGCAGTTGTGTATAAATTATTAACTTCACTATTAAAAAATAAAATATATAAATTTGGCTCTGCCCATAAGCTACTTGCAGAGGAACAACAAGGTTGCATTGAAGAGTCCATGGGCTGTAAATTACAGCTAACTATTGATGGTATTGTACTGCACCAAGCTTATAGAAGAAAAAGAAACGTGCACATGTGCTACATCGACTACAAAAAACCATTCGATTCAGTTCCGCATGATTGGCTGTTGAAAACCCTGGAGATTCACAGAATAAACCCAAGAATAAAGCAATTACTGAAAGTCTGTATGGATAATTGGAAGATAAATCTACACCTTAATCGCTATAATCTAGGCTCTGTGGACATTAGAAGAGGCATATACCAAGGTGACTCACTATCTCCGCTCTGGTTCTGCCTAGCTATAAACACACTATCTAAATTACTCCATAGCACTACAAACGGCTTTAGGGTTGACACTAAATGTACAAAATGTGTGTCTCACCTGTTATACATGGATGATTTAAAGCTATATGCTGAGAACGAGCAAAAGCTGCACACCTTCATTGAAACAGTTAAACGCTTTAGTGATGATATCTGCATGTCTTTTGGCTTGGATAAGTGCGGTATAATAAGCGTAAAAAAGGGCAAGGCAGCCAACACTAACATTGCATGTGAAGGGATCGAGGAACTTAACTCTGCCTCCCTTTATAAATATTTTGGGATAAACCAGAATGCCAAGATAAACCATAAAAAATTAAAAGAGGACTTTCTTGGTAAATACAAGCAAAGAATTAATAAAATTCTCAACACAAAACTGTCTGGCGGTAACCTCATCACTGCAATAAATAGTTGGGCCGTCCCAGTGCTCCTATACACCTTCGGAGTCATCAAATGGACTGACAGCGACCTACATGACATTGACAGGCTTACGAGGAAATTATTAACCAAATTTCGATGTTTACACCTCAAGTCCTCCACCATAAGGTTATACCTGCCCAGGAAGGATGGAGGCCGTGGATTGCAGAACATCTTCAAACTGTGTAAGACGCAAGTATAAAAAATACGATCAAAACTTCACGCCTCCAGAAACGAACTAGTTACCTTCCTACGCAAATACGACTCCGATGCGACCCCTCTGAACCTACACAATGTTAATGTTAATATCGGACTGGACGACGCAAGGCATGAGATTCGTCAATGGGAAGAAAAAACACTCCATGGAAAATTCCCAGCTTTATTACATGGGGACAACATTGACAAGACTGCTTCCTTAGCATGGCTCAAAGCAGGTCATCTCTACCCTGAAACTGAAGGCTTTGTTACAGCAATACAGGACAGAGTAATTAGGACAAAAAATTACGAGAAACATATCCTAAAACTCAATATTGTTGACAAATGCCGAAAATGTGGAAATGTTGGCGAGTCAATTGAACACATTATGGCAGGATGTTCAGCCCTATCGGAATCTGCCTACTTAGGTCGCCATAACCAAGTTGCAAAGTTAATACATCAGCACTTGGCTTTGACACACAATTTGATCGGGAAGGATACTCCTCCTTATTACAAATACTCGCCACAAGAGGTTCTTGAGTCTACTGATTATCTGCTGTATTGGGATAGACCTATTTTGACCGACAAAACAGTAGAATGAGTAGATTTTAATCGCCCTGATTTGCTGCTCATCGATAAAAAGGAAAAAGCCGCTACCATTATCGACATTGCCTTACCACTATCTCATAATTTAAGAAAAACTGAGTTGGAAAAACAACGAAAATATGGGAACCTAAGCTTGGAGATTAAGCGTCTATGGAAGCTTTTTAAAACAACAATATACCCAATTGTTATATCAACCGAGGGGATAATAACAACTGACCTCACGGATACCTTTAAAGCCATTGGCATTCCTAGGAACATTCTCGTTGCCTGTCAGAGGGCGGTACTGCTGCAGACCTGCCACATCACCAGAAAATTCCTCAGTGGAAACTGATAAAGGGACTAAGATGAATTTTGTTTCCCTTTAACGAAACTCGACCCTGGCTGCACCAGAGAAAGAATACTCGTTCTTTTATCATAATAATAATAATAATAATAATAATAATCTTTATTGTCCATAAGGAAATTTGTCTTACAATTAATTTACATGTCAAAAGTTTACATCAGATTGTTTCTGTTTAATGATTTGATTGCCAGAGGAACAAAAGAGTTTTTGTGTCTGTCTTTGCTATCGGTGTCTTGTATCTCTTTTGTGCTGGTAAAATCACATATACCTTATTTAATCCTCAATTATTTCCTGCATAATCCATAATTTCATTTAATAGCCTTTCTGAAATTATTAACAAACTGGGGTCAATAGTGCCCCTTCTTACCTAGTGCCATTAGAGAATGGATTGGGTTGCCTGAACCAGCCAGAGAAACTAACAACTTAACAGAGTTTAAGTCATTGATTAACATGCATACTAGATCGACGTATAAAATGCGTAGGACTAGGAAGTAATCATCTTTTTTTTTTAAAGTAACGTATGTAATATATAAGATAATAGTTTTGAATAATCAAAATGTTGAAGCCATTTCCTTACAGTGCTGTGAGTCACGATAGCTCTTTTCTTGCACATTGGACTTTTGGGAGGCAAACTCTGGATTATAAAAACACAACATACAACGAGCGCATTAAAGGAACTTTACCAGAGCCTTGAGAGACAGAGTTTTGGTTAGCGATGATGGTCAGTGCTATATCCATCATTATTGGTCATACCAAATCCTTATCGGGACAAAGCAATCAGCCTTTGGGTTATTTCTGCTAATCTCTGGTCAAAAGACTATTGCAGACAATGATGGGCCCCATCCCTTTGAACTTGTCATCAGTAGCGGCCTTAGGGGGTGGCAAGTGGGGCAACCGCCCCAGGCCCCGCGCCTGAGGGGGTCCCCGCGATCGGACATTTTACCATCACCAACCTCGAAAATCAAGTTGTCATTAACTAGGACTTGTTTCTCAATATTTTCCTATTATCTTTATGATACCAATTGCCACTTATTAAGCTCTGAACATATATTTTTGGTTTCGAAATACCGTTCAGTTTCGGTAAAGACAGTATTTGATGAAATTAAATGAACTGCCGATTCTAAGAGGCTTTCATCGTTTATCAGTTCACAATAAAACACGTAGGTGGAAGCTACCCATTCCAATTGTATATTTCGTATTTAAACATTGACGTCCAAACAGATAAATAATAAACAAATATACAGTGTTTCTTGACTTTCGCTGGTGACACGTTCAAAGACTGCACGCGAATGTCAGATTTTACGTTTTTCTTCTGCCAGTGTTGTTCTCTTTTCACCAGCAACATGTGCGTCAGTTCTCACAGATCGACGACATGATGCTCTGTCATGTGCCTCTGTCTCCCAGCCTCCCTGGTTCTATGCTAAACGCCTTCAGAGAAGCTTTGAAGGTGTTCCTTTAAGCGCTTTTTTAAAAACACCTTGCTAGCGCTTTCTTCGCTTAAGTTGGCCATACAAGAGTCTTTAGGGATGCGGTGGTCTTCCATTCTGCATACGTTTCTGCCCACCGCAACTGGGACTGCATTAGGATTGTGTGGAATTTCGGATATAAACAGTATCACAAAACATCTCCAAACACTTAAACCCTAAAGATAACCACTTCTTATTTCATTAATAACTTTTACATGATATTCCTTTAAAAAATTCACCAAATTTTCAGTGTATTTTTCAAGTGTCATACAACACTGTTATGTCGCATTACAGTATTAAAAGAATTGGTGCGTATACTTTAAATATACTGTTAATTTAGTCTGCAATGGAAAAAAAAAGGGTTGAGGGTGCATGAGAAGGATTCCTTATATATTGATACTCTAACCTAGCCTGTATTGAACCAGAAAGATCGGCGATGACGTATTAAGTTATTTCTTTCCAATAGACTACTTTGCATAGACATTGTGCGGTCGTGGGAAATTTTAAAACCATTGTAATCGTGATAAAAAGTAAATCCGTGGTATAGCCCTTCAGCAAAAGTCGGGTCTGCGAAAATGCATGGAGCACTGTAGCTCTCAGAGGAGACATGATATCAGTAGTGCGTGAGTGGTTTCCTTTTATTTGCTTCTGTTAATGCAGAACGATTACAATACAGTATATAAAGTACTTAAGTAATGCATCTACATAATGTTTTTTATTTGAAGCAAAAATAAGGCCCATAGCTTAAAACATTCTGTCTGTGGCATTTTACGTCTCGTGAGATGATCTTTTCCCTTTGCAACTTCTTGTGTGGCTAAAGAGGCCAATCCTTGATACACAGCTGCGGTTGCAGGTTGGGCATATAAAATCACCAGGCGGAGCTACATTTTCAGCCTTCTTTCTGCTTCTGTGTATGGCGTCTGCAATCCGAGACCCTTCTCTTATGCTCTCTTTCCATGTGGATCTATCCAGTGCCACCTCTTCCCAGCTGCTAGTGTCGATTTTAAATAGCTTCATGTCACGTTTGCACACGTCTGTATACCGTAAAAGTGAGCGACCAGCGGCTCTCCTGCCTTCAATAAGATCGCCATACAGTATATGTTGTGGTAGCCTACCTACTGTATTGTTATTGTTACCGGTACATCGTTAGAGACGGATGAGCCCGTTAACGTGATGAGTTGACAGTAGTATAGTCTACCGTTACAGCTAAGGGCCCCGCACTTGACGCTCGCCCAGGGCCCCGCGCACTGCTAGGGCCGCCCCTGCTTGTCATGTAAAGTTGAAATAGTTGAAGGTTCTTGTTGCATTCTTAACAGGTATAGTATTTTCATAAATAGTTATAACATTATATATCAGTTTAGTGTCAATGTATACACGGCTTGGCAATACTTTTTCTGTTGGTCAATACATAAAATCACACAATCTATTTTAACGAAAAACTAAATCCATCTAGATTTTAAATAGATAAAGAAAAATTACATCTATTTGTTTTTTAAAAATCAAAACCTGGCAGTTCAAATAGCCAAATATTTGTAACTCAGTGATATATGCCATCAACAACTTGTCTATCTATCAGTGGAAACTCCAATTCTAATCCCTATTCCTTATGTAGCCTCATAATTGACTTGAACTGACTTTACTTGTTGTTGAGCACAGATACTTTAGACAAATATTTGGTAAAAGAAAAAAAATATTTGTTGATAAATGATCAATTAGGATTTTATATATTTCACATGTGTCCATAATAATTTTTTTTTTTTGGGGGGGGGGGGTAGCCAATAACATTAGCATTCAAGCATTATTTTATTTCATTCAAAATGAAGGCCACGAATTAAAGGCTCATTCAGTTTATTGGAAATCCTTTTACTTATCCTTTTTGCACTTGAAATGATGTACTAGACATTTGTTGTACCTGACATTTGTTGTACTTGACATTTGTTGTACTTGACATTTGTTGTACCTGACATTTGTTGTACCTGAACTTTGTTGTACTTGACATGTGTTGTACCTGACATTTAATGTATCTGGCATTTATGTAATTGAGATTTGTTCTGATTAACATTTCTTTACCTGCCATTTGTTGTACTTGACATTTGTTGGAGAAATAATATTGCTTAAGGTCGGTTACACCGTAACTAGCATTTCTATGTCATAGACATTTGATAATAAAGACAGTCTTTAGTTGGTTACATCGCCCTCTCCCACCTTTCCTTTAGCCAATTTTTAAGTGATAACAATTTCTATAGATCTAGTACAACGTTTCTTTAATAGTTTTTGTTTGATTTGGGCCCACAGCTTTAGAGAGGCTAAATGACTCAATGCTATTGGGTCAACTTGATGGGTCACTTACATGTTGAGAATACACTTTGCGTCCCTGGGCTAGAGTACTGGACACTTGTCACCACACGCCTACGTTGTCTCACACACACAGCCACAATGACCGCCAGGACAACAATACCTCCAGATACACTCATGCCAACTATGAATGGAGTGTCGCCGTAGCTGTAAATCAACGGAGGTGTAAACAACAGTTTTGAAATTATAAAAGACAGCATTTAACTTTTAACAAAATGGTTTAAAAAAATGATATTCATACAATACATCTTTATATATTTAATTAACTGTTGTTATGAATCCTATAAGTCAGTGTTCATGTTCAGTGACTGTGAACTAAACGACATGGAGATCAAGGGATGGCTTATTGCAGTGGCGTAACAAGGTACCAGTGGTCCCGGGTTCAAATATATTTTGGTGGGCCCCCCTTCACCAAAAAAAAAGCAAATTTAATGTGTGAAGGCTAAATGGTTGTACTGTATAACTTCTCAACATAATTAAACCATTTAAGGTGTTTCCAACGAAAATGTAAGACTATTAGCTAGGTATACAGATTGTTATCTTGTTCTATGCCATCATTTAACACTAAATAGATGGAACATTTAGTAACTAAAACTGCATTTTCAGGCTGTCAGTAGCAAAGTCAGAGACCAGCATATCTATTTCTAAACTTTTGGCTGTTTCTCGCTCAGTGGAAAGAACATTAAATGAAGCCAAGCTGCTCTGTGTCATAGAAATTCTTATATCTTGATCAACTTCGAGAATGACCTACTGAACTAGCAAGTCTTCTCTACATTTTGATCTTTAATTTTAACACTAGTTAGTGGTAGCTTCATCAAATTGCCTTTTTACTTTCCGCAACCTCGTAGAGCAAAAAAAAAAAAAAAAACGAAATCCCACTGCAATATCGATGTAGCCTACTTAAAAAGCCTCATTTTTACACTCTCGAAGTTATTCTAGATCTTCTCCAGTTGAATTACTGCTTTGTGTAGATCTTGATGCTCACTTTTCAAAATGTTTGAAATAACGTTGATCGTTTTTAGAATTTTGTACTCGACAATATGCAGACAACTAGTAGTGAATGTTTCTAATTTTACCATAGGTGGCTCAGCTTCCATGCGTTCTTTTTTTCTTTGAGGAACACAAAGTAATCTATCTTAGCATCTTTCATTAGTAGGCTACATCAGAATATCTAAATCTCATTCATTAGATGCCACACTGTAATTAGTGAGCGCCCTATGCTCTCCCAATTGGATTCAAAATGCGCCATGTGAGCTAAGTCATAGAAATCTGCTATTTCTTGAACACAGCTGTCGGAAACATTAAAGACCAAGTATGCTTAGTGGTTACCACAGTGAACATAGGCGCTAGCCGCTGCTAGTGGCTGCTTTTGAATAAAGCAATGCTTGATGACCATTGTACTCATATAAGAAGCACCATTATCGCCTTAGCTACGCGGTTTATTTAAGGATAAATGGGGCTTTTCATTACTTGGAACATTTCTTCAGCCATTTCTCCCAAACATGAAAACATAGAGATGATTCTTTAATTCTTGCGTTCTTTCGACATCGATGTTCACTAATTATGCTAATTTGATAAATTCTTCATATTAGTGATGTCACTATTGCAAAGGAAAAATGGAGCGGATTGGATCGGTATTTTCTCTAGGACTGCATTGCCTATTCTCTAATCTATCATCTATTGTACATAGTGAATAGCATTGTTTGCCTGTGAAATTTCAATATTCATAACCATTTTAAATAAAATTCAGGACTGAGGTTTTTGCACAAATATAATGGTGTTCACTTTCTTTAAGCACTATTAGCTAAGTTTCAATCAAAGTCCATTCCATTATCCTCTCTCTATTATCTAGATTTTTGTTATAATCGGTTTCGCCATTGCAATAGCATACAAAATTCAACATCTTTAAAGATTGCAACAGAATATGATGATTTTTTTTTTGCTTTCTTAATATTTATAATGTAAAGTCTAGATCTAGAATCTAGATCTATGATGGAAAAATTAGCAGCTATGTTGAAATTTTAATTTGTGACCATACAAACCTAATTGTCACCCCTCTTTTATTTCCTTGCTACACATCAATATTCTCTTTATTAAACTTTTTCTCCCCCCCCTCCACCGATTCTTGTAATAATTCTTGTTTACTATCAATAGTTTTATTACCATACATAAATGAAAAAGAACGGGAAAATCTGGCAACAATTGTCACCACAAACGCATGATTGGGTCTAGCCACCATTACAATAAACCTGGAGAAATTAGTCCTTACTGCCAAGCCGATGGAACACGGACTCCAGCTGAAAACACGGGTTAACGTTTTGAAGTTTGTATAAAGTTTAATATCAAATTTAAGGCATTTGAGGGAACTTTTTAAGAGTCTATTTTTAATTAGTTTTATAAATGTGTTATTTTTGTTCAATTTGCTGACATCACCAAGTTCTCACGTGGGCTCCACTGTTTATGAGTCATAGACCCAAGCGCAATGAAGCCCTTTGGGCAATCGTTGCTACATCCAATGATATGGGGCCCCTAATAGTTCTATATGCTATTACTTTTGTTTCTTGATATATACTGTCAGGCGGGAAAGAATCCGGTAACTCAATGCAAATATATTCACCCCCTAGTTAAGTACCCCCCCCCTGACAATGACTGCGTATTAAAACAAAGTTACAAATAGTTTGCTTTGGGTTTAGATAAAATGTAGCCGTTACACTTGAAGTTTGTAATATCCAAAATAAGAATGTCGGGTTTTCAATTTCTTTAGGCCTACTAGTTATTGCGAATGGGTACCTGACATTAGTTGGGGAAAAGTAAAGGCGGTTGGTCGTTGTGCTGGCCACATGACACCCTCGTTAGCCGTAGGCCATAGAATCAGATGACCTTTACATCATCTGCCCTATAGACCACAAGGTCTGGAAGGGGAACTTTACTTTTTACTTTACTAGTTATTGCCAGCTAAAAGGAATCTATATGATTAAAAAAAACGGTTTAATATGCAAAGGGAAGGAAACTATCGATAATACAGTGTTTTTTTTACGGTGTTCTTGGTGACCTGAGTCTCCATGAAGTACACTACCATTGACCATCCTTTGACAAGCAAATACAAATAAAGAGATTGCTGTAGAAACTGAAAAGTCAAGCAATACTTACAAGGGTGTGTCACAACATGGATCGAATGATTTATCGCAACAACCCCATGCACAGTATTGATACTCAGTGGAGCCGCTCAATGAATACCATTCACAAACATCAGCAAGTACTGCTGGAGGATGAAACATTCATATATAACTTTAAAGCTAGTTATGTATTGTGCTACAGGTGTTTAGATTCCAAGCCGTTTATGAGCTAAGCGTGTTGTGCACAACAAACTTTTCAACATTTTTGTTCGAACATTTAAAACAAAAAACATTCACTTATTGTTTGCACTTTTCATCACAAGAAACATCACATTTCTAAAGTGTTTCTCTCATAGACATAAATATAGACTGGCCAATAAGAGAGTTTTATGAAACAAACATTTGTGAAGTGCAATTGTGTGTACTTTATTTTATGTCTATAAATTTTGTTTAATCTCTAAGACTGAAGATCATTCAATTTTTAAATTTTCCTAATTGGGAAATCCGAATTCAATAGATATACATGTTTTCAAGTCACATGAAGTTACTTCCTTTTTCCAGTCTATATTTATCTATGTCTATGGTTTCTCTGTAACACTGACCTTTTCTTTTTAACAGAAGTGATTTTTAGCGGCCCCCGTAAGGGGAAAAAGCCGCTATTAGGTTTGTGCAAAATGTCCGTCTGTCCGTCTGTCCGTCTGTCACACCCAGGGCGCCAAAACTAGAAGAGGTACGAAAAATATTTTTTCACCATTAAATGCGGCTTGAAAAGTTTAGGTGCAACGGCTACTTTTAGTTTTCTAAAAGCAAACCGTTTAATTTATAAAAATTATTATGCAAGCGATTTTTTAATAATAAAACACCAATTGTGAAGCAATTAGATAAATGAAAGGGAGGAAATGTTACTAGAAAAAATGCTCTTGGCATGTAGATATCACGCACATTTTTTAAAATGACTTTCTATCTGTCTGTCCGTCTGTCAGACTCAGAGCGCCAAAACTAGAAGAGATACGAAAAATATTATTTCACTATTAAATGCGGCTTGAAAAGTTTAGGTGCAACGGCTACTTTTAGTTTTCTATAAGCAAACCGTTTAATTTCTAAAATTAATTATGCAAGCGATTTTTTAATAACAAAACACCAATTCTAAAACAATTACGTAAATGTAAGGGAGGAAATGTTACTATAAGAAATGCTTTTGGCATGTAGATATCATGCACATTTTTTAAAATGAACTTTTAGCAGCGGCTTTCGTGTACTAGCGT
Source organism: Biomphalaria straminea (assembly GCA_021533235.1). Classification (NCBI taxonomy): domain Eukaryota; kingdom Metazoa; phylum Mollusca; class Gastropoda; family Planorbidae; genus Biomphalaria; species Biomphalaria straminea. The sequence continues at coordinate 15,954,292 of JADKLZ010000167.1, forward strand.
AAAGCCCGGAAATGACATGATTCTAAACTAATTTCTTAAATTTAAAAAAAATCAGATTTAAAAAAAAAATTGTTTAGTGCCCCCATTAGAATGAAACAAGCATATTTTTGTGCGTTTTGTCTGTTGGTTGGTCTGTCCGTCACGGTTAGAAAAAAACACTAAAGGCTTTTGAAAATATGATTTAACCTTTACTGTTCTTTCAGAAATATTGCGATAGTTTAAGGATAGTAGCACACAGGAATTGAGCCAGGGACTTAGAAGGAACATCCGAAACATCTTGCGAATAGGCGGATCTGACAGGGATCCGACTCCGACGGGGGCCGCCTCTGAGTTTGTGTATCACACAAACTCTCTTTGTAATCTTGTTTAATATGGCGTCCTTAAGAACGTTAAAATTATTTATTTCAAAATCTCTCCTAATCATCTTGTTATTATTATTTTTTTTACTCGGCTTGTATTAACTCTGTCTGACTGCCAGTGACTGGTAAAAAGTTTGTGCAAGTTTTTTCTTCTACACCCAATCTCGGTTGAAGCTGAAATTTTGCACAATTTTCTTTTACTTGACAAGACAAGAATTAATACAAAAAAAAAACAACAGTGGATTAATTAATTAGTGATTTATTAATATCTCGAACAAAGGAAAGAAATAAACTTTACTGAAGTGGTGGTATAAGCTAAATTACTCCCCTTTATATGTCACCATCCTAAATTGAAACAATGTATAACTATACAATCTTCTCTTTTATTAATCTCACAGATTTATTATTGTTGGTCTAGATCTAATACAAATTTCATGACTGATCCGAACGAAATGATACAATTACACTTGGTATAAGCATTTGTTTGTTTTTCTTGTTCAATTAACTTACATGGTTTTAGGTTCCATTATATCGTCCCAACATGTGTGCATATCGCTTTCTCTTCTTTTCTCTTTTCCTGAATTCGACTTCAAGAACGTCAACAAGATCTTAACAATGAAAGTGTATACAAAGGGCGGACTACTGTGATTCACTTTAAGTGTGAAAAGTCACTCATCAATTGAATGAAAGCTTATTTAATAGTCCAATGTATCAAATCATTGAACGAGAGACTGTCGTTCTTTGGTTAAATTGATCCATTCATTCAGCGCAGCATCGTCTTATAAGTAAGTAAACTATTTTATTTTAGTCCACTTTGACGACGAACACATACATGACTCTTACCTCCAACACTGAACATAAGAAAGACCAAAACTGTGATAGATTTCATGTTTCGTTGATGTCCTTACAGCGTACTAAATATCGATAGTTTGAAATACAGAACTTCTGATATCGCTAACTCTGATCGGTCGTTACAGGTCAGCAGACTTATACATCGGAGAGATGTACAATGAAGTACTTGGACATTCCGGTTACAGATAACAGTTGATATAGATTGTTTGGGAGATAGTAAAATAAAAGACAATAATAATGTGTGAAAACTATCAGTTAATCAAAGCGTGTGCGTGATGCAAGTAATGTGGTAGGAGTGTTATAGGTCAGGTTATAGGACCTATAGCGCAAACTACATATCAGAAAATTAGACCAAGATTTAAATAGCCAACAGTCTTTCAGAGAAATTTTCTAAACTTTTATTAGATCTTTGACTAAGGAGGATACATTAGTTACGTTGTAGCCTTTCGTAGTCACAAGTCAGGAGTGTCACTCTTTATAGTAAGATCTAAATGATTCCATCCACACATTTCTTGAGTCTTACTGTATTTACTATGCCAAAACTTGACAAGTTTTGTGTCCTTTGTGTCGATGGGGGTCTCTAACTCATTGAGTGCGGTGTTATTTTGTCAAAAAAATGCTACTTTTTTAGAAAAAAAAAAATTTCTGTCCTAATATCACTAAAACAAAAATTTGTAATTTAGGTACCAATGTTGCTATAGTAACATTTTTGGTATCAAATTAAAGGTAAATGAATGGAG
>JADKLZ010000167.1:15956252-15967205 GCA_021533235.1 Biomphalaria straminea
AAAGGTAAATGAATGGAGAATTTGAAAATGTTAACAACTAGTCATTTCAATACAAGATACAAATTATAATCTAAATAATATGACATTATAACAAAAAAAATGGATGCCAGTTTGACCTACTTCTGAGACCTATACAATACTAAAATAAATCTAAAATGGGCAAAATGTGCCCAAAGTGAATGATTATTTATTGAATGAAGATCTAAAATTTCTGTTCTTATGATTTGTTCTAGGCATAGATCTAGAGATTTATCTAGACCATTATCTTGAGACAACAATAGCTTAGGTGTTGTCAATGTTGATCCACACTTTACACCTAGCCTTATGACAATACTAGTTCTAGATCTAATAATAAATACTATATTATACTATATATAAATATAAATCTAACTATCCTACACTAATTCTAAACTTACTGGATCTAATCTAGATCAAAATCACTATTTATTTGTGATAAATAATAGCTTAGGTGTTGTCAATATCGATCTACACTTTATACCTAGCCTTATGACAATACTAGTTCTAGATCTAATAGTAAATACTATATTATACTATATATAAATACAAATCTAACTATCCTACACTAAATCTAAACTTACTGGATCTAATCTAGATCAAAATCACTATTTATTTGTTATAAATTTTAGAATAATTATAAAGTTTCTTCAGTAGTAAACATTGTGGGTGTGTCTTGGACTACTGTAGCCATGGCGACATTTTTTACTGATAAAAAATCGTTAAAAAAAAATTCAAATAAAAGTCTAAATAAGTCTCAAAGCTTATTATTGCTATGTAAACAAAGGATGAAGAACTCTTTTATTGTGGGAAAATAGTTCTAGCATTGTTAGTTAAAAAGTTAGATTTAAAAATGCAATGAAACTAAGGTAGGGTGCAAGCGTCTTTCCCAGAGACGCTCCGCGCTTTTAGGGTAGTTGGACCGTCTCTGGGAAAGACGCTCCGCACCCACTAATTCTTTTGCAGTGATGGGGTTATATTGGTTATAAGAGGTACAAGAAATTCAGCGTGCTTGTTGACCAATAACTGAAGACACGTATAATGTATAATGTAATGTATGTATTGAAACCTTATTTCACACGTTTCCCTCAATAGAAAGAGACCAGGGCTGCTGAATAAGGCATAAAGGGTTGTGTACATCACATAAGTCACGATATAATAGTCCTAGCACATAAAGTGCATGTGAAGTAATTACGCCCCTGTACTTTCACCCTAATAGCCGCATGGCCGGTCCTAGCAATTGCGGGGACCTATGCGAAACGGATTGAAAGGGGCCCAGTCTGGGGTATGGACAAGCATAATTTCCAAATTAAGATTTTGTATTAGAAAGTACATTCGTCGATACAATAAATAGTTATTAAATGAAAAGCTGACAATACCGTTCTTTTATCGCGCGTGAAATCGGCACCCCAAAATTACAATTTTGTCTTTTTTTTCAGGAGATTTTTATGAGTTTTCACTAGATATTTAATTTCAGGAGATTTCCAGACATTTTGGTCTACTTTAAAATTGCAGGAGATTTCCCGGAGCCCCTGGAAAATCAGTAAGCCGCGGGAATCCTGCTTTTATATATAGGTTATAACGTTTTTGATTAAGTAAGTTACAACTACAATTAGCTGCTGGGCTTTAAAAGTGCGGGGCCCACTGCGACCGCATTGGTTGCAGTGGCCTAAGTCCGGCCCTGCTAATAGGACTGGTTCTCTAAAACCCAAAAGAGACTTGTTTGTCGTGTGGTTTATATAGGTAAGTGTAGAAGCCGTGAATTGGTTATGTCGTCTGCTGCCACATCTGGGTAAGGATGAAAAGTCTCGAAATTGTATGAAATACTTGAGTCTGAAGTTTTGACATTGACATGTTTTTTTTTTTTAAACTTAGCTCTAACTGGATCGAGTCAAACCCTCAAACAATTAGTTAAGTTTTGTGAGAGTTTTTTGTTTTCTGTTTACATCCAACGACTTCCTAATGTGACTTATTACTAGATTGCATTGTAGGTGTACATAGGTATATCACATATGATGTCATTAGAGTTCAAAGGTTATCATTAAACAGAAAACACAGTAAAGGATGAAATTGGTTTTACTTTCTGTTTCATCTTATCAAATGATAGAGTTTTTTGTGCTTAATTTAGTACTGATATCGGGCCTTCTTTTTTTTTTTATTTACCACAAAATAACTGAATAAATAAAGTCTGTCCATTACTAAATGAAAAGGAAAAAAAAAAAACAACAACATTGAAAACAAATAATTGGGAAAAACAGATTTGTACGGTAGCAGTAGCGGGCTTAGGGGTGGTAGGTGGGCCAACCGCACCAGGCCCCACGTCTGAGCTCGGCCCAGCGATCGGAGATTTTATTGTTAACAACTTCGAAAACCAACTCAGTTCTCATAAACTAGGACTTGTTACTCAATATTTTCCAGGTATCTTTATGATACCAATTACCATTTAGGCTCTTAACAATAATTTTTGGTTTCGAATAACCGTTCATTTTCGGCCTGCCGATTCTAAGACGCTGTCATCGTTTAACAGTTCACAATAAAACAACGTAGGTGGAAGCAACCAAACCAAATATATTTCGTATTTTAACATCGACGTCCAAACGTATTTTAATAGTAAAATGCGTAGTGATACAATTTGAGTACCATTTTGAATTTTGAAAATTATATATGGAAGAGTCATGTATAAGATTTGTAGTAACAGAAATGCAACTTTTGAAAAATTGATTTTTTTAGAGATGAAAAAAACAGTGTTTTCACGACTTTCGCTGGTGATAGGTTCTAAGATCGCATGCGAAGGTCAGATTTTCGCGGTATTTAATTTTATTTTCGGGGGGGGGGTAGGGGGATTTTTTCCTCCCCGTTCCCCCATCCCAAAAATATATGTGCATATGTGTACACACACACACACATAATAAATCTGTATTACATTCTGACCCTTTAATCTTTCGGAAGACGTTAATTGTACCCTACAATGGGCTCTTCTGGAGTTAGTGGAAAAATTGAATACTCTTCGCCTTTGCAGGGAAGAGGTCTGGGGCAGCGCTGTGAGCTCCCTCATCACGGGGGTCACTAAAAAGAGAAATAGTCACTGAAGAGGAAAACTGGTGTCTGTGTGTGTGTGTGGTTTCTATGGCGACTCCACAATGCCAAAGTGAAATGACAAGTTTTTGCAGTGTGTTAGACTCAGTTCAAAATAACATTTCTTATTATTACTCAAGTCTAATAGATTTTTTTTTTTCATTTCATCTCAGGCCATATCCCACAATATTGTAATTGAAATTATGTTAAAAATAGTTCACAAGATATTCAAATTATTTCAAGTTTTTATAATTTAAATATTATACGCCTACAGCGGTGAAGTTGTCTACCAGAAGTTTGGTGCTACAAGTCAACGATCGGCAATAATGAACACAAAAAGAGTTTCATAAAAAAGTTTTCAATTTAAAATACTAAATCGTACCTAGATGTGAGACTATGAATGTATTTATAAGCATTTTTCATCAAAATCATACTCTATCCAAAAGAATGGAAGTCCACAGAAAAAGTACAAAACTGTCATCTAATCAAAAGGAAAAAAAAACAAACAAAAAAGAAGGTTATTACTATTATTATTATTATGTTATTTTTTTTAACCAATGACGTATTTACAAAATTTAAAATGTTTTAATTTGTTTATTTTACCATATACATTAATAATGTTATTAAAATAAAAACAGCCTTAAAAGAGACAAGAAACCAAGGACTCCAAGGATGTCAACAGCTTGACGGTTGATAACTAAAGCAAAAAATTTCCCCAAAAATATGGAGTCCAGAAAAAAAATGAAAACAATGCTTATATTAAAAGGCACCAAAAATTAGAAAGTAGAAATTTTACACAATTTCATATAGTCGCCATAAAAATTAACCAAAAAGTTAATCAATTAGTGCCACTTAATTAAATTTGTATTACATAGATAAAGGGAGTTAAAACATGCAGAATTGAGCTATTTGAAAGTGACTGCGACACGGTCCAACCTGGTACCGATGACTCTCTTTATTTTAAATTTACAAAGTATTGCATTGGAGTATTAAGTGTAGTGCGATGTACTATACAAATGGGTTAAAATATTAATAATAAGTAGCGTATATTATATAGACAAAGGACTCATTTTGATCATAAATTGGGATTTCTAAATAAAAATAAAACTCCCCCCACGACCGAATGGATAGCGGGGGAGGGGTGCAGTAACCCTACCCCACATAAACATCAGAATCGGCCACATACCAACTGGACATAATATTGAAAATCGGTTTAAATATAGAAAAAGTACCAAATTTCATAAAGACATTTAATCTTTTTTTTTTCATAAACTGTGATTTCTTCATACACAATTTCACGACCCCCACCCACCCAAAAGTGATAGGCTCGAGCGAGGAGGGTGTGATAGATGCAATCACCTTCCACCCACCCAAAAGTGATAGGCTCGAGCGAGGAGGGTGTGATAGATGCAATCACCTTCCACCCACCCAAAAGTGATAGGCTCGAGCGAGGAGGGTGTGATAGATGCAATCACCTTCCACCCACCCAATGTCACCTAAACTACCCCAAACCATCCGGTGACAACGTGTCTACCCTTCTTATAATGAATTCTTATTATCTGCTCTTATCTCTTATTATGGTCACACTTTTCTGACATACAATATTCTACTACTCTTACTATTACTAAGTCTATTGTTTAGTCAGCAAGATAGGTATAAATTGCCTCTAGTATGTCATCGAAGAAATAAAATTGTCCTTTAATTTTTGTATCTTTTGTGTTTGCAATAATGATATACTCGATGACTTAAAATGACTATATGTCAAACAACAACATGCAAGCAACGACATAAATAAATATAGACTGGAAAAAGGAATTAACTTTGTGTAACTTAATTTAATGATTTACACACCTAAAAGATTAGCATAGGTCCAATGAAAGTGCGGGACCCACTGCGGTCGCATATTTTGCAGTGCCTAAGGCCTGCCCTGGAAAATAGCGGCGTATGCTATGCCGCCGGTCGTCAAGAGGCCGCGGGAAATCTGTTATATGTTATAAAATGGTTCAATTTAATAATTTATACACCTAAAATTTAGCACGGGTCCAAAGAAAGTGCGGGACCCACTGTGGTCGCATATGTTGCAGTGCCTAAGGCCTGCCCTGGAAAATAGCGGCGTATGCTATGCCGCAGGTCGACTAGTAAGCTTTATTATTCGTAAGGATGCGCATTATAAATAATACATTCAAAGAGCTGAGCTAAATAATAAAATAATAAAATGTTTGAACTACTCTAAGAATAAATACAGTAAGAATTAACAAAAGCATTCGTATCTTACGTAACGCCAAAACTAACCTTTGTAACCTCCAAAACTAACCTTTGTAACCTCCAAAAATAACCTTTGTAACCTCCAAAAATAACCTTTGTAACCTCCAAAAATAACCCCTGTAACCACTCTTCCACCGTTGTAACAAACCGTAAGTAAACTCAATCCCCCCCCCCCCCCCATAGTATAACAAGAAGATTGAATGTTACTAAAGATTTCTTTTATAATTATCATTTTCCCAAATTACATTTTCATCATGGCATCTTGAAACAAGATTACAAAGAGAGTTTGTGTGATACACAAACTCAGAGGCGGCCCCCGTCGGAGTCGGCTCCCTGTCAGATCTGCCTATTCGCAAGATGTTTCGGATGTTCCTTGTAAGTCCCTGGCTCAATTCCTGTATGCTCCCATCCTTAAACTATCGCAATATTTCTGAAAGAACAGTAAAGGTTAAATCATATTTTCAAAAGCCTTTAGTGTTTTTTTCTAACCGTGACGGACAGACAAAACTCACAAAAATATGTTAGTTTCATTTTAATGGGGGCATTATACAATTTTATTTTAAAAAATCTGATTTTTTTAAAAATTTCAGAAATTAGTTTAGAATCATGTCATTTCCGGCCTTTACGCTAGTACACGAAAGCCGCTGCTAAAATTTCATTTTAAAAAATGTACGTGACATCTACTTGTTTAGAGCATTTCTTATATTAACATTTCCTCCCTTACATTTACGTAATTGTTTTAGAATTGGTGTTTTGTTATTAAAAAATCGGTTGCATAATTAATTTTATAAATTCAATGGTTTGAGCCATTGCACCTAAACTTTTCAAGCCGCATTTAATGGTGAAAAAATATTTTTCGTATCTCTTCTAGTTTCGGCGCCCTGAGTGTGACAGACGGACAGACGGACAGACGGACAGACGGACAGACGGACATTTTGCACAAACCTAATAGCGGCTTTTTCCCCTTACGGGGGCCGCTAAAAATGATTGGAGTAGTATTGGCTTCTTTCGACGCTTCAATGACGTATTCAGTTTGTTTTCCTAACACTGTACATATACATCGTGTTTTGTTTTTCATTTTTGTTTTTGGGGACTCGTGAAAGTCATACCGTTGAAAGTCAAGGGATTACAAAGCTTCAATTACCCCTCCCCCTGTGTAACCAATTGTGACAAATGTTATCCTCCCCCCCCCCCACCTTAGTCGATACTTACTATTCACCTGGCGTCTCTGAAAGCTTCAACAAAACACTTTACAGTGACTATATAATGGAGAAAGAAATATCCTTAAAAGTGTATTCACCTATCACGGCTAATAAAGTAAATAAAATAGTCTACAAATAAGTTAAGAGTTTAACCTTTAGTGAAAGAGAAAGATATAAAATAGAAAGTCCTGGAGAGTAGTTTGTGCTAGGGCCGATGGTTGAGGAGGTAGGGAACTGAAAGCAGATCTAAATGAAAGAATTGCCGTTGAGGATGCACATGGTGACGTCATTTTGATTATCGTCTTTATGACATACATGTTTGGGTATGTCGAATGTTGTTAAAGACTCGACGCTCTGACAGTTATGAATAAAACGTAATACCTTAATATCTAGCGTCTTTTTTTTATAACAAGTAAGAGGAGATAATGCCCATATGTAGCTAATCTATACACAATAATACTATGTCTTATGTCCCTTTATGTGAAAGTAATACATTAGAATCCCCATTAAGTTTGCTTTGCTTCAGAATTACAATGTATTATATCCTAGCCCAAACCTTCTACCCTATGAACCTATAAGCTGTTCCATTTTCACCTTGTAAGAACAAAGGGGAATGGCTGCTGACAAGGCTTGAACCAGGGATTATGAGACGACAGTCCAGAACGAATACCACACAATCGGGATACCATCCAAGATGAAGATTACACACGTTATTATTAATTAGGTATGTCATAGTCGAAATTTATCTCCATAACAATTTCATATTACTTTAACAAAAACATTTTTGTGAGGATGAAGTGTCGGCCGATTAATATAAATATAGTATAATATAAAAAATATATACAACAGAAGCAGAAAGAAGGGTGAAAATGCAACAGCGCCTGGTGACTACATATACCCAACCTGAGATCGCAGCTGTGTATCAAGGCCTCTTTAGTCACACAACTAGTTGCAACAAAATGCCAGTGATATATATAATATGGCAATAATCGTGATGGTGACTAAGAATGGGTGTAGTGGTGCGTGTAGACAATCGACTCGCCCCAGACCAGCGCTATACGAGCGTTCAACCGTGGCGAGTTGCAGCGGTCACCCAAGACAGTTCGGGAAGGATCGGTGTTGTGAATAGAGCCCTGGGGCGTCTTGAAGGATGTAGTCATGTGATCAACCAGAATGGTCAAGCAACGTTCCGTCCCGTACTAAAAGGCCTCTAAGGACCCCATATTAAGAGCGAATGTGTCACTGTCAAGACTGTTCACAACAGCCCGGTTCAATGCAGTCCGGTCGACAACAATACAGTTCAGTGAGGTTACGCGATGCGGTTCTGTACGGTACATTATGACGGTTCAGTGAAGAGTACTGTCAAGTACAGTCAAGACACCTCGCTAGAACGAGACGGCATCTTGATCTTGGTCTGCGATCGAGTCCGACACAACGATCCCGGTGAGTGAAGCAAGTCCTGAACTGTTGAGCCCATTAAAGTTTTACGTAATTTTGGAGTCCTTAGTTGTCAAGTTCTTTAAGTTGGTGGTGCAGTTTGCAGAGAGCGTGAATAGAGAGATTTCTTACATGATATGATATTTTCAGGAGCCGAGCGGATATACAGGCCTGAATTAACCATTAGGCAAACAAGGCACGTGCCTAGGGCACCAAGCGTTTGGGGGGGCACCACAAGTCCGCAAGAACAAATGTGTATATTGTCCCGGTAGTTTCGCGAAATCGACATGACATTAGCAAACGCAAATGTAATATTGAATCGCACATTATTTAACCTTGGTCCCACAACCTGGGTGTAAAATAAGCATTGTTCTTCGATATGTGTTAGATGGAGAGCCCATTGAGCGCTTTTTGACTTTCTTGGAGCTGCAAAGTCACACAGGTGAAAGAATGGCTAAGCCAGTGTTGCAGTACTTACGTGTAGTTTGCAATATTGATTTTTCGAAATGCAGAGGTCAGTCATACGACAATGCTGCTAATATGTCTGGGTGCTACAAGGGCATGCATAAAAGAATTCTAGAGGAACATGAGTTTGTTATATACTTACCCTATTCACTAAATCTGGTAGGCAGAAATGCCGTTGACTCTTGTTTAGAGGCAGTAAACTTCTTATATACAGTGCAACTGATCTATACTTTTTTCTCAGCTTCAACCAACAGATGGAAGATTCTGAAAGGATGCCTTTTGAATGAAACGCCTTTAAAGCCCCTTTCCGATACCAGATGGGAGGCACATGCTGTTGCAACTGAAGCTATTGTAAAGTCTCAAGATTATAGAAGCGTTAGAATGTTTACAAGAAGACCAGTCACAGAAGGGGGACACCAGAAGAGAAGCAGAAAACATTGCAAAGAAGATGCAAGAATTAGAATTTGCTTTCATGCTTGTCTTTTGGGAAGAAGTGTTACAACATTTTAATAGGGCTAGTCAAGCTCTATAAAATGAGCATGTGAATTTGAAAACGTGTGCTGATTTGTATTCCTCACTAACAGATCACTTGCATGAAACTAGGAATGAATTTGAAAGATTGAAGAAGCTGCAAAAAGATCTAACACCAGGTGCGGAATATAAGGCAACTTCGACCCATAATCGTAAACGAAAGACAGTGGTCATTGATGGTAATGCCCCTGAGGTCTCACTGAATGCCAGAGACAAATTTCGTATATCTACTTTCTACGCGATTGTTGACAAACTTGAGACAGAGATGAGTAGACGAGCGCAGGTATATAAAGATATAGTAGTTCGATTTTCTTATTTGGTCGATGTACCACAAACATTGCAGTGTTGTGAAGCACTAATTAATGCTTATCCTGAAGATCTGAACAATAATTTATATACTGAACTACAACAGTTCCACTCATATATTCACCACAAGTTTCGTGAATCAAAATATGAGAACAACACGTTCAGTCAAGTAGAACTCTGCAAAGTAATAGTTAGAGACAACATCGAGTGGGCTTTTCCAAATGTAGAAATCTCCTTGTGCATATATTTAACATTAATGGTCACGAACTGTTCAACTGAGCGCTCTTTTTCTCAGTTGAAACGTACAAAAATCCAAGTAGATCAACAATGAAACAAGAAAGGCTTGTCTCTGCTGATGATTGAGGCGGACTTTTTGCGCGAAATTAACTTTGATGATGTACTCAAAAACTTTGCCAAACGAATATCTAGAAAAAAAGAACTTTAGAATGTAAATGTGTGCTTTTCTTACTTTCTCAGTTATTATCGCCACGTTGAAAAAAAATTGTTTGGATGCTGTTGAAATAAAGGATTTTGTGTGATTTATTAAGTTTTCTATGTTTAAAATGTATTTCATAATAAAAAAAATTTTAATAAAAAGAAACAAGATTACAAAGAGAGTTTGTGTGATACACAAACTCAGAGGCGGCCCCCGTCGGAGTCGGATCCCTGTCAGATCCGCCTATTCGCAAGATGTTTCGGATGTTCCTTCTAAGTCCCTGGCTCAATTCCTGTATGCTCCCATCCTTAAATTATCGCAATATTTCTGAAAGAACAGTAAAGATTAAATCATATTTTCAAAAGCCTTTAGTGCTTTTCCTAACCATGACGGACAGACCAACCAACAGACAAAACGCACAAAAATATGCTTCTTTCATTCTAATGGGGGCACGAAACAATTAAAAAAAAATCAGATTTTTTTTTAATTTAAGAAATTAGTTTAGAATCATGTCATTTCCGGGCTTTACGCTAGTACACGAAAGCCGCTGCTAAAAGTTCATTTTAAAAAATGTGCATGATATCTACATGTCTAATGCATTTCTTATAGTAACATTTCGTCCCTTTCATTTACGTAATTGTTTTAGAATTGGTGCTTTGTTATTAAAAAATCGCTTGCATAATTAATTTTATAAATAAAACGGTTTGCTTTTAGAAAACTAAAAGTAGCCATTACACCTAAACTTTTCAAGCCGCATTTAATGGTGAAATAATATTTTTCGTATCTCTTCTAGTTTTGGCGCTCTGAGTCTGACAGACGGACAGACGGACAGAAAGTCATTTTAAAAAATGTGCGTGATATCTACATGCCAAGAGCATTTTTTCTAGTAACATTTCCTCCCTTACATTTACCTAATTTCTTCACAATTGGTGTTTTATTATTAAAAAATCGCTTGCATAATAATTTTTATAAATTAAACGGTTTGCTTTTAGAAAACTAAAAGTAGCCGTTGCAACTAAACTTTTCAAGCCGCATTTAATGGTGAAAAAATATTTTTCGTATCTCTTCTAGTTTTGGCGCCCTGAGTGTGACAGACGGACAGACGGACAGACGGTGTCACATAGTTCGGTGAGGTGTCTTTGTTTTCTCCCAACTCTGTTGGGTATTGTGATTTCCCCTGCTCGTATTGTTTGTACGTGGCGAGAGTGCCTTGTATTGTTA
>JADKLZ010000167.1:15982205-15995136 GCA_021533235.1 Biomphalaria straminea
CTCTGTTTGGTACAAAGCGTACATCAGCTCACTCTGTTTGGTACAAATCTTACATCAGCTCACTCTGTTACAAATCTTGTACACGTTATTTCTCTCACTTCCATTCTCGGATCAAGTTGATGACAACACTTTAACCAATCGAAAAATTGACCAATATCTTTTTATCAATTAGTCGTAGTTATTTTTTTTATAGAGAGACAGTGCTACGTTAAGAGGAGATAAGACTTGACTTGTGTAGAAAATTAGTTCGTTAACTAAAATTTAGAACTAAAAAATAGATAACTTAAAAACTTATTTTCATAAGTACATCACTAACTCAGTGACTTGTGCGTTGGCTTTCTGTTTTGAAGGATTGAGCCCTTGAGTTGTATTCAGACTTGAGCAAGTTAAAAAAAATTGCATTTGAAACCCATCACGTAAACCTTCTCCTTCCCCCCCCCCCAAACAGATTGCATAAGTGATTTATGCCGTAGAGAATTGAGTACACTAACAGCATTTTAAAAATGCGATAAACAAAACTCATAAAAATATTTCCAATCGCAAAAATAAATTTTAGTCTAAGAGCTATTAAAATGTAATCACGTGATAGATTCAAAGTAAGTGATGCAATTTCACTCCATATAAGCTTTGTTTTCTTTAAGGCCTTTTAAAAATATTTTTACTTGGGTATAACCAGAGGTTTTTCGGGAGGGGACGGGGTTAAAATCTATCATTGAATAGTTATATTTAAGAGTACAGTAATCAATCTTACAAAAAAATTATCAGCTTTGTAAAGAAGAAATGGTCTAAAAAAAACGTGTGCATGCAGCTTGTTAAGGTTTTAAATGGTTCTTGTAGTATTGTGATAGTCTCGAAAAAAGTTAAATAAACTGGTCTTAGAAACCTAAGTAAGATGAAAAGTGGCTATTAGTTTTTTGTATTCTGTCTTGCTATATGGTTCCTTGATTTTTTTTTAAATTTAAACAAGCAAAACAAGACCATGACTACAATATTCTTGTCCATGGTTGGATCAGGTGGGGGCCACCTCTGAGTTTGAGTGATAACACAAACTCTCTTTTAATAATTTTGTTTAAATTCATTCTTTAAACTTATATTTCATATGTAGTAAAATATAAATACGTGCAAATATACTAGAAAAAAATCACAATACGCAAAAAAGCAACAAATTGAACAAAAAATAAGGAATAAATTAATTCTACGCCTAAATATATTGTATTTATTTTATTACTTGGTGCACGCAATGATTTTCGGAAGCTTAAAATGCAGGAACTAGATTGATACAGATGCTTACAGAGCTCTTAGCTGGATAAATGGGGAGGAGCTAACTCATTTTGTTTTTTGGGTGAAAGCCAATAGTTAAAGTATGAGTAGCATTTTTTTTTTACGTCTACGCTTTTCTTATTCTAAATGCTATCAATCTTGTTGGAGGTGAGAACAAGTGGTAGACGTTTTCAAATATTTAAAAAAAAAAGTGCTAATGATTGGATCTATAAAGCTGTAGTAACTCCGATTTAATTTTAACATTAATCGTGCACTAATTACAAACAATGCTTTTTTCAGCATTCTTTTTAGAACGCCGAATGCATATCATCATACAAGTGCGATCTACTGTTGATTTACAATTTTTTAATGAAATATGATAGGAAATTACGTAGATTGTCTGAAATACATCCCGTCTACGCTAGGTATTTTTTATCGTGGAATGTGGATTGTGTAGACCAAAATCATTACGTAGGCCTAAAAGGTATCCACGGTAAGCAATATGAAGATCAACTCAGGCGCCATTTTGCCCTCATTGACATAGAGGAAAGTATATGGCAGCAGATGTTCTCTGAAAGAGTTGGAGAGCTCTCTCGATATGCTCACAAGAAATTCCTTTAAGAAGACTTGCGCAGAAGATGTAAAAATAAAACTTTAATAGACCCCTATCGGACCACGGCTTTGTCTGCATCAAATGTGCGAAAATATGCAGGTCGCAACTGGGTCTGCGTAACCATGTGAAACCCTGAGCTGATAATTAATCTTCTGAAACGAAGACATTGCCATTGTGATTGGACATTATTTTGACTCAAATCGAGGATACATATTTATTAATAAAAAAAAGTCCCCCAAAATGAATCCTTGATTGAAAACATTCTGTTGGTAAAAGCAGTATCTACAAGGCTAAAGACTTTCAACATTTGCGTTAGATGAGAGATAACATAGTTTAAAGTGACCAGTTATTTGGGGAGTGAAAGTGGAACACATGTCCATCACGGGGCGTTAAAAGAACAGGCTTAGATTTATAGTTATCTTTCAACTCTTTCTACATCCCAATGTTGAAATCAACGTCTCCTTGCTCTTTGTCTTGCAGTTTTACATTTAAGTCATTGAGATCATCTAGTATCATCAGCTAAAAGTGCTTCTTATATTTTTCTTCACACAAAAGAACCCTTTTCCTTGGGCAGCACATCTTTCTATGTGAAAAATCATGTGCGATATTTTTCATTTCCCAGAATCTTCAGAAGAGGACAATCTAAATTTCTTTGATCAAGATTACAGTTCAGTATTTGACGGCTTATTAATTTAGTTAATTCTATTTAATTAATTATTTCTTATACATGAGTTAGATTTCTCAAATATGTCTGACCATGTTTTTTTTTACCTTAAATTGACCAATAAATTTCTTTGAAAATTTTGAAATTATCATTATCTATTTTCCTTATAATGAAAAGCTTAAGTATGCAACATAAATTATGTCCAACGCTAACGGAAAAATGAGCATACATATTCACGAAAAAACGTCAATGCTAACAAGTACTTTAGACCAGCGGTTCTCAAACGTTTCAGCGCAGAGACCCTATTTTACTATTACCAACTATGTTTCTGTGTTTTAATCGAGTTTTTAATTGTTTTATTTGTAACTACAGGTGAACCCAGAGACACGTAGACCTAAAGAAATACTAAGATATTTTCTAGTAATCTATAAATATAGACAGAATAGAGAAGCTGTAACATAGCCTTACTTGATAACTAATAGGCTGGAACATACGTATCTAAACAACATATTATTGAAAATGAAAGAGGAGCGCACAATACAAACTGGGTTACGACTGCAAATACTAGATTCAGATTTGTGTAACTGACAAGAGAAATCATTTTTCGCTACATCTGTATTAATGAGATCAATCAAATAATTCTGTCTACGAAACATCTACTTTGACCGTGCCAGTCATGTAGTTTGGAGACTAGGATGGAATTTCGTCCGTATTCATTTAGAAAATATTCCTTCACTGAAATTGTCATTTTATCCGTTTGTCAGGTTCACTAACATTTTCCTCATAGAAAGTAGATAATATAGGTAACATGTAAATGTTATTTTCGTCCAATTCTGTTTGTCGATTCGATGTTTCATTCCGAAGGATCGGATTTGTGGATGTGTCTTCGTTACTAATATTCGTCGCCTCAATAGCGATGACTTCTGGTGACTCATTCAATTCCAGACGTTGAAATCCAGACAGACATCTGTACAAACACAACTATTATTTTTTAATATTATCTACCCCACACCCGAAACAAAAATCAACTTTCTGTTTTGTATCTTGTGTTGCCGTCATTTCATTTGGTTTGCAAAAAGAGAAGCTCGTCTTTCAATTCGTTCACTTCTAAACCACTTGGTCTCCATGTCGGCTTGTATGTTACATATCAAAATAACGTTGCAGTTGGGTTACCTAGATTCTACGTTAAGAGCTTCTGTACAAATGGCGCACTGGGATTTCTCACTTCCTTCTTGTACTATTAAATTAAAACCAAACCGTTAAATAAATCAAAAAAGCATTTTCTGTTCCTAGTGTTGTTTGAGGTAGAACCATTTTTATGGGTTGTTCCATTATAAAACTATTTAATTTTAATAACATGGACCATTAACCGATACCCTGTTTATTAACTCTAATCGTTTTTCTCTTTCACCACGACGCTACCATACAAATAATATTTCTACTTCCGTAATGTTGCGCTATGCTATACAATTACAGCAATTGAACTGTTACAAAATATATAAGCTGGGACAAGCAAAATGTTTGAACTCATTCTGATTTAGTAATCTTTCCTTGAATGACAAAAAAAAAACTTTCGCTGGAAAATTGTTATACAATGTCAAATTTCACACGTTAGAATAGACAAAATAATCCACATTTTCAATGGGCAAATCGTCATTCGACCCCCATTGGGATCGCGAACCACGTGTTGAGAACCCCTGCCTTAGACCAAAGTGCACTGAGTTTTTTGCTTTGATTAGTTTTATAAACATTTCAATCAATTTTGGCTGTCTTAATGGCTAGTCAACTAAATTTGTGGATCTTTTTTTCTTCTTCTAGAAAATTGATTATTATTATTTTTGGCGCATGTGCCATAGGTTGGCTAACCCTAATCTAGATGATGCTAAAAATCCTCTTTTTTTTGTCTAATTATTTCTGTGAACTTTTTTATAACACTTTTACTCAACTATTGTTCATTGAATTATAATCTGCAATCAGATTTGTTCTTAGTAATTTAAAAAAAAAATTGAAAACGTGATTATTCTTGTAGATGCCTAATGACTGATTCTCATAAACACAGCGCAATATATACAGCACGGTGAATACATCATATTTAACGCAAATAAGAGGTTTTTTTTTTATATTTTTTTTGGCTATCCTCTACGTGTGCCCACCCCTGCTGAGGATGTTCCCCCGGGGCATGTACCCCTTGATCCTCCCTCACTACGCCTTATATAGTTTAACTTAAGAATGATATGGTAAATGTTTTTTTTCAAAATTAATATAAAATCTACAATTTTATTTTTTTTAAATAAGTATTTTGTATTTATGAAATTGTCTATCGATAAAGGTCGAGTACCTTAAAAAAAACCTGTAAAAAAAGCCTGTAAAAAAAAGTACAAGATCTTGTGTAGAAAAATCGTTAAAGAAAATACTCCAAATATTAAAGTCTCCATTTACTCGTTTCTTGTTTTGTTGTTGTGTAACCCGCATCTCTTTATTGTGTACTGAAGTGACCTCTCTGTCAGTTACACTGAGATTTAAAGCTTGATACTTTATTTTGAAGTTAACAAGGAAAACATATAAAACCTGTGACACATACAGCTGTTAGAAAATACACTTTTTATTCGGACAGCGAGGAAGGTATATTTTGTGCGATTTTGGACATCTAAAACACAAGACTTAAAGTTTAGATTTATAATCTAGATGTAATCTATATTAGCTTACGTAAACTATAAGTAATGCTTATAATCCTAAAAAAAATTAAAGCAACTATAAATTTACTAATTTATTGCTTTTACTGTTATATGGCTAACTAATCCATATTGGTTCTAGACCTAGATATAGTCTCCAGGACTCCAGCCAAATCTACATTTATTTATTTTTACTTTGAAAAATTATAACTGTCAAACTAGAGTTTTCCCCGTTGCCAATGTGCTAGTAATTCTTTTCTCAACGATATACATAAACTGTTCAATTTGTAAGAAAATCATTTCAATTTACTTTTTGAGATCAACCCAGGTCCCATGAAGGAGTTGCTGAATAGAGGTATTGTAGAAATAGGTCTTCAAATCCAAATCTCTTAAATATTGAAACACGTCTCCGGCCTAATAAATTATTTCATTAGAAGATTAGCGTGTAGCAATATCGACCTATACATACAACTTGTTTATCATAATACATATATTCATAATAATTTGGAATACCGGTTATCAATATGGTGTTCTCTCATTCCACATGGGAAATTTCAGATGAGTACTGCTCGTTAACCGTTGGCCAAAGAAACAGATGGCCTTAACATCATCTGCCCCATAGATCGCAAGGTCTGAAGGGGACACTTTGCTTTTTTTTTTACTTCTGTTACTAGACTATATAATACTAATCACATTATTTGAAAAACTAAAAGTATCACGTGTCTTTCGGCAAAGTCTTTAAGGAAAAAAAATGAATGTAATTCTATGTCTGAGTTCTTTTGTCCAAAGATGCGAACCACTGTTTTACCAATAGAAAATAATTTGGATTTGAACTATAAAAATAGATCTCTACAAAAAGGCATGTACAATAAATTAAAGCGACAATAGTTTGCTGAATCTGTTAAAGTTAAATGTAATGTCAAACCCCGGCCACTCGACACATACAATATCACATTGGTTTTGTTTAATCAAAGAACATATCACTCTTATCAACTTGGAATGTCATGGATACACACGCTATTAACACCGATTCACTTCATGCGAATTTTCATGATCCCTACTCAAATGTGCTGCCAATAGTTCTTTTTCTTTCTTCATTATAAAACTGCTAAATTTGACTGGATCTTGATATATCCGTGTGAATCAAAGTCCTAAGTTGTCGTCTAAATAGAGAAAAAAAAACGAAAGTGAGATATTTACTGATAAATAAAAATAATTTAGACTTTATCTAACTATAGAGGCATGGTACAGAGCGTGTTTTCCGAAAACAAGGAGGGGGGTATTTTATTAGGCCGGTCTGGTAGAAGCCTGGAATTTTAAATTTCATGATTTTTAACGCGGCTTTTAGTCGACCCAAATCATAAGGTGGCTGGTCGTTGTGCTGGCCACATGAAACCTTTGTTGACTGTGCCACGTAGAAACAGATGACATCATCAATCATCTGTCCTGGGGATTGAAAGTGATGGTTTACGTTTATATTTACAAAACTGTAGAATGTATTGACATGGAGAGCTCAAAATAAACTTTGAAACTATGTATTCTGTAAATATTCTGTTACTGCTGTCCACTTAAGTATTTTCCCTTGGTTTTGTTGAATGCTATAATCGTCTTTAAGGTGGCTACATTTTGCATCAGTGCATCTACAACAAAGAATCGCCTTTGTATCTTTGTGAACTGATCACTTCATATGTTCGTTAAAGAGCTCTGAGCTCCATGAAGTCAACGCTTCTAGTTGTGTAACGTTCCTGCCTCAAAATTTACGGTTTGGGGACTTATTCAGCGAATGGAAAAAGGTTTACAAGTCGCTTCCGATTAAGCTAAACAAACAGCAAGCTACACTACGTCCAAGTAGAATGTGAAAGGTTCAAAACTTTAGATCGTTATTGTATCTCTCGTGTTTATGTCATGTTCTTATAGTGCCTTGAGGCCTACAATTCGTTTGTTATTTGTGGGGTCAGTTGTCACTATAACAGCAGTTGATATAACAATGGGGTCTGTTGTTATTTTTGATAACCTTCATAAATGCTTAATCTCCAAGCCTAGATCTCCATATAGTTTGATGGCGATAGTTTGATTCTGGATTCCGATCATCTTTTTTGGGGAGGAGTGATTTTCTCCCTTCAGTGAGTTCTGCCAGCATTGAAGACGGTTAATATTAACTCGTCAAAACTTGATGTCTTCCATTTGTTTCAGTGAATAGTTGTGTATATTGTTGGCCCAGGAACAGTCCAGTTGAGATCCTCCAATATGGCCGCTGAGACTTTCCTCACATGGGAAATTCTCATCAGGTATTTCTGGTAGTATGGTGTTTGTAGTTCGGATATCATCGATCCATTCAGCCTGCACGTTGTAATGTAGAGTGCGGACCAAAGCGATGCCCAATAGTAGATGAACGCATCGTATTGATTGCTATTAATGTTTTGAATTTTGTCAGCACCATTATCAGCTAGTTTACGGAAGAACTGTTTTTGTTTTGAAATTAAGCATTATACTCTTTGCTATTAGTGGTCTCGTTGTAGCGCCTTAACCTATCTCCCTTTAGTTTAACTTTCTGTCTCAGCGTACCTTACAAACATTAGAGTCATGTGAGGCTATCATAGTCCGTCAGTTTTATTCCAATATGTCTTTATTTTAATAAGAATTTTAGCGGAATGGATGTTTCCAAGATGTTGTACAATCTTATTTCATTAGGCTACTGAGCTGATTAATATGGTCATCAAGGCGACTTTTCCATGATGGCATGTCTTTTTTTTGGTCCCTGATTAATTATGCCTAGCTCGAAGGTTTTTTGTTCAGAGAGCTCCGTAACAGCCACAGCTGCGAAGCATGTAGATAAGTGTCTCTCAAACAAATTTCTAGGCATTTCAAAATGGTTGTCTACAATTTATTTCATTAATATAAGTGTTTATCTCTTTCTTGATATTTAGCTTACGGATATGACGCCTAGAGTTTAGATTAGTGTTTTAAAAAAAGTTTATGAGAATAGAAAATTTTGAGTGTAGCTCATTGCGGACGTGGAGTCATTCTCCTGTTGATTGGTTGTTCTAGAAACTTTCTTATTGGTTGGCTAAATGGGTGTGTCTTGAGATGAGCTCTTGTATTTGAAGCTACTTCTCTTCTTATCACATCAATTATTGTTTTTTTTAAATATATATTAAATAACTAAGTTAGCTCTAGATGTATATTAATTGAAAAACACTATTGATCAACTTTGCCTCTCTATGCCAGAATTATTTTCATAATGTTCCTATGTCTACTTCTTACGTGTCATCCGGATCCCCAGTATCTCCGGGCTGGTATCCTGGACGGTGGTCACACCATCACATTTTCTCCTTAAAATTGACAAGATGGCATAAATAATGCCGACGAAGACTCCAAATCCGACAATACTCGTGATGACTATGAAATGGGTACTGGCGTAACTACAAAAAAAATAAAAATAAAAATATGAAAATAAAATAAAAAAAAAAATAAAAACAAAAAAAGGCCTAGACTAAGCGTAGTTGTCTCTATTAGTTCAGAACAGTCGCGTAATTAAATTTGTGATAGATCTAGAGTAATCTAGACAAATAATACTCTATGATCCCATCACTAATGTGGACCAGTTGAAACAATGGGAGGAGGAGGAGGGGAAGGGGAGGAACGAAAAATTGATATCTGGGTGAATTTTACCGTAATCGGCTTTTAAAGGCAATTATATAAAAAAAAAGGGAGAATGACTGAAGTCGAACTCGTGACTCAAGCCCATTATCCACTCTGTCAGTTAGACGCATATGAAAATAGAAGATTGTAAGTTTCAAACTTACTTTAAAGGGGACTAACTCAGCTTATGCCACAACTTCAGTCAAGTACAATTTCTTTTCCTTGTTAGGGATACTAAACAAAATAATTAATTATCAATAGTTAATAAATTTAAAAAAAAATGATTCTTGTGTTGTCAGATAAAAGAAAAAAATGGTGTCAAATATCAGCTTGATCTGAGATTGGGTCTCGGAGAACTAAACTTTAGGCCTACATACTTTTTACCAGACTGACAGAGTGAGTTGATATTAGCTTTTTAGAAAAATGCCAATGTTTGCAACACTGAGCAGTTTTTATTGAACGTTCTTAAGTTTTCTTACGATTCAACCACAGTGGTTGAAATCTACTTCATTTCATCGCCTCCCCCTCCCCTCTTACCGACCCACCCCCATACCATGAAGGGGTTGTAGGGCAATTTTTTATAGAAAAATGACACAAATTGTGTATAATTGTTTTCCTTATCTTATATACAAATTATTTATATTTTAACCAATTTTTAAGCCCCTCCCCCACCCTGGTATCTTAGTGGATTTAGAAATGGGTGGTAGGCGGTAATTTGTGAATGTATGTGTGCAAAGATGACAGTTTCTAAACAAATGTAGTTTCCTGTTACCTGTTACCTATCCCTTAGTCTGATGGACCGTTGGGGCACCAAGCAAGACTTGTATACCGTCTTTCTTCATTCCTCTCTATCCTTTGCCCTGTTTAAAACCTCCTTCAATGGTAGGCCCGTCCACTCCATTATGTTATCTTCCCACCGCTTTCTCTGTCTGCCTCTTCTTCTTTTTCCTGGGACTGTTCTCTGGAGGAAGGTCTTTGCGAGTTCCGAAGATCTTTTTATATGGCCATACATTTTAAGCTTTCGTTTCTTCACAGTAGTTAGCAGGTCATCATGGGGTCCGATCGCTGCAGTAACCCTGTCTCTAATCTCTTGATTTGTGATGCGGTCTTTAAATGTGATGCATATGATCCTTCTGTAGCATCTCATTTCCATTGCTAGGATTCGCCTCTCTAGCTCTGCAGTCAGCGTCCAAGACTCACAAGCATATAAAAATGTGGCCATGATGTAGTTTCATTGCTTCATAATATTTTAACCCATCTCGCAAACTCAATCAATATTAGCTTCAACGAGGGAGAAGGTTGTCGGTACCATTTGAGACCATGTCAGGGGAAGTAAATGTAATCGCTACTCTCTTTCTTCCCGACAGGACTTTCCTTAGAGTGGGTAGGGCGTATTTTAGTGCAGAACTTACACTACATGTGTACGCTAATCTGTCATCAATATTAATTGTATATACTATATTTGTTATATATTACATTCATATATATACACACCAACAAATGTCAAATGTAACAAATTAGTAATACCTATAAAATGGTGAGAGAGCCTATATCCTAACATTCGATGTTATTCTACTCCTCCCCCCTTTTTTTTTTTTTTTTTTTTCCTTATTCACATAAACTATGACTTTTAAAACAGGATAGTCAAAAATGGCGACAGTTTTTTTTTATGAAATAGTCCCTCCCCCTTCCCTACCCTCCCAATATCAGCTCACGGTTTATACATAGGGTTATGGTTTGGATTGTTTATAAATATATCCTCGCAACCCACACCATTTCTGTAGCTTACATGCAAATCAGATAAATTAGCTTCTAGATCTATCTATATATCAATTTAATGAATTGTAATAGTGGAATATTTATTTGATATCCCTACATAAAGTTCATGGTAGCTTTCACATTTGTTAACCTTTTTCATATGCGTTGCACGTAAACATATTTTATAGTATGTGATGCCTCTACAAAACTTTCTTAATGATACCAAATGTCAGATCTCTCAATGGGGCTTAGCGTTCCTCATCAATTTCGTAGGGAAACGATCTGGTTACAGTCCAGTTCTAAGCGCGACAAAGTCACCTGATACAGTCCGCACGCAACTCTCAGGCCAACGCGAATCAACAGGACCCCAAGGAAAACCCAGCCTTCACTCGAACTGGCAGTCAAATTTTCCGCTGTTCAGAGGCCCGTTCACACTCTTACAAGTCTTAATAACCATTTTTTTTTAGGCCACTATAAAATCAGATAAGGTAAATAAACATAGGGCCTATACTTACAATGGTGGGTCACGGCAAGGGTATAATAAACATAGGGCCTATACTTACACTGGTGGGTCACAGCAAGGGTATGATTCCGAAAAGCAACAACCCCAGTCACAGTTCGTAATGGCGTCAGTATTGTACTTTGGGTGCCATAAACATCTTTTGCCGAGAACTTCTGAATGTTAAAATACAGATCAAAAGACAGGAAAACAAGAAACAAAAATCATCTTATGCATTGTTATGTCAATTAATTTAGATCAGTCATGTAATGAAAATTGTAATAAATCTAGACTAACAGTAAAAAAGCATTTATAAAAAAAAAATAATAAAAAATTGATCGACTTGAATTCGAACTCATGGCTTCTCAAGGCAACACGGTAACCCCTCTGCTAGTGGAGAGCTTATGAACATAAAAGATTGTACAGTTATCCACTGTTTCTAGAGGCTCGTCCTCAATAGAGGCTATATAAAGACCTGAAACACGAGTGTGACACTACACATTTACAGTTGGGTCCACTAAGACTCAGAATACGACCTATAAAGGGGACTAATTCAGCTTATACTATCTCTTCAGTCAATAACAATTTCTTTCCTTGTTAAGATACCAAACAAAATAATTTATTAAAAATAGTAAATTAACTAATGGTTACTTATCTTTTATTGATTCTTGTGTTGTCAGGTAAAAGGTATAATTGTGTACAATTACAGCTTGATCCCGAGATTGGGTGTGGGAGAGATAAGGTGTACACACTTTTTACCAGACAGAGTGAGCTGATATAAGCTTTGTACAAACAGATACTAAAATAGTCCCAACAGAAAAGTGATCAAAATTCACAAGGGAAACGCATAAGTACCGTTGATAGTGTAATGTATCATACTGCCAATATCTTACCTAGCTTTTGTAGTTGTTTTATTTACCAAATAAATGTATTTGATTTTTCCCCCATGAGCACAAAATAGAATCGCGTCCTAACCAGTTATATTGTTTTAAACAATTGAGTCTACATCAAATTTTATTTGTTTCGTTGAGTTTAAAAAGTCATATAAAATAATTTAAACCGGTACAACGTACACGAATAGAGTTACCAGTTTGTTAGTCGTTTGTTATAGTTGGGACATGGTATTTGTATCTATGCATAGCATATAGGATGCACGTCTTAAGTCTGGGGGACACTGGATATATTCTGACGAGTGTGTGTGGTGACTGTTAGATCGAGCGCTTGGTACCACCCTCTTTCATTTTTAATTTACTAAAGATTTAACTTTAGTTAAAAGTTTGATGCCATATAATATACAAATGGATTCAAATATCAATAAGTAGCTTCTATTCTATAGATATTTATCTAATTTTGTCCACACACTATGATTTCTGCTTAAAGAGGTTAGAGTGGGGAGAGCAATAGATGCAATCGGGCGTACCAGCACCTTTTTTCAATGTATGAAAAAATTATGACTTTTCTTGTATTTTAACATTTATTAATTATTTATTAGTAATTAAATGTTAGGCAATCCATCATTGAGTACCGGCACCTTTTTTCTTACATATATAAATCTTGGATACAATTTTCTATTGTCATAACGTCTTTCTGGGTCAAATTTCTATAACAAATAGACTTACAGTTCGCTATATTCATTGGTTTGCTAATATTTTGTTCCTAAAATTCTGAAAGTTGTCTAAATTTAATTAAATTATTTAGTATAGTGCAACTATTATGTATTTTGTAATCTTTTGTTTAAATCTAAATTCGGAAATAAAGATTCTTAAAAAAAACTAGTTCAGTTCCCTTCACTATCAGTTTCCATTCAGTTCCCTTCACTATCA
>JADKLZ010000167.1:16044776-16058514 GCA_021533235.1 Biomphalaria straminea
GTCACAAACACAGAGACGTCACTTACACACAGATAGACGTCACAAACCCACAGACGTCACATACACACAGATGGACGTCCCAAACCCACAGACGTCACATACACACAGATAGACGTCACAAACCCACAGATGTCACATACACACAGATAGACGTCCCAAACCCACAGACGTCACATACACACAGATAGACGTTAAAAACCCACAGTCACATACACACAGATGGACGTCCCAAACCCACAGACGTCACATACACACAGATGGACGTCCCATGCACACAGATAGATGTGACTTACACACAAACAGACGTCACACACAGGAAAACGTCACACACGCACAGACAGACGTCACACACACTGCTTCAAACAGACCACATCTAAAGAATTGACCTTCTCCAAGTTACAAGCTTCTATTCTCTCAGCTGCGCTAGAGACCGCAAATGAATAGCCACTGGGCAGTTATTTATTTTGTCTTCATGCCAATATCTCTCCTTTCCTTTGCTCCCCTCCCTGCCACCATGCGGCAAAAAGAAAAATAATTTTATGAAGCTCTTTTGTGTAGCCCCCCCCCCCCACCCCCCCCCCTCTCCGCCCCCTTCCGTTTTTACTTGCCCCCAGTGTGTCCGTCAATGAATGCAATTCTCTTTTGACTTGATCAGAAATTGATTGTATTGCTAAGTCTGGGCAATCAATGGCGGGTCCTTAGAGATGGTCACATCGGAGAGCATTAGCTGCTTTTTGTGTGTTTACTTGAGACTTTTTGTTTTGAAAAGAAATATAAATATCCCCTAGTAAATTATTACTGTTTCACTACCCAGTACCCACCCCAATACCTTCATCTACGCTTTAGCTGTCTAAAGCCCATGCTTTCACTTAGGGCGCCGCCTCCGTTGACATCAATATGCAGGCCACGTGATGTCATTAGACACTCGCCTTAAATATACACCGGACATTTTTTTTCTTCCATTTTTTTCTTCCTTCGAAGCGTTTTTTTTTTTTTTTTTGCTGCTTCCAAGTTTTCTCCCGGAGCAGTGGAAATTGAATGCCCCATAATTACATGCTGTCTAACTTGTGAGAGTTAATGTCTTGTAGACGTCGGTCCATGATTTGAACGTGTCAAGGACAAACCATTGTTAACAGCCAATGGAACATTAGTGCGAATATTTCAATCTTTTTTCCTATGGGTTCTTTTTAAATATTACAAAACTACATATTTATTGATCCCAATATTTTTGGCGGTTGTCTGGTAATTTTTGTTTACGAGGAGTGTCTTGATCGTACTATGATCGTATGTAGATTCAATCCCTGATCATCAACTGTTTGAAACTGCCCTCAACGTCTCGACCAATGTGAAATCAAAATTACTTCCCTTTAACTAATTCTTCTCAACGTTAAGTTTAAGTTATAAATTTGAACCGTATCTGTTGTCTAAACGTCAGCATTGGTACGAACTAATTGGACTAGTCTAACCTATCACGGTCAGTAGCAATAAACTATAAACTATATTAACCAGGGGGCATAACTTCTAGAATTTTAGTCGTCTGTTCTTGTGAAATGAGAATCTAAATAAAATAATTCTTAATCACAATGCCTCCATGGTATGGTATAAAAGTAATCAATAACAAACTAAATTAAATAATAACCGCTAATTAATGACTTGTTGTTAATTTTTATTGAATTATATTTTGTTAGGAACAATGAACACCAGCGCCAAGTTTCAACTCGACCCGAGAATGGGCATTAGAAAAATAACAAAAAATGTACCAAAAGTAGACTAGAATAACACCGTAGATGTTTTGTAGAAATCTTGCTACTTTCATGAATGAATTCGCCCTATTACTTTTATAATAACTTAGCTCTGTGAAAGAACACCTATAATTTTATGACATGGGCTTCCAAACTGCCACTCTTAAGCCATATCCGGTCATTGATGCGATGCTATACAGTGCGTGATGCAGTGCTATCCGGCGTTTCGAAGCAATTTCCTACATTGCAAAATGATGCCGCGGTACAAAAACTCATTGTACTAAATAAGTTAGGCGTCACTGATTTATAGGATAAAATAAGATCGTAAAGATAAGTTACAAATAATTTTTGTTGTTGTTGTTGTTGTTAAAAAAACATTGTAATTCCTTTAAAATCTGTGATTTTTTTTTCGTCCTTTAGATCTAGTTGAATAGAACTGATGACAGCCGACTGCAAGACGTTATTCATCGATAGAGAAGTTATATAATCTAGCAAAGTTGTTGTACTCAGAGGTGAAAACATATTTTGTCTGCATTGTTATAATTCGTAAAAAAAACACAAACTATGTTTAAACAACAAAGCAACAGGAAACATCTAAGTAATAAAAAGATACATCAGAAAAAGCCTTAACCCTAAAACAATAAAATTAAATCAAGAAAAAAAAAACACACCATTTTTTTAATATTGTTACGAATCTCACTTTCCAGACTCTCTGCAAACTGCACCATACACCACCAACTGAAAGAACTTGACAACGCCGAGCTCCAAAGTAACGTAAAAGTTTAATGTCAATAAATAACAGCCAATATTGTACAATTGGCAGCACGTAACATAAGACTGTACAAATAGCTCGTATCGCCGTATCAACTCTTGCAATGGTCTCTCTGTCTCGCCTCGAACTTGTACTGAGCCGTCGTAACGAACCGTAGATCGGGAAGTTGTGTCTCAATCGTCTCTGATACCTGCGCTCCTTATATAGGGTCCCTGCTGGCCTTCTCGAACCGGACAGAACGCCCCTCGACGTTTCTAGGTGGTCAGATGACTATAATTCTCGTGACGCTCCTGAGCTCTGTTCACCCTGCGATGTTTCGCGAACCGGCTCGTCTAGGCTGACCGTCATAACTCGTCACGCTTGACCGCTCGTCTGGCCTGGGGCGATTTGTGTCGGCTGACTACACACACCAATTACCCCCCTTCCATCTGTGCCACCACCAGGTTTATAACACTGCCCCCTCCTTAGATCTGTCCGTCCCGGGCAGATCCGGCTTCACCATGGTACTTGTGGAGTCTGTCGATGTGGACGACCTTCAGTTTGGACCTTGGGCTTCTCTGTATCCGGTACACAACATCGTTGATTCTTTTTACCACGCGGTAGGGTCCCTCCCAGTCTGTTTGAAGCTTTGGTGACTTGCCTTTCCGTCTCTGTGGGTTGTACAGCCACACCAGATCGTCCTCATGAAAACCAGCGGCATTGGCCCGTTTATCGTACCTTGTCTTTGCCTGGTCGACGTTGATCTTGATGTTTCTGCGAGCTAGAGCGTGAGTTTTCTCCATCCGTTTTCGGAGGTTTGCGACATAGTCTGTGGAAGAGGCTGGCTCATTGCCTGGAATCCCGAATAACAAGTCACATGGTAGTTGCAGCTCCCGGCCGAACAACATCTTTGCTGGAGTGTAACCTGTGGTGCTGTGAATGGATCCCCTATATGCCATAAGGAACATCGGGATATAGGTGTCCCAGTCATCTTGACTTTCATCAACGACTTTCGACAGGTGTTGCTCCAGTGTTCGGTTGAATCGTTCTACCATGCCGTCTGACTGAGGATGTAGAGGGGTTGTCCGTGTCTTTTCGATGCCGAGTACCTGACACATCTCTTGAAAGGTCTTGGATTCGAAGTTTCGGCCTTGGTCGGAGTGTAATTCCCTTGGAGCACCGAAACGGCTAATCCAATTCTCCACAAGTGTTTCCGCTATGGTGGTAGCTTCTTGGTTCTGAATGGCGTATGCTTCTGGCCACTTAGTAAAATAATCTATCACTACTAGGATGTACTTATTTCCTCTCTGAGATTTCGGAAATGGTCCGGCAACATCGATGGCTATCCTTTCAAAGGGGTTACCGACATTGTATTGCTGCATACGTCCCCTCGTTCTCCTGTGCGGGCCCTTTGCTGCTGCACATGTGTCGCACCTTCGGCACCATTCCTCTACATCATCTCGGTAGCCAAACCAGTAAAATCGCTGGCGTACTTTTTCAAGGGTCTTGTTGACGCCTAGATGTGACCCACTGGAATTGTTATGGATTTCTTGCAGCACCTCAGCAACTCTCACTTTGGGCAACAACAGCTGTAGGCGATTGCATGTCCCATCCGCCGTCTCCCAGACCCTCTTGAGAACTCCATTATCGATTGTCAGTGAGTCCCATTGGGCCCAATATGCCTTGGTAGCAGCTCCCTTATCAGAAAGGTGATGCCATTCCGGTCTTTGTCCGTCTTCCTTCATAAGCAAAATGGGAGCCAGGTCTTCATCTTTTAACTGGTCTTCTCGGATCCTTTCGTCGGACCATGACCCGGAAGCTTGTACACCAAGACGTTGGCAATCAATGATAACTTCCTTTTCTTCAACCTTGCTGCAGTGTTTACATTCCATTCTGCAGGGTCGTCGAGACAACGCATCAGCATTCTGGTGAGTCTGTCCTTTTCGATGCTGTGTCTCGAAGTCGTAGGTTTGCAAACGTTCAATCCACCTAGCAACTTGTCCTTCAGGATTTTTAAATGACAACAGCCATTGTAGAGCAGCGTGATCTGTCCTAATGATGAATTTTTGCCCATACAAGTATTTGTGAAAATGTTGTATGGCATCCACAACTGCCAGTAGCTCGCGTCTCGTGACACAGTAGTTTCTCTCGGCTTTGGACAAGCTCCGACTAAAGTAAGCTATGACCCTCTCAGTTCCTTCTACCTTTTGGGATAAGACAGCGCCAATTCCAGTATTGCTCGCATCGGTGTCAAGCATGAACATCTCGCCTGGTATCGGGTAGGCCAGAATTGGTGATGAAACAAGAGCCTTTTTAAGTCTCTCAAAGGCCTCATGACATTTCGTTGTCCAAATAAACGGCCGCTTCGGTTCTGTTAATTGATTAAGGGCGCTACAGAGGCTAGAGAAGTTAGGCACAAAACGTCTGTAGTACGTGCAGAGTCCAAGAAAGCTTCTTAACTCCTGGATATTAGCGGGGATCGGCCATCCTCTTACAGCTTCGACTTTATCCGGGTCTGTGCTAACTCCTTCTTTTGACACGATGTGCCCAAGGAACTTGACGCTTCTTCTGAACAAGGAGCACTTCTTTGGATTCAATTTCATTCCAGCGTTTCTAATTCGTTCAAATACTTCCTTCAGGTTTGCAATATGTTCCTCGAAGGTTCTGCCTATGACGATAATTTCATCTAAGTAAACAAGACACGTTGTCCAGTTGAGTCCTCTTAACACATGCTCCATTAGTCTTTCAAAGGTGGCTGGGGCGTTGCACAGTCCGAAAGGCATCACGGTAAACTGCCAGAGACCATTACCAGCAGAGAAGGCCGTTTTATCTCTGTCCTCGGGGTGTAGTCCTACTTGCCAGTAGCCGTTCTTCAGGTCAAGGGTGGAAAAGATCTGCGACCTAGCAAGTGTGTCCAATGTGTCGTCAATCCTAGGTAGCGGGTAGCTGTCCTTGTGTGTAGCGTCATTTAATAATCTGTAGTCAACACAAAATCTCGTGGATCCATCTTTCTTCTTTACCAAGACGATGGGTGAACACCATGGACTGTTGGATGGTTCAATAACCCCTTGCTGCCTCATTCGTTCTATCATGTCCATAGCTTCTTGGTGTTTTGCTAGCGGCAGGCGACGTGGTTGCTGTCGGATAGGCCTAGTGTTTCCCGTGTCTATTCGATGCTGGATCAGATTCGTTCTCCCAAAGTCCATTTCATCGGCAATATGTCAGAAAACTCTCTGAGGAATTGTTCTGCTTTGGTGTACTGTTCTTTCGACAGGATCGTTTTGACATCTGCCAGAAGTTTAGTAACAGGTGGTTCACTGGGCTCTGGTCGTCCGTCGGGGTTTTCACTGCTACAGTTTCTTATCATCTCAAGAGCATGACAACCAGCGATTGTGCTACCTTCCCGTAAATGTTTCTCTACTGTGCCAAGGTTCATAATTCTTACTGGTACCTTTTGGTCTTTCCCAATCGTGACTAGTGTCTTTCCTACTGCTATCCCGTTGTTGTTGGTGCCCAAACTTTCTACCAGCGCTGTTCTTGTCATGGGATAGCCGTCCTCGATTCTTCCCCAAATGATCATTTCCGACTTAGCAGGCAAAGTTGTATTTTCTACCAGCTGGACTCTTCTGACTCGGCCATCTTCTTCATTCTCGTCACCAAGCAAGGGTACTTCGAGATTCCCACATTGTAAAGTGCCTCCGCCGATATTCAAAGAAAAGCCATATTTCAGCATAAAATCGAGTCCTATTATGCAGTCATCTGTGACGTCAGCGATCAGGAATTCGTGTTCAAACGACTGATTTCCGATCTCAACTGTTATGTCGATCAGGCCTTTTATGTGCATTAGTTCTCCACTTGCGGTTTTCAACGAGTAGGTTCTAACTGGCGTTTTCTTGCTATTGTCCACTTTATCCGACCGGATGACTGACCGTGAGGCACCAGTATCTAGGAGGAAGTGATAGTTCTCGCATCCAATTTTCCCGATGATTTTCAGACTCTTGCTCTGCCCTAGCACGGCGACCGGGATGATGGTTGCAGGGGCTCTCATTCTCTGTGTCGCCGGGTTCCGCCCCTTGAAGCCGGCGCGTGCTAGTTTCCCTGGTAGCCCTGAGAACTTGGTCGTGCATACCTTTCTGATCTGTAATTGGTTCCGGTTAGTGGAAATCTCCTAGTGCAGCTTCTTTGTATGTGACCGACTTGACCACAATTCCAGCATCGTACAGGGACTCTAGGTTGATTTTCTGGTATCTGGCTTGTTCTTCGTTCATCTAGTGCCTCTGTCACCCTTCTCACAAGTTGTGCGAATTCATCTTCCTTGACTTCCAACCTTCTGCCTTGATGAGCGCTCCCAGATGTGTCTTTAGCCGCTTCATATGAGAGAGCGTATACGAGGGCTTCACTGGCCTTACGTTTACCACTAACTCTGGTGGCTTTCTTTAACTCGGGGTCTCGAAGCGCATCAATGAACGCGTCTGTGATAATGACTTCCAGAAAATCTTGTGCGGCTGTTGGGTAGGCCAGATGTGCGAGGCGTTCTATGTCTGTCTCTAGTTCCTGTAGTGTTTCATCGGGGCGCTGTTGTCGGGTCTTGAGCTGCACACGATAGACTTCTTGCAGATGTTCATCCCCGTATCGGAGTTCCATAGCTTGGACAAGGGCAGCGAAGTCTTGCTGGTTCGGTAGAGACTGTAGCAATTCGGAGGCTTTTCCTCGTAAGGATAACACAAGGGCTGTTGCTTTCTCCTCCTCGCTGTTCCATTTGTTAACTTTGGCTGCTGCGTCGAATTGCTTCTTGTATACAGACCAGGACACGGAACCATCAAATACGGGGGTCTTCATTTTCCCGGACACTTCAGGTACAACTGACTTAATATCTGCTTCTGGTACCTCTGTGGGCTTGCGTTGGACTTCTATTTTCATTTCGTCGATGGCCTTCTCCATTGCGTCGACTCTCTGCTTCATCTGTTCATCTATGGTGGTGATTCTCTCCTCCACAGCATGTATGCGTCGGTTCATTGTCAATAACTCCTCTTTGATTCCTGAGTCCATGGCGTCTATCTTGTCATTGGTGTATCCTTGCCCCTCACGAACAGCTTCCATCTTTTCCTGCATAGCTGCCATCTGTTCCTGCACGCTACTGTTGATCAGTTCTCGCAAATCCGGTTCGACTTCAAAAAGATATGTGTCCGGATCTGCTCCTTCCTTCAACAACTCCTCCCGTAGGCGTGCTTGTAGGGTTTCTTTATTTCCGCTCTTCTTCAGATCTCGAATACCGAGCTCTATCTTTAGTTCCTTCAGAAGGAGTTGGTCTAGCGTTTTCGTAGTAGCCATAGCGGGATCCCACTTCTGACACCAGTGTTACGAATCTCACTTTCCAGACTCTCTGCAAACTGCACCATACACCACCAACTGAAAGAACCTGACAACGCCGAGCTCCAAAGTAACGTAAAAGTTTAATGTCAATAAATAACAGCCAATATTGTACAATTGGCAGCACGTAACATAAGACTGTACAAATAGCTCGTATCGCCGTATCAACTCTTGCAATGGTCTCTCTGTCTCGCCTCGAACTTGTACTGAGCCGTCGTAACGAACCGTAGATCGGGAAGTTGTGTCTCAATCGTCTCTGATACCTGCGCTCCTTATATAGGGTCCCTGCTGGCCTTCTCGAACCGGACAGAACGCCCCTCGACGTTTCTAGGTGGTCAGATGACTATAATTCTCGTGACGCTCCTGAGCTCTGTTCACCCTGCGATGTTTCGCGAACCGGCTCGTCTAGGCTGACCGTCATAACTCGTCACGCTTGACCGCTCGTCTGGCCTGGGGCGATTTGTGTCGGCTGACTACACACACCAATTACCCCCCTTCCATCTGTGCCACCACCAGGTTTATAACAATATTTAGAAAAAAACATCAACAACAAATATAAGGTGTCATCTGCGCAGTCCAGATAGATGTTCTTCTTCTTCTTAAACTGTCAGGTAGAGTTGACCCTTCGGCTCTTGGAACTCTAGGCCAGCAAAAGTGAACAAGAGCTCCCTCTCACCAGCCTGAATGAGAACAGTGTACACTGTTTTGTCTGGCGGGTGGGTCAGACTCGCGTCAAGAAGCCACGTATGCATTGACCCCCGCCATTTTCCTTTTCTATACCGGGCTAACTGTGCAGGACACGCCATTTATGTAACGACCCCTTGAGGAACAGCGCCTGGATTGTGACAAGGTTGTGGGAGCTTTTTACAACTCCGCACAGTGCAATGAGGATGCTCTTGCACCCCCTTTTGGCACTCTCACAGGAGTCTTTTTTTGCTACCCTTTAGCCTAATCGTCTCCCCCTACGATCGTTTCCACCCGTGCGCCACTATAAATCTCCTTGCATACTAACATTACAACAGTTCACTATAAATCTCCTTGCATACTAACATTACAACAGTTCATAGGTCTACATCACAGTTTGCTTCAAGCTCTTCAAAACTTTGATTTGTCTGTTCTATCTCCAGCAGCCGATGTACACATGTCTGCTTCAACAGTTAATGAATCTTTTTTTTTTGTTTTAAAACTTATGTCTGAACTGATCATTAGGCACGCATGACTGCACACCACAGACGGAGTAATAGCTTACTGTTCTGAGTAAATAATTGAAAGGCATAAAGGACACGCTTGAAGCTAGCAACATTTAGAGTGCAAGTTTTCATCTGGCCTGACTTTTGTATGACCACAAGAGAAAGTTGTGTCTCGTGTTACGTTTGATTACTGTCGATCCTAAACAATTGCAAACAAAAAAGAAGCAGTCTAGCAGTTTAACCGTAACCACGTCGAAACGCGATCACTTTGGCCGAATAACCGGCTGGTCCGATTAACCGGATTTGACTGTAATTGTTTTGCTTCTCTAAGGTTCGGTCCAAATAAGCGTCTGGTCCAATTAACGGCTATTCTGATTAAACGAATGTATATATATATATTCTTAAAATCATCGACTTTTGTATACTTTTGGATATGTTAAAGTAAAATTCTCTGATTTGAAAAACTTTTCCAATGACAATCTAAGCCAAACAGATTGTCCTCCATTCTTAGAAGATGAAGTCGTGAATCTTATTGCGTCATGTTCTATATATAGCACTACGTCGTCTGTGGTTAGGGAATGCAAAAACAAAATGGATTTCAAGGATTAAATTTGACGTTTTTGTTTGAGATATTTCCATGTCGTAATGTCACAGAAATGTCTAAAAGTACTTTACAAACTTTCAATAGTTGATCTCAAGTGGACTAAAAAAAAAAAAGACTTTTATTTCCTTCAACTATCATCTGTATCGTTCTTGTCTTTTATCTTTCCAAATCAACGTTTACTTTGACCTGACAACACAAGAATCAATTGTAAAAAAATTAACCAATTAACCCCCCCCCTTTTTTTCCCCCAACTGGTCTAGACACGTGATAAAAACTAAAAGCAAAAGATAAAAGCATGAAATTGCGCTAAAGAAACAATGGTAAAAATATTTCTAATGGCATAGATTTATTATTGTTAACCTATATTATTTTATAAAATACAGACGTTACGTTGATGACACGACTGATCCAAAGTAATTGATATAATCATAATTAGACTTGCTATAAGCTTTGGTGTTCCTTTTTTAAAACTTTTTCAGATCAGTTTATCATTTTAGCTCTCGTGTCTATGTTTGTAATTATTATCACAGCGACTTGAGACTCCATTTTGTTAGTTAACAGCGCTTTAGAAATAAAATTATTTTTTTTTTTGTTAAGTTTTCTTTTCACATTTTTTAAAATTAAAAACTGCAGCCAGTAGGAAAGATTTATTTGTTTCAGAAATAAAGAGGACTACGTCTTATGTTAAATCTCATGACAGACGACGGAAGTGGACTGTTGCAAGCACAAATACTAGGACTAGGAGGCCATTCTTGCACTAATGTACACAGCTCTTTGTAGTCAGAATTTATCCCCTTCCCCCCCCCCAATTCTTATTTAAAGAAGTCGACGTCATTGCTCGTTTCTTACGTCTAAGGCTCTAGAGCTAGACTGATTTTTGACTAACGCACATTTTGGGAAATGCTACACAAAAAAATCAATTTACGTCTGCCTTATTGACGTCTGCCCAATTGGCGTCTGCTTATTACGTCTGCCCTATTGACGTCTGTGCTATTCACGTCTGCCTTATTCACGCCTGTGCTATTCAAGTATGCCCTATTGACGTCTGTCCTATTGACGTTTGACCTATTGACATATGCTCCATTGACGTCTGTCCTATTAACGTCTGTCTTATTGACGTCTGTATTATTGACGTCTGCCATATTCAAGTTTATCATATTCACGTCTGCCTTATTGACGTCTGTCTTATAGACGTCAGTCCTATTGACGTCTACTATATTCACGTCTATCCTATTGACGTCTGCCCTATTCACAGCTGTCCTATTGACATCTATCTGATTGACTTTTACCGTATTGACGTCTGTCCTAGCAGAAGTAGGAGAAGTTTGTATTGTCCTCTTTAACAGACTGGGCTGCAGTCAGCTCCTGTAGCCATTAACTTGACAACTCAACTGTTTCACTTACAGACTGGTTCCTACCAGCAGACAGTTAAATGCTAGGAGGTCGCACATGCGCACAACGCTAGGTTATTTATAGCCTCCACGTGCCTCTACATGACTATGTGATTAAATATTGTATTTATTACACTGTTTTTTTTTGTGTTTTAATCTCTAGGAATGTATTCCTATTTGGTCTTGAAACCGACACTGCCGCTTACGAAATTATATCCCACGCTTCGACTTCCAGTGTGGAGGATATTATTTAGTTTCGAAGTTCTCCCCTTATCTTTCCTTGAATGTTCCCTGGATGACATTTTGGGTTTCTGGTCACGTGTTTCTACGCCTGGTGGTAAGGACTTCTGTCACAATTCATTTTTTTTTGTTTTGCCTTCCAATTCTAGTTGGCAACTTCAGACGAAATCGATAAGGACTTGGTTTAGAACTCTTTTCTGCATAAGTTTGAATATTTTTTGTGAACCTAGAAATGTCAACATGTGATGCTAATCTCTGTGTGTGTTTTAATGTAAAAAAAAAAAAAAACCCACTCATTTGCGGTCCCCTACAAATGGGATTTTCAAGTTATCCCCCCTCCTCCCCCCCTCTCCCTAGCTATGATATCGTAATATTTAAATGTTGGAGTTCAAAATATATTTATTGCAGGCTTATATTAACTCTGTCTACTCAAAGTTTGCACACGTTTATTCTGTAACTTCCGAGTCCCGGATCATGCTGAACCTTTGCACAATCATTCATTATACAAATAACATATAAATCAATCGAAGTATTATCAATTAGTTCATCAATTGTTGGGGATTAATTATTTTGTTTGATATCGAAATAAATGGAATCAATGCTACTTGTGAGAGATGTATTCCCCTTTATTTTTTTTCCTTACTTCTCGGATCAAGTTGAAATTGTGCATAATTATACACGAATCCACCCAAACATTTAACCACTTAATTAATCAATTAGTAGTCATTATTTTTTTTAAAGCAGAACAAGCGCTAAACCCCTGCCTTCGTGAGATAATTAGCAGTAATTAGCGGGGTTTTTTTCTTATTATTTTTCTTCTTTTTTTTTTTTAAAGTATTTTTTTTTGTTTTTCTCGTTAACTTAATTTATTTCATTTCAAGGGAGTTTCCTTAAGAAATAGAATTACGCCATGATTTTTACGATATTGTTCGCAGCGAAACGATTTTAATTATAACTATACAGGGGAAAGAATTCAAAAGATATTGTTTGTTATCTCAGTGTTTTGTGAATATGTGCCGCCATAATGTTTTTAAATTACCTTCACGTCACTAAACAAATTCCCGATAAGTATTAACTTCTACGCGCCAGTCAAGTGTGTAATTGATATAATAAGTAACTAACATGCACAATACATTTTCTTTGATTTGACTCTTTATTACATAAGGTCAAATCAATAAATAGCTAACTTTGTGGTTTATCCTCCGGTGGTCGAGAAGCAAAGAACTCTTGAACTTGGTTTAGCTTGGCTACCTATGAAGGAGCTCGATGCTCGACACCCGACTCGAGCAGACCGACTAAAAGCAGCAAGGAAAACCTTCTCCCAGATACCCCCTCTCCCCACTGGTCCATAAATGAGATTGGACCATAACGCTCTGAGCAGGCTATAAGCATGAAAGTAGCGCTATATAAAAGCTAAAATTATTATTATTATTGCTTAATTGATAGAAAGGAGAAGTTTTGA
This sequence comes from Biomphalaria straminea, assembly GCA_021533235.1. Classification (NCBI taxonomy): domain Eukaryota; kingdom Metazoa; phylum Mollusca; class Gastropoda; family Planorbidae; genus Biomphalaria; species Biomphalaria straminea. The sequence goes on from JADKLZ010000167.1 coordinate 16,057,527, forward strand.
TAAACCATATAATTTTTGAACAGTTTCAAACAACGTAGAATCAAATTTCAAACCTTTTTCTTGTATAGTGCACCCAGTAGCGGCCTTAGGGGGTGGCAAGTGGGGCAACCGCCCAAGGCCCCGCGCCTGATGGGGGGCCCGAGATAGATTTTATTGTCACACTCTTGATCACTGCATATTTTCCTAATAAAATCCGATTGGACGTGAATGTTTATAAACAAATTTAGATTTGTTGCTTCCCCACTAAGTGTTAAGACATCGTGAGGCTATGGGAGTATTTAAAAAAAAAGCTTTTTGAACTGAAAAGAAAAATCTTTTATGCGGAACAATTACAATACAGTATAAAAAGCACTTAAGTTGGACAATAGTACAGTACAGTAGTGACGCTGAAGTTGTCAATTGTAATCAAACTGAATTTCCATTAAATTGGATCAATAAAAATTATCCTATCTTATCTTATAGTAGCCAACAGCACCTACTATTTGTTCTATGTTTTGTAACAAAAAAAAGGCCCAAAGCGTTAGAGGCGGACATATTGAATTATTATTGTTATGGTATTACTATTAGAGACGAATGAGCCCGTTAGCGTGATGTGGTACAGTACATATAGTCTACCCTTACGGCTCAAGGCCCCGCACAAAACACTCGCCCAGGGCCCCGCGCACTGCTAAGGCCGCCCCTGAGTGCACCAATAGCACTATGTATCCCATCATGTAGTTGGCAACTGGGAGGTTTTATTGTGTTGTCTTTTAACAGTTTATTTTTTATTTCAAAATCCTCCCCTCTTTCACTGTTATAATGTGCCATTATGTACCCTCCCACTCAAACACACACATATCGTATTGTCTTCCTTCTCTATCTCCTATTGGGATTGCTTTTCAAAATGTAAACATAATTCTAGAAATCAATTTGTAAGCAGAAGAATAAATTACCGTGATACATTTTTAGCGGCCCCCGTAAGGGGAAAAAGCCGCTATTAGGTTTGTGC
>JADKLZ010000167.1:16063740-16075463 GCA_021533235.1 Biomphalaria straminea
TACATCATCTCTAATGTTCCTCTATTAGCAAGACATACATCATCTCTTATGTTCATCTATTAGCCCGAAACCACATTGACGGCCAAGGAATATTTTTGCAAAGAGTTTTCTCTTCAATGCCACGATAATTAGAGCAGTCTGATTCGTCGCCTTTATTTATACAGGGATATGATGGTGGCATCGCGAAGTGCAAGCTGGGTAGTGCGTCCCAGCATAAAGTGAGGATGTCTGTTGACCTTCAGTGAAGGAAGCGCCATCTTTTTGAAAGGTTACGCTGGAGGACCACTAGAGCCAGACGCTTTATGTCTTTTTGGAGTTTCTCAATTGCCGTTTCAGCCTCAACATGACGTGGATATTCGTCGACAGCTCCATTTTCAATGCGTCCTGTGGGATTTCAGCAAGACACTCATTAAAGACAACCTTTTTGTCTTTGGGGGCGGGGCATGGGGCTCTATCCCGCGGTTTGGTATGCCAGCCATTAGGGCTAGCAGGGCCGCGACGTCGGCGGTTCATGGAAGAGTCATAGTTGGGCAGTAGGTAGAAATTGTAATTCTCGAGCTTTCGACTGCAGAGTTTTGACACATGCTGTTATGTTTCAAGAGCACAGAGCTGTACTGAGGGCTTTTTTAAATTTCTAAATTAATGTCTCTTTACGTCGTACATTTCAGTGTTACATTTTTTTTTTAAATATACTTTTAGTAATTAAAAATATTGAAGGGTTTTTTTTTTTAATAAAGAACAGCTTTTTTGTGGTGATAAAAGTCGCAAATGTTATGGTTTCTTATATTTAATATTTGTGTTATAAAAATAGTTTATAATGTTTGGATATGTATTATTATATTGTAACATTTTTTACCACCATAAATTGATTAAATTAAAAGTACAAATTTTGACAGTTGTGATTTCATCCATTCTGAGTACATAGTAGAATTAATGTTAACTTGTTAGTAGAAGGATTATAATGCAGTGTAGCCAGGTCAAAGGTTGTAGCCAGGTCAAAGGATGTAGCTAGAATGGTACTTAATACTGAAATGGCTAAAAAAAAAATTCTCGAATATTTAGAACTAGTCGACCGGCGGCCTAGCATACGACGCTATTTTGCAGGTCAGGCCTTAGGCACTGCAACATATGCAACCGCAGTGGGTCCGCACTTTCTTTGGACCCGTGCTAATTTTTAGGTGTATAAATTATTAAATTAAACCATTTTATAACATATAACAGATTTCCCGCGGCCTCTTGATTTACCAGGAGCTCCTGGAAATCTCCTGAAATTGCAAAATATAGACCTACGAAAAAGTCCTGGAAATCTCCGGAAATTATTAAAATCTTTTGTAAAGTAAAACTAAAGTAAAAAAAAAATATCCGGAAATATATAGATAAAAATTGAAAATGGAAGTGAGATTAAAAGGGGAAGCTAGAAGAAAGATATGAACAGGAAGCCAGTGAAATTATTATTTTAACGTAATTTGTGATATTAATTAAAATACTTCCAAAGTCAAACCTGAGAGTAGACTCTATCTGTGTATTATAATTCTCGTTTGAACTTTTGAACTTTGAGAAGAAGAGAATTATATACACCACTTTCATTCACAAAATAGCACCGTATGCTATGCTATTTTGTGAATGAAAATAGTGCGGATATGGATACACCATTTTCCATTCACACCATGCTGCGCCATGGGATCTTCCCTTTTTACTTGTTGTTCGGCTGAACTTTTGAACTTTGTGGACTTTGGGAATTAGATATATAGAATACTTTTCATGCACACGGAATGCTGTTAGGATTGGTGGAAAGATAATTGTTGCATGGGGATTAGTGGGACTTTAGGACCGGGTACGCTATTCTGCTCAACGTGGCACTCGGGTGGAAATCACTTGAGAACACGATTAGGCTAAATGAATAGCAAAACAAAACTCCTGTGGGAGTGTCTAAGGGAATGCAAGAGCTTTCTATTGCACGGTTTGGAGTTGAAAGAGAGCTTCCACGTCCCTTTCGATAATCCATGCGCTGTTCCTCAAGGAACCGTTACAACTAATGGTGAGTCCTGCACGGCTTGGTAAAACATAGGAAAATGGCGGGGGTTCCCGGTGTGCTCGGCCTTCGGCCATGTATTGTAGTCCATGCGCCCGGAATGCCAGATACGTCGTAAATAGCAATGTCTTACATTGCCATTGACTTGGACCTCTTCCAGACAGAAAGATTTGTTGAAGCAGGATTACACGACTTGAGTTCGAAGAGCTCAACTCTTATGACAATCACACTTACTCTAGGACATTTATCACCCATTTTCTTTAACAGGAAAGAGAAATCTTGAAGGATTAAATGGCACGACATGGTCTAATGTGTGCCGATGTACCAAATAATCATAATCAATCATAATCATTACAAGAAACATGTCTGCGTCCTACGCATGTGTCAGTCTATCGGGAAAGTATTTAAACTTAAACAATTCGAAGTCATTGGTTTTCCAGGCTAATTCAGGCAGCAGTTCCATGTTTAAATGACAGTACTAAGTATTTGTTCTATCATATGAGATAAGAAGGATGCATTTATCACTGTGTTTTTCTGGGTATTTTATTAATATTAGGCTGTTTTTTTTTTGTATAAGTTATGGTTTTGTGTTTGAATGTATTATAAGTTACTTTACTTATTGGTCTTCTGCCTTGCTCCCTGTGCTACTTTTTGATTCGATTCTTCAGTGCTAGATAAATGCACACCGGATACAGCAAGAAGTTGCTATTTTTGGATTTGCCACCATTTTATGAAACTCCCTACTAGCTTAGGTTATACAAATGCATCTTAAAACGTAGATTAACTGTGTCGTGATATATTTTTAGACTTTGATGTAATGTGCTGACCAAATTATTTCGTTTATGGGGTTCAGAGAAAATAACAAAGACCGCATTACTGCATTCCATTGTCTGGTCTTCAAAGCACCTATAGCATCTATAATAGCATCTACAATAGTACCTGTAGTAACACAAACAATAGCACTTATAACCTTTTATGGCGCGTTTAATAGCGCCTATAATAGCGCTTTTATTAGCACCTATAACAGTACCTATAATAAGGCTTTTCTTCGAGTCCGAATATCAATGAAGAATCCAGTATTTCCGTGGTTACGCAAAACCAGCTGTGACCTATATATTTTGTCACTCCAGAGAAGGAATTACCATTGTCCGCCGGTGGTCGATTTACATTTTATTTTCGCCCTCTACGTCTGTCCTCGGAAGGGGATTTTCTTTTCGTCTAAAATGTGTATCCCGCGGTCTTTGTAAGTAACCTCCAGCTGTCTCGTTCTAAAGCCGCATACAACCAGGTGCTCTCTTCTATGTCAGTTAAAGCAAGTTGGCGCCGAAACTGATCTTTAAAGCATATCCTAGGGGCATCTCTTACACCGACCCCCATTTAGCTGACCAAATAGGGCCTATTTTGGCATATATACTCAGCGGCCTTAGTAAGCGACCTCCACTTATAATAGCATCTATAATAGCAACTTTAATAGCACCTTTAATATTGCCTATATTAGCATCTTTAATGTCGATTTTAATAGCACCTTTAATAGAACCTTTAATGCCACCTTTAATAGCACCTTTAATAGCATCCTTAATAGCACGTTTAATAACACCTTTAATAGCACCTACAATCTTCGGCTGTATTATGCTCTGTGGGCACACGTTGTGAGAGGCCGTTTAACAACGTATTATTGGCCGGATTCGGCCCGCGGGATGTAGTTTGAACATCACTGGTCTTCGACGTCACTAGAAAGGCGCGTCGGGTTTAATGTCACCGACAGTCACACTTGGTGTTCATACCCCGCTCCCCCCCCCGCTCTCCACCCCTACACCACTCCCCCCCCCCCTCCAAAAAAAAAATGGGAAAAAATCTTTTTGTTTTACATAAGACTTAAAATATTTGTTTAAAAAATTGGCCCTACCGTCCTTTGTTGGTAGCTAGTTGATGTTTTCATGTACACTGGGTCAAAAAGTGAAGGGCGTTTTGACATTTCAAACAGATGGATACAGAAGAATGAGCACGCCGAATGTAACGTAACAAAGTGTTGGCACCAAGTGAGAGTTACAGCAATTAGGAAGCAGACATTAAAGCAATCAACCCATCATTTCTCAAGGACACAGCAGCAGTAGTCCTACAAGAGACGGTGTAGGGGAACATTGAGTCTACCGTTAATATTTCTTTGACTGATTTTAACTTACTCTATCTTACGGAAATCTGGAGCTCATTAGCCTGTGTTTTATTTGGGTCACCAATGGTAGAGAATAGAGTTCAGGGTTTACATTCTGATTACCATTCCTTGTTGGTGAAATATTAATGAGTAATCTAGAGAACTAACCATGGGCATAGCGCGGGTTGGGTTGGGGGGGGCCTTCAAACGAACCACCCATCCTAACCCGAAATGAAATGAAGTTTTGTATACTTTTTAGGTGACATTTTAATGTAAAACCATCATTGTCCCCAGCGTAGCCAAGGGGGTTTTTGAGTTTACAATACCCCTTCTGGGAGGTTTGATGTTAAAACCCCTCTCTTCTATAAAACAAAAAAAATATTGCAAACGATGGTCTATAAATTCCATTAACGTAGCCAAAATGAGTTTTGAACTTAAAACCCTCTTCCAATAGTTATTCTACGATAAAACCCTTCTCTTCATTATAAGACTACAGCATACAGCAGTACAAAGTAACAGCAGTTAACCAGATTCTATGAGCCTAGCCAAGAGGAGTTTTGAGTTTAAGGACTCCTTCTAAAGGTCTTTAAGTTAAAAACGCCCTTCATAGGGTTTTGAAGGTAAAAACCACCTCTTCAATATAGACTAAAGCAAACTACAGTCACAAAATTCTATGAGGAGTGTATCCAATTCTAATCTTCATGAATGACCTCCCAGACCTCATTTCAGTCAATAAGGCACTTTACGCAGATGATCTCCTAATTTGGACAACAGAGAAATATCCAGTGCTGACTAGATCCAAATTAAACAGAGCCCTCACAACTATCTCCACGTTTTCAAAATTATGGAAAATGGAAATAAACAAAGAAAAGTCAGTTTATTCAATCTTTAGCCACAGCAACAAAATAGCAAAAAGAAACTACATCCTAAAAATAGACTCACAGCCAATAAAAAAAGAAGAAAATCCAACTTATCTTGGTGTAAAATTAGACCAAAGACTGTCTCTAAAACACTTTATGGCTGATTTAAAAGAAAAGGCATCTCAGAGATTAAACATAATGAAACACCTAGCAGGAACATCCTGGGGAGCTGAAAAGAAAACCTTAAGACAGTTATACACTGGATACGTCAGATCTGTCATGGATAACTGTCTCTCCATACAAGTAGCCGCCAACAAAACCTATCAGTCAGCTTTGGACGCAGTCCAAAACCAAGCATTGCGTCTGATCAGTGGAGGTATGAGAACCACTCCCACAGCTGCCTGTGAAATAGACTCAAATATTGAACCACTTAAGTTAAGGCGCAACAGAGCAGCTTTAGAAGCTATTGAGAGATACAGAAGGTTGGAGGACGACCATCCAAATAAACTATTAACACAGAGAAATAGGAAAAACAATAAAAAAAAGCAAAGAACACTGATTCAACTTACTGACGAACTAGCCTTAAAACACCACCTACCCAATAACAGAGAAAAAATTACCAGATTCCCAAACATAACTCCTGGACTTAACTATAAACAACCAACAATTAAAACACATTTAATAAATAACACCCTGACAAAAGAATCCAATCCACTGGAGCTCAAAGTAGGCACGCTTGAAACAATTGAAAGCTATCCAAAAACAACCATCCATATATACACCGACGGATCAGCCTTCAAAGCCACCATCAATGCCGGTCTTGGTGCCTTCCTGGTCTTCCCCAAAAATATAAATTTGAAATAAGTGCACCCTGTGGCGACTACTGCTCAAACTTCCAAGCTGAAATTGAGGCAATTACCATAGCCTTGCAGACAGTCGAAAATAAATTACACGAAGGAATACAAGCACCATCAGATATTGTTGTCTTTACAGACTCACAATCCACTCTTCAAGCACTTAACAGCAGCACCTCAAAAAGCCCAAGAGAACTGACAACACTAAAAATGATAATACACCAGATGATGACCAATTTAAACATCAACATCATATTACAGTGGATCCCTGGACACATTGGTGTCATGGGAAATGAAAGGGCAGATAAGCTCTCAAAGGCAGGATCATCTATGGAACAACCAGATAGACCTGTCAACTACCTCACCCTAAGGTCAATGCTAATCAACAACTACAAAGAGGAGTGGCTTAACCAATGGGCAACAGGAAACACAGGCAGAGCCATGTACAAAGAAATGAACATGCCTAACAAACTGGACAGTAGTAACTTCCTCCCCCGCAAAGAGCAATGTACAATCTTCCAACTAAGAACAGGACATACACCACATTTAAATTATCATCTCAATAAAATAAATCCCACACAACTCCCACTTTGTAGACACTGCTCCCACCCTTATGAAACTGTAAACCATATCCTTTTTGAATGCCCCCTCCTAATACACCTTAGGCAGACCCTACTACCACTACAGCCCAACCATGGGCGCCCGCAGGATATTTTCCAGGGGGGTGCAAGTTACCATGTACGGTTCAAAATAGTAGCTTCCATTTTCTTGATACGGAGAATATTTAATAAAAGGAACTGGCGCCCTCACCCCATTCTCTATATACGATAATAAGTGAACTGTAAATATTTGTTTCAAATTAAATAAAATAGTAAACATTTCAACAAACTATTTACTGTACGTAAGCTTATCCTGTATGTTCGTAAAATGTTTTACATGTTTCGGATGTTCCTTCAGAGTTGAAGATAATTACTTCCTAATCCAAATCTCCCGCAGGACGACGGGGGATGGGAGCGGGTAGGGTTTGAACTTGGACCTTCGATAAATCTGAACGACAGTCCAGCGAGCAAACCTCACGACCAGGCAGCCATCCATGTAAGCTTATCCTTTCGTCCCATGCCTCTCTAAGGTCGATTTAACAAAAATTATTAACAGCGATTTGCAATTAACATCCGCCAAACAAATCGACTCAAAATTGTGACTGGGTTCTTATTTCTCACACTAAAAGGTTAAAATAAAACAGTTACGGAAAATAGAAATGTAAGTCTGCTTGATGACACCGACAGCATTACATACATCTGAAACGTAATTCGGGTTATTGATAACAAGGTTGAGTCTGTGTGACTCGTACAGACAAAGGCTACTTTAGGATATTTTTCACGAATCCTTGCCTGAAAACAGTTCTGAAAGCTAGCCATCACGGGGGTTGTAGTTTTGGCCGAGAAGTTTGTTCATGTCTAGGCTTTGCATTGTGTATTCGCTGACAATGACGCTCCTCCGAACAACTGAAACAAAACCATTCTTCTCAAATACTATCCCATCAACAAACCGATAAGTGTCTGAGCTATCTGCAGTTTTACCACCAAAATAACCAGCAAATTTACAATGCTGCTCCTCGTATTTTTGGATTCTTGCTGCTGCCAGTGCTCCGTTAATTCAAATCAACGTTTTGACTAGGACGATGGCCTGTGATGGTATATCTTATTACCCACACAAGTCAGCTGCAAAGATTATGTCATATCCGACTATATTTGACGACGGAGTCAACAAAAAAGCTAGCTGTTGCATTCATACTCTTTCGACCGACTTGACTACTGCAACGCCGTGCTAGCAGGTATACCTGATGACAAAACACCCAAGCTGCAACGAATTAAGAACAACGCCGCAGGAATAGTCCATCGGAAAACATGATGAAATTCCGCTTTGGCTCTCTTGCGTACAATTCTATGGCTTTCTGTGAAAGTACGAGTTTACTACAAGTTGTCCACTTTTTGTCATCAGTGCATCCACAATAAAGAAATGCCCTTGTACCTTGGTGAACTGAGTACTCCATATGTCCCTCAGTGAACACTGCGCTCAATGGACTCAACGATTCTGGTGATGCCACGTTTTTCCATCAAAAGTAACTGTTCGGGGGCGTTTTCAGTAAACGGACCAAAAGTGGGGAACTCACAGACAACAAGCTACACTAAATTCAACAAGAACATTAAGACATATCTGTTCAAAACGTCTTTAAATTAGTTTGTCATTTTAGATTGTCATCTTTACGTTTGTACTGTTATCTCAGCGCATTGACCCTTAATCATGTTTTTAAAAGCGCTCTATAAATTAAATTACTATTATTAAATTTCTTATATAGTCTGCAATCGTAAACTGGTGGACGTGTTAAACCTGCTATTTTATCGAACACTAAAACTGACTTTAGCTCCGCAAGACGTAAATACATTTTCCAATATGACTGTACTCTTCATTCTTGCTCAAATAAACTTTCACATTTATCATATCGATAAGAAAGCAAGGATTTCTCCTCCAAAGCCCAAAAAAAAAAAAAAGAAGATATTTTTTCCCATTCTGGGCCTTCACTAATACAATATTATGTGCAAGTGAAAACAAAACGTCACGACTTAGCGCTACAGAATATTTCACACTTTTTATAGTACAAAAAAACTCAAGCCTATAATAAAGTGTACATGGTCGGCCATGAACACCTGATTAGCTTATTCTAGTTTATTGCAATACTAGTTTTATCCTTACAGTTTTACTTCAGTGGACTCACAACTTCTTATTTGCTACTTCTATGAAATTAATTTTAAAAAAATGGCTAAAATTTGGATACTCGGAATCCAGGGGGGTGCAAGTGCACCCTCTTGCACCCCCCTGCGGGCGCCCATGAGCCCAACATAACCAACACCCTTTATGGCAGTGCTGAGCAACTGAAAAAAACAGCACAGTATTTTTCCTTGGCACAGTCTGCAAAAGAGCTGACAGCTCAGCAGTAAAAAAAGATGGTTAGAAGAAGAAGAAGAAGAAGTATCCAAGAAGGGTTTTGAGTTTAACCCCCCCTACCTCCAGTGGGGTCTGAGTTTACCCCCCCCAGAGGCCTTTACTTTAAACCCTCGACTACAGAGAGTTTTGAGGTTAACAATCCCCTTTTCAATATTATTTTAAAGCATACAACAGTCACCAAATTCTAGCGTAGCTATATGGTATTGAGATGGGTTACTTTTTAGTTTCCAACAGACGGCTATGGCGATAAAACTTCCCTTTTGATATAAAATCTAAAGCAATCTACAGCCACCAAGTTCCATGAGCGTAGCCAAGAGGAGTTACCAGTCGATGGGCCCCATTAATAAAGTGCAGTAAAAAGCAGATAATGTGTTTTTTAATAGCAAGATAATGCACTGTAAACACCCCAAAATAAGGGTACCTCGTCAAAATAGCGCGGACAAAATAGCGTGGACAAAATAGCGCGGACAAAATAGCGCCGACAAAATAGCGCCGACAAAATAGCGCAGAAAAAGTTTTTTCTCGTCATTTTCAAAGAAATACTTTGATTTTGTAAAATAAGAATAGAGCCAATATTTTTTTTTTTTGGTTTAATTTTATCGTAATTTTTCAGTCATTTTGCATGAAACACTTTAGATAAACATAACAAAATGATAAGAAGGTAAAAGGACTAATTTCAAATTGTAGTATTTATTAATACTATAAAAGTGTACTTTGAAAACACGCAAATATACTTGTCAAATTTACACACACACTCACATATACTTTCACAAAGTTAAATTGTTGGAAATTTCACGTAGAAATTCCATCACTGGCTTGTTTCCGTACATAGACAATATAGCTTCAAGCCGTCTGTTAAGTTGGAGGTACTTTGTCTTGCTTGCTGCTTTACTTCTTTCTCTAGCATTGTACCTCAGAATCTTGTTCTCAGTGTTCTCCTGTACTCAGTAGGGTGATGACCGTCAATAGACAGCTGAAATGCATGGTGCCATGTCTTGTTTGAATTGTTTGTTCGAGGTAGATTGTCCTGTACACGATCCCTACAACATCTGGCCGAGCTTCATTTAATTCTTCAAAGACAGTTTTTACATCGGCATGTGGAACAAATGAAAGGGCTAACAGCATCTTGACAAACATGAGTACATTTTTATCTTTCCGGTGTGTAGCTTCAAGATTTTCCTCTTGTACTTTACGCCATAGACTTTGTCGAAGATAGAATAGACAACCGACAAGTCTGGTCTGTGCTAACTGCATTTTGACTTGCCTTCTCAAAATCTAACATCACACTCTGCGCAGCCCTGTTTAGATCAAAGAAATATGCCGCAGATTTCAGATTATAGTATAACATACTTTCGTATTTTCCTATCCTATTTTATCGGGTCACCACATTTCAAAATCCTGTTTTTAGCAAGTTATACATTTAAATCAAAGGTTTTCTGCCAATATGGCATAATTTCAGATATGTTAATTTTGAAAAAAAAGTGACATCAACAAAAATGCTGCCCAGGACATTTAATTACTAATAATCTGGTAATTTTATACACATCATATATGAGTCTGCGCTATTTTGTCTTGCGCTATTTTGTCGGGAAATTTCGCGCTATTTTGTCGGCGCTATTTTGTCGGCGCTATTTTGTCGGCGCTATTTTGTCCGCGCTATTTTGACGGGTCACCCAGAATAAGCATTTATTTGTTTTAAATACCGGATATATATAGTGCTCTTCCGGTAAGAACCTTTTCTAGGGCACAATACACGTCTACCAAAAGAATGAAGATTCGAAATGTAATGAAGATTAATTACGTACACACACAAACACACACTGCTATGAAAATTAATAGTACTGGATATGACCAAAATCAAAAAAGGATATCTTTGATATTTAGTGAATCGTGCTTCGCTAGTGACACTGATTTGTTTTCTGAAGAAAATGTGGAAGTATATTGTAGTCATGGCTACATTGTAGCCATCAAAAAACTTGCAAGAGACCGTGGAGAGTGGCGTGTTTTTGTCAAGGCCCTATGTTCCACAAGGAACACAAAGGAATGATGATGATGATATTGTTGGCTAATTTGCCCAGATTTTTTAACAAATATAGCAGGTCTGATGGCTCATTATTTTTACTTTTATGTAATAACGGATTTTTTTTTCGTTGCTTTTGGTCCCATCGCTATTGTGAACCAGTACGGGGGGGGGGTGTATATGGGAGAAGGTTTGGGTGCTGCGTCTAGGCGCTAAGCAAATATAACTCAGCTCAAGTTTCCAATTCGAGTCCCCTTTATATGTTTGAAAGTCTCCTTTGCCACTCAGCCATATATCCCACAAATAAGATATAATGTTTTATGTGAGGTTGCAATGTCCTGGAATGTTTGCAGATTTTAATCGAAATATTCATTGCCAAATATGCTTTATTTGTTCAGAAAAGCAAACATTCTATGTAGAAAATGCGACTAAAAAATGAAGTTTTTTTTTGTTTAATATGCTCTCGGATCCAGGAAAATTTGTTCATTTTCTTTATTCTATTTCCTGCAACATGATATCTGACACTCTGTACAGTGTACATTTACGATGTGAACATAATGTCACTGTGTGTACACCCCATCTCAAGAGCTGTTGACGAGGTGATATGTTGAAGATTTTAGATTTCTTGAAATCTGCATTTTTGTCTTTCACTGTTCACAAGCAAGACTTTATCATTAGAAATCGCCTAGTTTCCAAAACAAGTTTCTATCCTATAGATTCATTCTTCGTACGTTTTGAAAACGTTATTTAACTCTTTCTCTCCTAATTGACGATGCCAACGTTGATTTCCCCCCCCCCC
>JADKLZ010000167.1:16138817-16153859 GCA_021533235.1 Biomphalaria straminea
AATCCTTGTCTTGTTTGTTTACCTTGTGCTATTCTTCCTCAAATCCTAGTCTTGTTTCTACTTGTCGCGTCAAATAACTTTCCCTTTTTATAAAACACATTAACTTTTCGCGCCTACTTGCTAATCGTGACTTTTTGACCTTTTTGTATTCACTGGACTATAAAAAGGAAACTATATCAAGTTGAAACATCGGAATATGAAACTGATGTCGAGTTGACATTTAGTTGTCTTGGTAACAATAAAAAAAAATTGAAAAAATAATGAGACATTTGTTTGAATGTAACAAAGCCCTGACCTAAGAAATTCTCTTTCTATTTTCAGTATTCCTCTCGGGCATTCTTACTGAATAACATTATTAGGAAATAATTCTCCTAAGTAAAATAGCTTTTATACATCCAAGACAATCTTCGTCGTGAGATGGCAGAAACAGCTTTCCAGTCTTTCATAATACACAGAAAGAACTGTTTTTTACGTAAAACTATTATTGTGGTCACAAAACTCAGAAAGCAAGTAAAATAAAAATTTTATTCAAAATGACAAAGCCTCATTTCGTCAAGCTGCTCCACCTTTAAATTTCTTAGTTCGTTGGCCACACTGGAAAAAGCTTCTAGTTTGACCATTATAATTTTTCAAGGTAAAAAAAAAATTAAATTTGGCTAGAAAACGAGAAAATATTTATAGGCATGTAGTACCTAGTAAGGATTTAATAAAAAAAAAAAAGAATATCCAAGAACATTGTCTTGTAAGTGTGGAATTATGTAGCTGCGGTGCGAATATTATAACATCTAGTAGATTTATATATATTCTTTTAAAAAAGGGATTTTTCTCGAGTGTGGTAGGGGGTTGGGGGTAATGAGGCGGGCAAAAAAAAAGTTGTTTTTTTTTTATCTAACATTCATTAGATGTGATATTTATTTTCTAATTGTATTTTGTAGCATGAAATCAGAGATTTATCTACCTTTTTTTTTAATTTAGAGTTGGCAACACAACGCCAGCGAGCTCATGGAGTTATCCATCTTGTGTACACATATTCATCATTCAAAGATTGTGACTGCAGGTACACTTCTGATTCAGTTTAGCACAACTTACACTGACATTGTCTGGTATATGTACAGACAAACCAGTTAGAGTCAGCTTGCGCGGGGCCAGTTACATTTCTAGGCTGCATCCAAGGCTTGAAACACGTGTAGCCTAGTGAACATTAAGTAGGGGAGAGGCTTGCAATATGGACCACTTTTTTGTACCCTTCATAAAAAAAAAGTTTTTGATCCTACAAACGTAAATTCTCTTGTGTACATAGAGGCTACCATTCCCTACACAATACTGCCTCGCTATGATGTACAGATGCGTAATAAAGAAAATAAAAATTAAATTTGAAATTTAAAAACTGGTCCATATTGAAATTTTTTTTTTCAATATGGACCACGTCAGGCTGCAATATGGACCAAAGGAAATAAAGGAAATATAACATTGATAGAATAGTGATAATATAACTTTATTTTGTTTTCTTTTTACATTTTTTTCTTCAAATAACATTTAATCATTAGTTTCAGACTGACAAGTTTCACATAGAAAACAATCATTCTCTACTCCTGCACATTCTACATGTGCCCAGCGATGACAAGCAGTGCAACAAATCATATTTTCTCTGATATTTTCTTCACACATGAAACAATACCAACTTTCATCCGCTTTGTCTTTCATTTTCTTAGCTTTCACTAGCTTTTGCGTTTTTCTGGACTTCTTTTTTACTTCAGGTGCCGTTTTCGGACCATCGCTACGCTTCTGCTTTAGAGATTGTTTGTACGGGCTCGATGTTAAAATTTCTGCCTTCCTTTTTTTGTTGCTTTTCTTGAGGACTGGTGACATAACAGGCAGAGTCAAACCTTTGACCGGAGAAAAAGGTTCCACACGAGCTTCGTTGAGAGGTGCCTTTTTCAGAGCATCATAGTGACCACTGTCTGAACCAATGGATGTGTACAAGATGTATAAAGGAGGCAACTCTGTGAAGTTTTCTCCATAGGTAACAACATTGCCACTTCTATTGTCCACAACTTTAATTGTTCTCTTAATCATTTCTGAGGTTCTGCTGACTTCAAATTCTCCTACCATACAGTTGGTTTCACTCATTGCTTCCAGCCTGTCCAGTAATGATCTGAATTGGTATCTTGGTGGCATGTCTGCTACTAAAGCGTCCCCTGTCAGAACTTCAGCAAAACGTTCATATTCTTTCAAACAATACTGAATAACTTGGCTACGTAGAGAATCTGCCAAACAAGTTTCTTGGAGCATTAACTTTGCATTGCTAAAAGTTCCATTGCACCTTTCTATTTGAAGTTTTGGCTCTAACCCTACCGCAATACTCCTAAAGAAACATCTACCATCGCCTTTTGTCGTAAAGGTAATCCACTGTGGAGATAAAGTGTTGACAACGGATGACACAGTCAAATTTGAAATGGAAAGTGACGTGTGTTCTTCAGATTGGTTTCTCAAAGAAGGTTCTAACATGCTCCTAGCATTAGGCTCTTTCACTGAAGGGGATATTGTATTGCAAGCAGTATGTTCAGAAGAAGATCCAGGAACTGGAGAATTTTGTGCAATACTATCTTGAGAGATATTTGGGCAAATTGGCTGGAATTCATGTTCTGCAAAGACGTCCATTGTACATGGCCAGATTCCACATTGTGCAAAACCATTTATTGCTGTGGACATTGTAGCAGCTTTAACATAAGCTTCATTAAACAAAGAACATACTTGAAAGGATGTGACTGCTCTTCCAGGATGAGTACGGAGCCATCTTTCCACAGCCTCATTATAGTAAGATTGCAAGGGCTTGAAAAAAGTTTTATCTAATGGCTGGGCCTTGTGAGTTGTGTGTGGAGGTATAGATAGCATAATCACATTATTATTCCTTGCCATCTCAATTGCTTCTAAATTTTTTTGTATGTGTATTGTGTCCATCAAGGATCAGCAACACTTTATTTTCTTTAGTGGGCTTGACGAATTGAATAAAATGATTCAGCCACCTTGTAA
This sequence comes from Biomphalaria straminea, assembly GCA_021533235.1. Classification (NCBI taxonomy): domain Eukaryota; kingdom Metazoa; phylum Mollusca; class Gastropoda; family Planorbidae; genus Biomphalaria; species Biomphalaria straminea. The sequence goes on from JADKLZ010000167.1 coordinate 16,141,851, forward strand.
AAATATTAGAATCCATCCATCCACTGTCATTGCAAGTAACTACACTTCCAGGTGGAGCACCATCAGCTAATTCGGCTGGCATTTTCTTTCGTTTAAAAATGATGAGTGGTGGTACATATAAGCCAGCTGCGTTGTTACAGCATACTACAGTTGTGTTTGTCCCGCGTTCCGCACTTGCTATAGAACCAATCTGACGTTTACCCTTCAGACCGAGTATTTTCTGGCAACGTTTTTGGACAACAGACACTGATGATTCATCCATGTTATAGATGCGCATTGCTGTTAGCTTGTTCTCGTCAATTATATCCTCCAAGAGCCTAAAATATCTAGCCATTGCTTCTTTGTTAAAGCCACTTGCCCTGGCGATTGATGTAGACTCTGGTTGTCTCAGTGATATTTCTGGATGCCTTTGACAAAATTTCATATACCATGTTTTAGAAGCAGATTTAAGGTCATGGTTGAAGACATGTGGGATTTTGTTTTTCTCGGCCACCTCATATGCTAGTCTCATTAGTTCTTTTCTTGTCACTCCAAAGAACATACTTTCAAGCGTTACGATATACTTCAATAGTTCAGCTTCAACATCATCTGGTAATACTGTTCCTCTGCCTAATTGCTTTTTATCACAATTGGCATACTTATTGCTGCAGTCTATGTGCCTTTTTAATGTGGCCTTTGGTACACAATATTTTCTTGCACATTCATTTAGTCCAAAGTCTCCGTTTTTATAAGCTGCAATGGCATTAGACAATTGGTCCAATGACCATTTTCCACTGAAATCAATTAAAAAAAAAACATTATTACTATGATTTCTACTTAACTAATATTAACTTCTAATAGTGGGAATACAGAAAAAGACAAAGTCTAGAAAATAAAAGGTCCATGGTAATGATATCTAATATGAAACACTTTGATCTAATATGGACCAGTGGTTCATATTACATTCTTTCAAATGGTCCATATTAGATATTTGATATTCTTGTCAAAAAGTCTTCATTACTTGATTAATAACTAGATTGATGCGTAGAATGCTTGTAAACTAGCTCATTAATGGTATTGAAACATGTCTAAAATGATTTTTATAATCTTGTAGAAGTATTTTATGTTTGACACGGCTTAAAAAATGAACGACTTTAAGAAAAATGTGTGTGAAAACAAAAAAGCACTCACCGTTTCAACTGTTCAGCCATTTTCTTGGCGCCAATAAAGTTAAAATAACAAAGGGACTGCACTAAACAATTTTTAATGTTTAGATTTTGGCAACTCAAAGTAGTTTCCCTGGAATCGTGCTGGTCCATTTTACGTTCTGGTCCATATTGCAAGCCTCTCCCCTACCAGCATTTTGTTAAGTCAAACTTTCGACTCGACTCTGACCTTTTTTTTTATTTCATACATGGTGAAACAATATAAAATTAGCTGGGTTTTTTTTTTGTTGGTATATCCGGTGTCATAATTAAGGTCGTGTTGATAAGTGTTGGGTTTTTGTAAGTATAATTTTTTTTTTTTTTTTGCATTTTTGAGCCCAGCAGAATCAAACTTTCTAAGCGCTTACGTTTGTAACAGAACAGGGTAGAATCTAGACTCTAGAGAATGTAGTGGACTTTCACCCGATGATTGAAAATGCAATAAAAAAAAAACTTCCTAGCAGAAATAGAGGAGAGTTGTAATAAACTGACACGCATTGAGATAGTGTTAAAATATTGCTGGATTTTTTTTAAAGTTGGCAGCAGAGACTTTAACGTCCTTCACACTGTTGAGTTGATCGTAAAAAAAAAACAACAAGATTTGACTTTTTTTTATAAATCTAGAAAAACAGAGACAAAGTGATTTTTTTCTAATTTTACAAGTCTGGCTGGCAAAAAGGGAAGCGGCGCTGGTTACATTGTAAATAATAACTCACTATCAAAAGTCAGTATTCAGTGTACAGTGGATGGAGCACGATGAAAGGGTCCCCCAAAGAAAAGCTGGATAACATAAAAGAATGGACAGGCCTCTCTCTAGATATCCTGCTTATATCAGCTGCTGAGCAGGAATGGTGAAAGGATTTGGTTACACGCACTGTCACAGCACACCTAGGATGCAAGTCAAGTAACAGATGAGATGAGAACTAAACAGTATGGAAAGAAAATAAATAAATTAAAAACTGATTTGATGGTATCTTTAAACGAAATGATTTATCCGAATATAAATAGCACTCTGTTAGTAACTCCGCCATGGCCGGTCCTAAGCCCGGATGAGAAAGAATAAGGGTTGGTCGTGGAGCTAGAGATTCCCTCTTTCAATTGCTACAGAAACGGCAAGCTTTAAACATAATATAGCATGTGAACAGGGTGCCACGATGACGGCGCTCGGGGCTGTGGACACCATTTGGGAAGAAGCTGAAAACATTGTCTTAGTCTAGTTCTAGTGCACCTACATAAGGATTCAAAGGATTTATCTTCAAAGTTGTTGCAGTAATGACTAAACTACGACTCGCGAGCCACTTCCGTCCCGTGACGAGTTCCTGCCTCATAAAACTTTTAACTGCAGTACATTTTAAAGTCCCGGAATCAATTCCATGGGACCCAGAAATTGTTTTTAATTTGTTTGTTGTTGTTGTTGTTGTTTTTTGAACCGTTATGCTGCCTATAATGCCTGCATTAAAAAATATTGGACCTGAAGGCCGAATCCTGAAACTCTCTCAAGCTGTTACTATAACTGGTGGGATGTGTGACTGAAAGGCTAAGAGTTTGAGTACGAACCCCGACCTGAACTGGCATGTGTTTGCTGAGCGTAGGCAGCACAAAAATCTTTCCTAGATACCTCCCCCCTCTCCCCCAAGTCTCTAGCCTCTCTGTCGCTAATTCACAAAACAGATTGGACGATAAGAAGGAGAAATTCGCTATACAAAACAACATTTTTAAAAATAATAATTCTCTGTATAACAAATTTTCTCTAAATACTACGGCAAACTGTGTACTACAAAATAAAATTCTAAAACAATTTCCACCCCAAAAACTTGAACTTAACTTTAAAACAAGCCAAAGTTACGGTAGGATGCAGAAAAAAAACAACAACAAATAGATCAAAGTTTGTTCTATATTAAATACAAAGTGGCCTGTGGCCTACCTTTTTTTTATGTATGCGAAAAGTGTTGAGCACCTTTGAAAGTGACTCATAACCTAACAGCGTCGCTAAGTATTGTCCGGCGGCGCGCAATAATTTTAAATTTTTAAATTACACACAAGTATTCATACACGGGTGTTATAGTAGTTCTCAGTCTACATAATCAATAAACATCGTATCACTTACAGGGTAAACTTCTCATCCAGTGAATAGTAGGCACAGACAAATCCTTTTGAAGTAAATCCAATTACTCCGTAACAATAAAAGAATTCCTGATAGAATCACATAGATCTATATATGACATATACGTCGGTCTAGTGTAGAAGAACAGATCTGACAACATACTCTTGACACGAGGCGAACATTTTCAAAGATCGACGAGGATGAAAACGAGTAGAACGAGTAGAAAGAAGAGGAAAAATCGTTCTCTGTCTCTCTCTTTTTTTTTTTTCTCTCTCTCTCTCTCGTTGTTACCAGGGTCTGGCATGAGTGACATAGTGACAACTTTAAACAAAACTCACCACTGCGCGCGTGAGAGGGTGGGTGGGAGTGAGTTCGCAGGAGGAGGTGGGAGGAGGAGGTCAAACCACATGACAACAAGCCATAACTCTGAACAGAGTGAACCCCAGACTGGTTTTTTTTTTAGTGGACCGTTTTGTTAATTAATGGTTAACTGAGGCAAGGGAGGCTATCCATAATTTATTAAATTTATTCATTACCTTTATAACTTGTTCCTTTGATAACAATTTTGCATTTATACTCGTCCAATTTAAAAGTCTACTGTTGCTATTACAGTATGGAAAAATATATATTTACTAGTCGACCGGCGGCATACCATACGCCGCTACTTTGCAGGGCAGGGCTTAGGCACTACAACATATGCGACCACAGTGGGTCCCGCACTTTCTTTGGACCCGTTCTAATTTTTAGGTGTATAAATTATTAAATTGAACCATTTTATAACATATAACAGATTTCCCGAGGCCTCCTTATTTACCATGAGCCCCCTGAATATCTCCTGAAATGTTATTAAATGCTATATCGCCGGTCGAAAAAGTCCTGGAAATTTCCGGACATTATTAAAATCTTTTTAAAGCAAAAAAAAATATGCTATGTTATTTTGTGAATGAAAATAGTGCGGATTTGGATATATTACTTCCCATTCACACCATGGGATCTTCCCATTTACTTGTTATAAGTAAAGCGAATGCCTGAATTCATGAATAAAAAATTCTATGAATGGAGCTAAGGATTGCTAATTGACCTTAATTTACGCGATATTAAGAATAGAGTTGCACTCATGTAACAATGCTTTAGAAAAAACAATTTGAATGTTAATTTGATTAAAATATGAAATGAATGGACTATAATTAGTATGTTCTTGTGCTAAAGCATAAAACTATCTCTGCGAAGAGAAGTTCTATAATCTTAGAGTTGAATTCGAGTTTTAGATCTAGATCTAGATCTAGGAATAGAGAGATTAGTTACCTTTCGTAATCATGTCTAATGAACGAATGTGCGTAATTTGTGATATTAATTATAAAGTACTTCTAAGGTGAAACCTGAGAGTATAATCTGTTGTGTATTGTTGTTCTAGTTTCAATAGTCTAACGACACTATAATCTGGAAATACTTTTAATATTATGAGAATAATCTGAGAAGAAGAGAATTATATAAACACCACTTTCATTCACAAAATAGTGCGGATTGGGATAGATATATTTGCTGGAATGTGAATAGCAGTAAACGTGTGTAACTTACTTTTATTTAAGGATAGTTATTTAAGCTTTTGATCTTCTATACATTCAATTATATTTCAGACTCTAATTAATCCATCATATCCGATGGTTAATATAACTATTTACTATATCTATATTTTTAAATTATAATGTATTTTTTTTAACTGGAAGCTATGTGGTAATGAATTATAATTTTTATATTACCTGTAATTTATGTTGGATTTATAACCAATGCTAGAGAGGCGCGAAGATCTATGTTTGTTCTTGGACACTAGTAAACCAAAATGATTACTCACAGACAAAATTATTTAGCTCTTCAGTCTGTAGTGATTCTAACAGAAAATGCCAAATAGTGGAGATTTGTTGTCCCTTGGTTTCATAGGGGAATAATTGCCGCCAGACCAGACATGCTAGAAATCCTAATCTACTTATATCTAGTCCACTAATTCATGATGTACTACAACTAAATTCCGCATGAGCTCACTACAATGTTGGCAAGCCTCAATCTTGGTTTGATTACAACGTCATAGACGTTTAAAACTGGAAAACACAGCCTGTTCTGTCAACTTGTAGAGGTTTCTTTGTTCTGTCATCTTGTAGAGGTTTCTTTGTTCTGTCATCTTGTAGAGGTTTCTTTGTTCTGTCAACTTATAGAGGAATCTTTGTTCTGTCATCTTGTAGAGGTTTCTTTGTTCTGTCAACTTGTAGAGGTTTCTTTGTTCTGTCAACTTGTAGAGGTTTCTTTGTTCTGTCAACTTGTAGAGGTTTCTTTGTTCTGTCAACTTGTAGAGGAATCTTTGTTCTGTCAACTTGTAGAGATTTCTTTGCTTATGAAATATAATAAAATAGCAATAAAATAGCAATAAAGTTTCTTCGGACCTTTCAGCCTGTATGGTGCAAAGACTTACCCTAGTTTGATACTAACTGTGTAATGACAACACACCATCCATAGAATATCTTAACTTATAATTACTTGAATTAGAAATAGTGAAAAAATAAAAATAAAACTATTTCCAAGTTAATACCTAGGAATGACTTCCAGAAAAATTAGCTGGCATGCAATACAAAACATCAACTTTAAAATATTGTGTTGTATCTTATCTTATCTTATACAATACAGACGTTACTTCATGCATTCAGTCATGCATATTAACCAATGACTTAAATTCTACCAAGTCACTGGTTTTCCTGGCTAGCTCAGGCAATCCATTCCATGCTCTAATAGCGCTATGGTAGAAGGAGCTTTTGTACAAATTTGTCCTACCATATGGGACGAGGAATATGTATTTTTCTTTGTATCTTTCTGCGTATTTTATTAAATTTTGTTTTTGAATTTGAAGATTATGGTTAAGTGTTTTATGTATAATTGCTATTTTACTTTTGAGTGTTCTGTCCTGAAGGCCTTCTAAATTTAGTGATTTTACCAAAGGTGTTACCCTAGTCAAATGTGAATATTGATTTGTTATGAATCTCACTGCTCTATTTTGTGTCTGTTCTAGTTTCTTAATATTTTCCTGAGTTGAGAGGTCCCAAACAGAGGATGCATATTCTATTATAGGCCTAACCAAGGTTAAATAACATTTTAGTTTTATCTTCTTATTTGATTTATAGAATAAATAATAAACCCTAATGCTTTGTTTGATTTTTTTATTGTTTGATCAATATGAGGATTCCATGACAGTTTTTCATTTATTAAAACACCTAGGTATTTTGCGTTTTTAGTCTGTGTTACTGGTTTACTATGAATAAAATAAGTGGAATTAATTTATTTTAGTTTTTTTGTTACTCTTAATAGTTGACATTTTTCTGGGTGGAAAGACATGCTCCAATTTGATTCCTTTTTTTTTGTAATACATCTAATTCTCTTTGAAAATTTCTGTATCTTGTGTTGTTTTTATTGTTCTGTATATTATGCAATCGTCTGCGAATAATCTGACTTTTGTTCCTGAACTAATGCAATTTGGTAAATCGTTTATGTAAATTAAAAATAGTAGTGGTCCTAATACTGTTCCTTGAGGTACGCCTGAGTTTACTGTTATTGGTGTTGATTTAGAGCAGGGGTGGGCAAATTACGGCCCGCGGGCCACATGCGGCCCGCCGAAGTGTTTTATGCGGCCCTCGAAAACCTAAATAAATCATTGTAAATATTTATAGAAATTATTGAGACTTTTGATTTTTATCACTTGTAATAGAAAGGTTAGAGAAACATTGTCTATATAAATGTCTTTCTAAAGAGTTTAAAAAAAACAAAGATTATATTAAACAGCAATACCATATAAATTCAGTAAAAGACATAAGCCCTGTCCAGTATTTATTCAATGCTATGGAGAGCTGTGTTGAAAGAGTTGGGTGGGCTTGTACAAGATGGCAAGGGTAACAACTGATGGAGCTTTCACTGAGAAAAACAAACCTTTTTAATTAAATAAAAGAAAATATTACAACCTTAAACTAGTAACCGGAAAGTTTACATATAGCTACATTGAATTTACATCTTAAAACTGGAATATATGAAATATCGGTCTCTAAATATGGTCAAAGTTGCTAAGGTCCATGATAGTTAAAGAGCACGCTTAATGATTTCAATTAGATATTTCAGATAAGGAATAGCGAAACTTGTACTCAATGTTATTGTTCAAAGTACACTAGATCTCTAATAATTTGCATAATTTTAGTTTTTTTCCTTTATTTTATATATTCGTATATTATTCGTGGCCAACAAATTCACTTCGTCTATGGCCTCCAATTATCCAAGGCCGGTCTCGACTGGCAGTTCCGAAAAGTATGTGAAGATTTGGAATTAAAACAATCTGATGTTCGGTAACACAGTTGCTTTCACTGGTCAATCATTAGATCGATATGAAATCTAAAAGAATAAATTGTAAGGTTCCTGATTGGACATTGACTGTAACCCTTTCCTAATATTTCTAATGAAGAGTTGAAGACAGACTTCATGTTTATCATCGGAAGCATTATGATTTGTTGTTTGCACATGAAATGTATGTGCATCTTTATTCCTTACAAACGAAGCATATATATATATATATATATATATATATATATATATATATATATATATGTATGCGGCCCGCCTAGTCCACAAATTTCATTAATGCGGCCCTCGGTTGGAAAAGGTTGCCCACCCCTGATTTAGAGTCATTTATTATTACAGTTTGTTCTCTTCCTATCAGAAAATCTTGAATCCACTGATGCAGTGGACCATAAATGCCAAAATATTTTAATTTTTTTAGCAAACTATGGTGGTGAACTTTGTCAAAAGCTTTAGAAAAATCTAGTAAGATAGCATCTATTTGCTCACTCTTGTCTAAGCCTTTTGAAAAATCATCAATAAGTCCAATTAGTTGAATAGCTCTATAGTGTGTCGCAGAACTTTTGGCTTTGACTTTGACTTTCGGAAAGACACAAAGTTAAAGGCACATTTCTTATTTCTTGTGCTAGGACAAAGTCTTACAAGTGTTGATGTTTTCCTAGTGTCTTTAGATCATGGAACGGGTTGCCTGAATCAGCCAGGTTGTCAAGTGGCTTTGCAGAGTTTTAGTCTTTAAATAACTTTCACGACTACATTAACACAGGTTTACGAGTAGGGACTAATTATCATTTTTTTAAAGGAACGTCGTCAGAAGCTTAGAAGATAAAATAAGATTGCATTGTTATGATAAGATAAGATAAGATAAGATAATATAAGCGTTGCTGTAATTGTTTTTGTTATTTAGGGGAACTGACCTTCACAATTATCTTGAAATTTATAAATGTACACGTTTACATTATCTTAGCATTTTAGATGATCTAACAGTAAAGATCTAAGACGATCTCTTTCTTTCGCTCGCTCGCTCTCTCTTTCTCCCTCTTTCTCTCTCTCTCTATCGCTTTCTTTCTATTATTCACTTTTTCTCCCATTGACCATCTCTTTCTCTAGCATCCTCTCTTTTTTCTCTCTTTTTCTATCTGTCTCTCCCTTTCTCTCTCCCTTTCTCTCTCCCTTTCTCTCTCACTCTCTCTAACTCTCCCCTCTCTCCCATGTTTTCTCTACTGATCAGTAGTTTCTATAAAAACCTAACATTGCAGATTTGTGAAACAAATTGGGTACTGCTGAAATGAATTGAGTTCAAACAATTCCATCAGAAGTCTGTCATGTCCAGGCAAAGATTTGTTCTGTTTAAGAAACTCCATGTTTTAAATACTGACCATGAGAGCATGAAGTCTGTCATGTCCAGACAAAGATTTGTTCTATTTAAGAAACTCCATGTTTTAAATACTGACCATGAGAGCATGAAGTCTGTCATGTCCAGGCAAAGATTTGTTCTGTTTAAGAAACCCCATGTTTTAAATACTGACCATGAGAGCATAAAGTCTGTCATGTCCAGACAAAGATTTGTTCTGTTTAAGAAACCCTATCTTTTAAATACTGACCATGAGAGCATGAAGTCTGTCATGTCCAGACAAAGATTTGTTCTGTTTAAGAAACCCCATGTTTTAAATACTGACCATGAGAGCATGAAGAGTAAAATATCGACAACTTCAAGTTTTAAAGTTCCACCATCAGTGGCCTAGCGTAGGGGGGAGGGCGAACATGGGCGTCCTTAGCAGTGCGCGGGACCCTGTGCGTGTGTCATGTGCTGGGCCCCGTAAGGATAAACTATATATACCGTACCACATCCGGCTAATACGTCTCTAACGCTGTAACAATAACAAGACAGTATGTCTGCCTTAACGCTGTGGGCCTTCCTTTTTGTTACAAAACACAGAACATTGCGTACCCATTGTTGGCTTACTATTGGCCGCGCAAAGTGCTATATATAATGTATTGTAATTGTTCTGCATAAAGAAAATTCTTTCAACTTTAAAAAAAGTTTAAAAATTACTACCATGGCCATAGCCTATTGGGGAAAAAAAACAAATAGACGGAAGCAACCAATCCAAATATTTTATTTCGTATACAAAACATCGACATCCAATCGGATTGTATTAGGAAAATATGTGGTGATCAAGTTTGTGACAATAAAATCTCCGATCGCGGGGCCCCCCTCAAGCGCGGGGTCTGGGGCGGCTGCCCCACTTGCCACTCCCAAAGGCCGCTACTGGCCACTACTGGCCACGAATAAAACTGTATGATATACAGCGTATTCTTAATAATTATTATTCTTAATAATGCTAGAATTGTCCATTATTCGGGTTGACCAGGCTGGGGGCTACAAAATAGCGTGATGCGTTGGTTAAATCTATGATAACGCAGCCACAATGAGTGACCGTCTCTCTGGCTAGCGAATACGTCTGTTACGCATATATCCAAAAGCAATATTGAATTGTTCACATTTTTTTCCAGATGAACCCCAGAGATCCTTCCTTTTGAAGTTATTATCACATTCTTCCTACTAAAGTTCTTAAACTGATATCTACTAGGAACTTTAACAATTCGACCACTTCTGGTTGTCTTGGCTGGCACAACAGGTTCTCTAGATGTTGGTCTATAACTGTCTGTTTCGTTTGTTCTAACAGTTTACTGTTCTTTGCCTTCATCGGTATCATAGTACCCAAAGATATCGTGATCGAAACACTTGTTCAAAAAGCGTTGATTTCTTCTGTATGTTTTCCCATTGTTTGTTTATGATGTAAGATCTGGGTGAGGAATGTTTTTTTATGAGAACTACTTTCTGCCATGTTTGTTCTAGACGAACTCTTAATTTCTCTCCGACAGAGTAATCTTTAGGTAGTCTTGCTTTTGCATCGTATTTCACTTTGCTTTTCATATGTCGTTCGTTGAGTAATGTCTCTGCATTTTCAGTTACCGATGGTTTCAATAGTTTTGGATCAGTTGGATTAATGTCCCTGAGCCTTCAACTCATCAGCAGTTGTGATGCTTATCGGAGTATTTCTATACTCGAGCATGCTTTCTGCTAAATGACTAGAAACTGACGAAACTGATCACCCAATCCAACGAAAAAGCAAAAGAAGGTATTGAACACTATGGATTCCCTGTAATCAAAACAACCAGAAGAAAGAAAAGACTTTATGGGAAGTTGAGTTCTAATGTAGGACTGTCAATAGAACTGTAATTCAAACGTGTTGCGACAGAAGTGCTGGACAGATTTCAAATGGGTTTCTTCTTGAACCAAGACACCTGTTGGATGATGACACGCTTATGACAAACTGTGTTACTTGTTCCTGTTTTTATGATGAAATATATGGCAAATCGCTTGTTCAATGATGTCATTGATGTACGAGCTGTTTTGATGAACAAACCAGTAATACGATCCACAATAGACATATTGCGGAAACAGGCTTCATATGGTAATAACGTGTGCTCAAACCTTGCAACCTCCTCCGAATACCGCTAACTCTACTTCCATTGCGTCATTCTCAAAGATCAAGTTCATCAAAAATTATCCCAGGAGCACAATGACGCAAGAAAGGCTTATCATGGCTTTAATGTCAGTGAAGTCACAAATATTAGAAGGTATCGATGTAGATGATGCTATAGATGTCTTTGCTGCACAGAATGCACGACGTGAAGCGATATGAATTGAGATTTGTCACGTGTGCATCATTTAGCTTATAAACAACGGTATTATTTATTAAAAGAGTCTAATGATAATTTTTTTTTGTTAAATTTACTGATATACTGAACCAATTTGATCTTGGGCTTATATATTTTTTGCGTACATTATGTCATGTCATATGTCGAATGCCAAAATGCAAGGGGCCCCCAAAGAGGTCGATCCCCCCGGGGCCCCGAACCCCTAGCTACGCCCCTGTCCACCATTAAGGTTTAGTTTTCATTTAAATATTATAAAATAATAAAGTTGGAACAAAACTGGCAATTAAAGAAATCATTCACAAAATTGTATATAATTTCAACCCGGGAACAAAACAAATGTTCCATGGTGAGGTCCTGAAACCTTTTCGGGATATACAACAAAAGCGTAGAACTGCCCTCCACCCCATTTTAGACCGCAATCCTCACTTTGTTCCAGGCGAGCATTAAGACCTACCTCAGCCTGTTTAATATATTTTTGAATTTGGTTTAACTTGTATACCAATGTTATACCTGTTACTTTCTGAATGCGCCACGTGCCTACATTGTGTTTAACTTGTATACCAATGTTATACCTGTTACTTTCTGAATGCGCCACGTGCCTACATTGTGTTT